>WWNC01000042.1:1910000-2415000 GCA_011125475.1 Melanerpes aurifrons | reverse complement strand
TTCCTGCCGTGCCAGAGAGCAGCAGCAGCAGCCTGGTGTCCCTGGGGACCAGGTGAGGAACAGTCACTCCTCCCTTGAACTGCCAAACAGGCTCTGCACCCCACACTCGAGCTGGGAGAGAGCAATGAGCTCCTGGAGTGACTTTGTGACCTCTGTGGCTGCTGGGAGCAGCTGGAGATGCTCCCCAGCTCCTGTAGCCCCCTTCAGCCCCCTGATCATAGCCTCCTCTGGACCCTCTCCAACAGTTCCATGTCCTTGTGCTGGGGACCCAGAAGTGGCCACAGTGCTGCAGGTGGGGTCAGAGCAGAGGGGCAGAATCCCCTCCCTGTCCTCCTGCTCCCACTGCTTTGGCTGCAGCCCAGGATGCAGTTGGCCTTGCCCCAGCTGACCTGGTTAAGATGGTTTTACACCAGCAGACCAAAGCATCTGGTGGTTTCCCTCCCCAGCTCCCAGCTCTCAGTGCTCTTTGCTAGCTGAAAGTTCAGCACAGTTGGATCTGCAGGTGAAACATGAGGGGAGAAAACCAATCCCTGCTGTGGGAGCTGGGCTTGGAGCCATGCCTTCAGCAGCAGGGCAGTGAGGCACAGCTCTGACCAGGGCACTTCCACAGGCAAAGAGGCTTTAGCCCTCCTGTGCTGCCTCAGACAGCTCAGCCTGCTGTGGGAGGAATGTGTTGGAGGGGAAAACAGAGGGGGAAATGCAGTAGAGGAGGCTGGAAGAGACATGGCTTGAAGAGAAATGGCTGTTCTGAGTGGTGATCACAGAATGGTAGAAGGTGGAAGGGACCTCCAGAGATCATCCAGTCCAGCCCCCCTGCCAGAGCAGGAGCACCCAGGGCAGGTCACACAGGAACACAGCCAGATGGGTTTGGAAAGCCTCCAGGGAAGGAGACTCCACAACCCCCCTGGGCAGCCTGCTCCAGGGCTCTGTGAGCCTCACAGGGAAGACGTTTCTCTTCCTGTTGAGCTGAAACCTTTCTCTGTTCAAGTTTGTATCCATTGGTCCTTGTCTTATTACTGTGCACCACCCAAAAGAGCTTGGCCCCCTCCACCTGACCCCCACAGCATCCCTCTCAGCCTTCTCCTCCCCAGACTCAACAGCCCCAGGGCTCTCAGTCTCTCTTCAGAGGGAAGATATGTAGCTCCTTGTAGCTCTCCACTGGACTCTCTCCAGCAGGGCTCTGTCTCTCCTGACCTGGGGAGCCCACAGCAGTCCACAGTATTCCAGCTGTGGTTTTCTGCCTGTCTCAGCACAGATCTGGGGACTTCTGGTTCCCTTTAAGGCAAGGGCTGAGCTGAGCAGGGGCTGAGCTGAGCTGTACAGCAGTGCAGAAATGAGGCCAGGCAGGAGGAGCTCCCATGCAGCCCTTCAGCCTGGAGCCCATGGGTTGGTTTGAGTCCAGAGGATGCTGAATCTCCCTCATGGAGAGCCTGGGGCTCCATGGACACTGCACTTAGAGAATCATGGAAAAGCCCTCTAAGGTCATCCAGTCCAACCAGCAACCCAACCCCACCATGGTCACCCAACCCTGGCCCCAGGTGCCATGGCCACACACTTCTTGAGCACCCCCAGGGGTGGGGACTCCACCACCTCCCTGGGCAGCCTGTGCCAGTCCCTGACCACTCTTGCAAGAGAAACTGTTCCTCATGTCCAACCTAACCCTGCCCTGGCACAATTTCAGCCATTTCCTCTCATTCTGTCACCTGATACTAGGGAGAAGAGACCAACCCCCACCCCACTGCAATTCCTCTCAGGGAGCTGTAGAGAGCCAGGAGGTTTCCTTCTCAGCCTTCTATTCTCCAGGCTAAGCCTCAGGTCCCTCAGCTGCTCCTCCCCAGCCCTGTTCTCCAGACCCTTCCCCAGCTTCCTTGCCCTTCTCTGGACCTGCTCCAGCTCATCAATGTCTTTCTTGGAGTGAGGGGCCCAGAAATGAACCCAGGATTCAAGCTGTGGCTTCACCAGTGCCCAGCCCAGGGGCACAATCACTTCCCTGCTGCCCACAGCATTGCTGATCCAGGCCAGGATCACAGTCTCACAGTCTCGCAGTATAGCCAAGGTTGGAAGAGACCTCGAGGATCATCGAGTCCAACCTGGCACCACAGACCTCATGACCAGACTATGCTCCAAGTGCCACATCCAGTCCCCTCTGGAACACCTCCAGGGATGGGGACTCCACCACCTCCCTGGGCAGCACATTCCAGTGGTGAGCGACTCGCTCAGTGAAGAACTTTCTCCTCCCCTCCAGCCTAAACCTCCCCTGGCACAGCTTGAGACTGTGTCCCCTTGTTCTGGGGCTGGGTGCCTGGGAGAAGAGACCAACCCCCACCTGGCTCCAACCTCCCTTCAGGGAGTTGTAGAGAGCAATGAGGTCTCCCCTGAGCCTCCTCTTCTCCA
Source organism: Melanerpes aurifrons (assembly GCA_011125475.1). NCBI lineage: Eukaryota > Metazoa > Chordata > Aves > Piciformes > Picidae > Melanerpes > Melanerpes aurifrons. The sequence goes on along the minus strand of WWNC01000042.1, from coordinate 2,412,606 downwards.
GGCTAAGCAACCCCAGCTCCCTCAGCCTCTCCTCCCAGGGCTGTGCTCCAGACCCCTCCCCAGCTTTCTTGCCCTTCTCTGGACACCTTCCAGCAGCTCAACCTCTTTCCTAACCTGAGGAGCCCAGAACTGGACACAGGACTCCAGGTGTGGCCTAAGCAGTGCTGAGCACAGGGCACAAGGACTTCCCTGCTCCTGCTGGCCACACTCTTCCTGATGCAGGCCAGGATGCCCTTGGCCTTCTTGGCCCCCTGGGCACACTGCAGGCTCCTGTTCAGCCTACTACCAACCAGCACCCCCAGGTCCCTCCCTGCCTGGCTGCTCTCAGCCACTCTGAGCCCAGCCTGTAGCACTGCCTGGGGTTGTTGTGACCAAAGTGCAGCCCCTGGCACTTGGACTTGTTGAATGCCATCCTGTTGGCCTCTGCCCATCTGTCCAGTCTGTTGAGGTCCCTCTGCAGAGCCTTTCTACCCTCTAACTGACCAACATCTGCTCCTAACTTGGTGTCAGCTGCAAACTTGCTGATGACTGACTCAATGGATGCTGGTGGCCTTCTCTTTCCCCTTCCCAGCTGCACTCCACAGCTTACTGCTTGCCACTCTTCCTTGCTGGTGTTTCAGAGGAGACACTCAGCTGCTGAAAAGGTCTGCTGGGAGTCTCTCAGGAGCTGGCTCAGATGGGAGCTGGCAGCCTGGCAGTGATAAAACCAGCAGCCTGCACATCCCCAAGAGCCAGAGGCTCGAGCAGGGCTGGGGGTTGTAACACTCTTGTCTCCTGGGTGATGGCAGAGGGATTTGCCCAGGCCTTTAAATCCTCCTGTACAACATTTATCTCTCTAGAAGTTTTCTTGTGTGTCTCTCAAACCCTTCTTAAGACACTGTCAGGGTGGATCAAGCAGAGCAGCAAGGGGAGAAAAAAAGAGCCTTGTTGCTTTAACTCTGTCAGCTGCTGAGAGAGGAACTCCCTGGCTGCAGATCCCTCCAGAGATTAAGGCAGGAATTTTTCCCACTATCAGCTTTATCAGCCCCCAGGATGGATGTGGAGAATTTTCAGCCTCCTTTTTGCTCCCTGTCTTTTGTGAGGCCCAAAAGTAGCCTGGGAGCAGCAGCAGGGCTGGCAGGGGGCTGGCTGGCAGCGGCGTGGGGAGGACGTGACCCCCCTCTGTCATTTGAAGCAGACTGAAGTAGGTGACCCCCAGGCCAACTGGAAATCTTGGGGATGAGAGTGCTGGACCAGAGCTGGGAGCAGCTATTGGCAGCCCTCTGGCTCAGTAAGAAGACCAAAGTCAGTAAAAAATAGGATTTGGGGTTGGGAGTCCTTGGGAAAGCAAATAAACAGCTGAGTGGTGATGGTGCTGAGCATCCAGGAGCCCCCAGGGAGTTCACTGAGTCATGGAATGGGTTGGGCTGGAAGGGACCTTAAGGATCAGCCAGTTCCAACCCCCCTGCCATGGGCAGGGACACCTCCCACCAGCCCAGCTTGCTCAAGGCCTCATCCAGCCTGGCCTTGAACACCTCCAGGCAGGGGACAGCCACAGCCTCCCTGGGCAACCTCTCCCCATCAGTCTCTCCCCACCCTCACTTGAAAGAATTTCTTCCTCATCTCCAGTCTCAATCTCCTCTCTCCCAGCTCAAAGCCATTGTCCTCATCCTGGCACTCCCAGTGCATGTCCAAAGTCCCTCCCCTGCTCTCCTGGAGCCCCTTCAGGTACTGGAAGGCTGCTCTGAGGTCTCCCTGGAGCCTTCTCTTCTCCAGGCTGAACAGCCTCAACTCTCCTGCTCCTCTGGACCCTCTCCAGCAGCTCCAGGCCCTTCCTGTGCTGGGAGCACCAGAACTGGAGGCAGTACTGCAGGTGGGGTCTCACCAGAGCAGAGCAGAGGGGCAGAATCCCCTCCCTGTCCTGCAGGTTGCACTTCTTTGTTGGGAAGCTTGTGAAGGTGTCTCACATCTGAGAGCTGGGAACCTGCTGTTGAAATGAGGAGGAGAAATTCTCTCTGAAAGGAGGCTGGAGACAGGTGGGGCTTGGCCTCTTCTTCCTGTCATCAGGTGATAGAACAAGAGGAGATGGCCTGAAATTGTGCCAGGGGAAGGGTAGGTTGGAGATTAGGAAAGAGTGGCCAGGCACATTGAGAGACTTGAAGGTGTCCAGAGAAGGGCAACAAAGCTGGGGAGGGGTCTGGAGCACAGCCCTGTGAGGAGAGGCTGAGGAAGAAGCCTGGAGAAGAGGAGGCTCAGGGGTGACCTCATTGCCCTCTACAACTACCTGAAGGGAGGTTGTAGCCAGGAAGGGGTTGGTCTCTTCTCCCAGGCACCCAGCCCCAGAACAAGGGGACACAGTCTCAAGCTGTGCCAGGGGAGGTTTAGGCTGGAGGGGAGGAGAAAGTTCTTCACTGAGCGAGTCGCTCACCACTGGAATGTGCTGCCCAGGGAGGTGGTGGAGTCCTCATCTCTGGAGGTGTTCCAGAGGGGATTGGATGTGGCACTTGGTGCCATGGTCTAGTCATGAGGTCTGTGGTGCCAGGTTGGACTCGATGATCCTCGAGGTCTCTTCCAACCTTGGCTATACTGCGAGACTGTGAGACTGTGATCCTGGCCTGGATCAGCAGTGCTGTGGGCAGCAGGGAAGTGATTGTGCCCCTGGGCTGGGCACTGATGAAGCCACAGCTTGAATCCTGGGTTCAGTTTTGGGCCCCTCACTCCAAGAAGGACATTGGAGCAGGTCCAGAGAAGGGCAAGGAAGCTGGGGAAGGGTCTGGAGAACAGGGCTGGGGAGGAGCAGCTGAGGGAGCTGAGCTTTAGCCTGGAGAATAAAAGGCTGAGAAGGAAACCTCCTGGCTCTCTACAGCTCCCTGAGAGGAATTGCAGTGGGGTGGGGGTTGGTCTCTTCTCCCTAGTATCAGGTGACAGAATGAGAGGAAATGGCTGAAATTGTGCCAGGGCAGGGTTAGGTTGGACATGAGGAACAGTTTCCCTTGCAAGAGTGGTCAGGGACTAGCACAGGCTGCCCAGGGAGGTGATGGAGTCCCCACCCCTGGGGGTGCTCAGGAAATGTGGCCATGGCACTTGGGGCCAGGGTTTGGTGACCATGGTGGGGTTGGGTTGCTGGTTGGACTGGATGAGCTTAGAGGCCTTTCCCAACCCAAAGAGTTCCATGATGCCATGAGATCTCCCTCCTGCAGTCCCTCTCCCTCCAGGCTCCCAGAGCCTGCAGCGCTCTGCTGCCGAGGAGCAGCTCTGTCACCTGCCCAGCTGATCACCAACTCAGCACAAGTCAGACTGGATCTTTTTTGGCTTTGATTGTTTTCTTACAGGACTTTTTTTTCCCCCCCCTTTTCTGTTCCCTGAGGTTTGATTTCACAGCCCTGGTGGCTATCAGCTCAGCTGAGTTGGGCTGCTTGGAGCCCGGGGTATTTGCGTGCCGGCAGGAGGCTGCCAGAGCGGCCAAGGCCTCTGGGAAACCTTCTCTTTTATTTCCTTTTCAGGAAAGGAGGCTTTGACATCTGCCAAGGGCTGCCCCAGCCCCACACACAGGGTGTTTATCTTGGTGTGGCCTCAGCTATAATTAATGTCTTGCACCAGCAAGGAAGCTGATAGCCTGGGCTGGCTCCTGCCCCAGGCGGCTGCTGTCAGCCCTCAGCTCCGGAGGTACCAAGGGCTGATGGAAGTGGCTGGTTGTGACCTCCCTGGCTGTGTTCAGAGATGGATAGAATGGGTTGTGGTGAAAGGCACCTCAAAGATCATCCAGTTCCAACCCCCCCTGCCGTGGGAGGAGCAAGTGGCTGAGTGATAGGGACTTCAATAAGGCTCCAGCAGCAGTTGAAGTCAGCACTTCTGCAGGGGCTGTGAGGTGACTTCAGGGGGCAGGAGACAGCCTGGCAAAGGCTTGGCAGGGATGGCACAGGAGCTGTGGCTTTGTCACCTTGTCTGAAATCAGTCATCCAGGCACCAGATGGATCCTAGAATGGGTTGGGATGGAAGAGACCTTAAAGCTCATCCAGTTCCAACCCCCCTGCCATGGGCAGGGACATCTGCCCCCAGCCCAGCTTGCTCAAGGCCTTATTCAAGGCCAGGCTGGATACCTCCAGGCAGGAGGCAGCCACAGCCTCCCTGGGCAACCTGTACCAGTCTCTCCCCACCCTCACTGCAAAGAATTTCTCCCTCATCTCCAGTCCCAGCCTCCTCTCTTCCACCTCAAAGCCATTGTTCCTCATCCTGGCACTCCCAGCCCTTGTCCACAGTCCCTCCCCAGCTCTCCTGGAGCCCTTTCAGGTCCTGGAAGGCTGCTCTGAGGTCTCCCCAGAGCCCCTTTTCTCCAGGCTGAACAGCCCCAACTCTCCCAGCCTGTCCCCATAGGGGAGGTTCTGCATCTCTCTGATCATCTCTGTGGCCTCCTCTGGATGTTCTGTTGAGTTACTTCTCCTTCCAGCTCTGTCCTCCCCTCCCTGGCAGCTAAATTCCTCTTCAGGGACAGCTCTGTTTTGGCTTCAGTGTCAAAACCCCAGGGCTAGATACATCTTGTCGGCTGGGAAGGAGCTTTGAGGAGCCTTCAGAAAGGTCCTGCTGGGAGGCTTTTGGGCAGCCTGTGCTGACATCTATCGGCAGGAGCTCCTACCAAGGCCTCCCAGCCAGCAGTATTCCATCTGCAAGGCTGGGGATGGAGTCCCAAGGTTGGCCCTGCAGGACGGACCCCAGCCAGCGCCGCACGCTCCCCAGGGCTCTACACCCTCCCAGCCTGGCTTCAGGTCTCTCACAAAGGCATCTCCTGCAGTCTGGTGGGCATGGGGAATGATGAAGCACTAGCTCATGGTTGGCTGCAGTCCAGAAGGTGAATATTTATCCCTGAAGTAGGGAGGGAGCTTGGCAGTCAGCGCTGGATTTACCGGAATGAGGGAGAAGAGTGAGGAAGGCTCAGGGCAGCAGCCCAGGGCTGGGAAGTGAGCTCAGAGTGGGGCAGGCAGCACGGCAGGGAAGGGCTGGTTAGCAGGGGGGTGCAAAGAGGGCTCTGCACAGCCCTTGGAGTGGGGTCTTGGGGCTGTGGCTAGGCTGATGTTGGGGTTTCTCTGGGCAGATGTTGGGGTTTCAGTAGGTAGATGCCAGGGCTTCTCTGGGCAGATGTTGAGGTTCCCCTGGGCAGATGCTGGGGTTTCACTGGGCATGTGGCAGATGTTGGGGTCTTAGCAGGCAGATCTTGGGGTCTCAGCAGGCAGATCTTGGGGTTTCAGCAGGCAGATCTTGGGGTCTCAGCAGGCAGATCTTGGGGTTTCAGCAGGCAGCTCCTGGGATCTCAGCAGGCAGATCTTGGGGTCTCAGGCAGATGTTGGGGTCTCAGCATGCAGATGTTGGGGTCTCAGGCAGATGTTGGGGTTTCAGCATGCAGATGTTGGGGTCTCAGCAGGCAGATGTTGAGGTCTCAGGCAGATGTTGGGGTTTCAGCATGCAGATGGGGTCTCAGCAGGCAGATGTTGGGGTCTCAGCAGGCAGATGTTGGGGTTTCAGTAGGCAGATGTTGGGGTCTCAGCAGGCAGATGTTGGGGTCTCAGGCAGATGTTGGGCTCTCAGCAGGCAGATGTTGAGGTTCCCCTGGGCAGATGTTGCGGTTTCACTGGGCACATGGGTCTCAGCAGGCAGATCTTGGGGTTTCAGCATGCAGATGTTGGGGTCTCAGGCAGATGTTGGGGTTTCAGTAGGCAGATGTTGGGCTCTCAGCAGGCAGATGTTGAGGTTCCCCTGGGCAGATGTTGCAGTTTCACTGGGCACATGGGGTCTCAGCAGGCAGATCTTGGGGTCTCAGCAGGCAGATCTTGGGGCTTCAGTAGGCAGATGTTGGGGTTTCAGCAGGCAGATCTTGGGGTCTCAGCAGGCAGATCTTGGGGTTCCAGCCCACAGCTGCATCTCCTGTGCAGCAGACTTCGAGATGAGCCCTTCCCAAGGCTGAGCTCTTTGCCCTCCCTCCGGCTCCTCAGCCCCTGCCTGTTCCAAGGACAGCTGAGGGCTGTTCAGCCCCGCGGTAGCTCCCCAGCAACCCCCCAGCGGATGCCCCCTGCTGCAGCAGTCCTCTGGGGGCTGTGTGCTGCCTTCCTGGGGCCGCAGCCAGCGCAGCAGGAGCCTGACTGGAGCCAAAAGTGCGGAGCTCAGCAGAGGCAGGGACGTGCCCCGCCGCTAACCCCCCCGGACAGAGCTCTGTCCCTTCCCTGCAATTAGCTGCTGATTAGGGCGTTGTGCAGCCTGATCCAGCAATTTCCATCCCTCCTGGAGGGAAGAGGAGTCCTAGGAGCCCATCAGCCCTTTTGTCTGCGAGGGCTGAGCTCTCTTTTAATTGGCATCGGCTCTCTTGTGTAGGATGTCAGACTGTTACCCAAATCACTTGGAAGTCTGCAGGGTACGAGGAGGGGGCGGGGGGGAGCCCGTGTTTGAAAGCAGAGAGAGGTGGATCGCTGGCTGGTGTTGAGATTCCACCCACCTGGAGGGCAAGGCAGCTCTTGCAACAGCAGCTCCCTGCACCCCAGGGCCAGATTTGCATTTCCCAAAAGCAGGTGAGAGGATTGCGAAGGAGAGTCCGGGGTGACCTCACCCTGAGGAGTGATGCTGCGGGGTGAGAAACCCTCGGGATGGGCCCAAACGGCCGGTAGGAGAGGCAGGGAGGGGGTCCTGCCCCTGGGACACCCCCCCACGCAGTGCTGGGGCTGCTCTGGAGCCCTCAGCACAGACAGGGACCTGCTGGAGCAGGGCCAGAGGAGGCCACAGCAGTGCTGGCAGGGCTGGAAGCCCTCTGCTGGGAGGCCAGGCTGGGAGAGCTGGGGCTCACCAGGGAGACCTCCTGGTGGCCTTGCAGTGCTTCAAAGGTTCAATCAGAAAGCTGGGGAGAGACTTTGTTGTGCCAAGACAAGGAAGGATGGTTTGAACTCAAAGAGGGAGATTGAGAGTGGAGAGAAGGGAGAAACGTTTGCCCCTGAGGGCAGCGGGAGCCAGGCCCAGGCTGCCCAGGCAGGTGGGAGATGCCCCACGGCTGGCACCAGTCCAGGTGAGGTTGGTTGTGGCTCCAAGCAACCTGCCACCCAACCCCATTCTGTGACTGCTGAAGCCTCTCCTGCAGCACAGAGGTGCCTGGATTGCAGCCATTTGCCTTATTAGGAGCTAAGGGGGCAAAGCCCTGGGGTGCCCCGGGGTGCCCTGGCACTCCTCTCCGCTCACTGTTTGCTCAAGTGCTGGCTAAGGACATTTTTGCTGCGCATTAGCCCGGAGTGACTCAATAATCCTGTTGCACAGGGTTCAGAGGGCACTGCCTCTCCTTTTGCAGCAGCTTTGTCAGGGCAGAGGCAGCACACACACACACACACCAAACAAACCCCAGCTAACTGGAGTGTGTGTGTGTGTGTGTGTGTGTGTGTGCCATTGCAACAGCTCCAAGGTGACTTTGCTCCCCGCTGGGGATCTGAGCCTCCACCTCGTCGAGATTGCAGGCACCCAGAGCCCGGGCTCGGCAGCCTGGGTTTGACTGGGCTTGTTCCCCGGCCTGGTGTCACTCTCAGGTGGAAATTCAACCCTGGGAGCGTGCTGGGAACTTGTTCTGCCTCTAAACACAGAGCCACACGGTGGCTTTGGCTTGGCAGGGACCTCCGACGGCCGTCCAGGCCAACCCCCTCCACCACAGCAGCTTGCCCAGAGCCCTGCTGAGCCTCACCTTGAGTATCTCCAGGGCTGGGGCCCCAACCACCTCCCTGGGCAACCTGTTCCAGTGTTCCACCACCCTCCTGGTGCAGAACTTGTTCCTCACATCCAATCTAAATCTGCCCTGCTCCCATTCCAAACCACTGCCTCTCCTCCTGTCCCTGCAGGCCTTTGCAAGCAGTCCCTCTGCAGCCTTCTCAGAGCCCCTTCAGGTACTGGCAGCCTGCTCTTAGGTGTCCCTGAAGCCTTCTCTTCTCCATCACAGGGGGTGCTGGGGGTAGGGTACACAGCCCCCTAAACTGGCAAGAAAACCTTGCAGTGGTCACTGGGGCTTTTCCCCCCTCCTTACCTCAGAGGTGTGTTGGAAGCAGCAGATCTACACTTTGGCCACAGCAACCCCAGGCAGTGCTACAGGCTGGGCTCAGAGTGGCTGAGAGCAGCCAGGCGGGGAGGGACCTGGGGGTGCTGGTTGGTAGTAGGCTGAACAGGAGCCTGCAGTGTGCCCAGGGGGCCAAGAAGGCCAAGGGCATCCTGGCCTGCATCAGGAAGAGTGTGGCCAGCAGGAGCAGGGACGTCCTTGTGCCCTGTGCTCAGCACTGCTGAGGCCACACCTGGAGTCCTGTGTCCAGTTCTGGGCTCCTCAGGTTAGGAAAGAGGTTGAGCTGCTGGAAGGTGTCCAGAGAAGGGCAAGAAAGCTGGGGAGGGGTCTGGAGCACAGCCCTGGGAGGAGAGGCTGAGGGAGCTGGGGTTGCTTAGCCTGGAGAAGAGGAGGCTCAGGGGAGACCTTCTTGCTCTCTGCAACTCCCTGCAGGGAGGTTGGAGCCAGCTGGGGGTTGGTCTCTTCTCCCAGGCAGGCACCCAGCACCAGAACAAGAGGACACAGTCTCAAGCTGTGCCAGGGGAGGTTCAGGCTGGATGTTAGGAAGAAATTCTTCCCAGCAAGAGAGATTGGCCATGGGAATGTGCTGCCTGGGGAGGTGGTGGAGTCCCCATCCCTGGAGGTGTTTAGGAAGAGCCTGGCTGAGGCACTTGGTGCCATGGTTGAGTTGATCAGATGGTGTTGGGTGATAGGTTGGACTTGATGATCTCTGAGGTCTTTTCCAACCTGGTTGATTCTATTCTATTCTATTCTATTTTCTATTCTATTCTATTCTATTCTATTCTGTTCTGTTCTGTTCTGTTCTGTTCTGTTCTGTTCCGTTCCGTTCCATTCCGTCCCATTCCATCTCAATGAGCTTAAAGGTCTTCTCCAGGTGAAGTGGTTCCATGGTTCTCTGTGTGTCTGCAGAGGGTTTGTCTCCCTGTTTGGAGACAGCAAGCTCTTATTTGTCACCTGTTGGGGAGCCAAATGGGATCTTCACAGACTCACAGAGTGGTAGGGGCTGGAAGATCATCCAGTCCAGCCCCCTGCCAGAGCAGGGTCACCAGAGCAGGTCACACAGGAGCACAGCCAGGTGGGTCTGAAAGGTCTCCAGAGATGCAGACTCCACCTCTGCTTTGGGCAGCCTGCTCCAGGGCTCTGCCACCCTTAAATTAAAGCAGCTCCTCCTCATTTTTAGGTGGAACTTTTGATGCCCAGTCTGTGCCCATGGCCCCTTGCCCTGTCCCTGGGCACCACTGGCACAAGCCTGGCCCCAGGCTCTGCCATCCTTAAGCTAAAGAAGTTTCTCCTCAGGTTTAGGTGGAACTTCTTACATAGAACCACAGAGTGGCCTAGGCTGGAAGGGACCTCAGAGGTCATCTACTCCAAACCCCCTTGCCATGGGTCAACAGTCTGTGCCCACTGCCCCTTTCCTGTCCCTGGGCACCACTGGCACAAGCCTGGCCCCATCCTCCTGCCCCCCAGGGCCACAGGGATGAAGAAGACTCAGCTTCTGCAGCTCCTGGGCTCTTGCTGAGGCATGCAGCAGTGACCAGGATGGCCATGGCAGGAATGGTCCTTTAAACAGCCCTGAGCTGGTCTCAGCCCCAACTTTCTCCTTGCTGCTTGGGTGTGAGAAAGGAGCAGGTTCTGTATCAAAGCCAGGATGGTTCCTGCTCCAAACCCCTGGTTCCTCCAAACCCCTTTGCCATGGGCCAGCAGCCTGTGCCCACTGCCCCTTGCCCTGTCCCTGGGCACCACTGACACGAGCCTGGCCCCATCCTCCTGCCACCCACCCTGGAAGCACTGCTCAGCATTGATGAGCTCCCCCTCAGGCTGCTCTTCTCCAGCCTAAGCAGCCCCAACCCTCTCAGCCTTTCCTCACTGGGGAGCTGTTGCAGGGCCCTCATCCTGGGGAGTTTTCCTTTAAACTCTTGCAAAGCTAAATTCCTGTCTGCTTCCCAGCAAGGAATTTCTGCTCTTCAAGCCAAATGTGAGGGCACACTAAATTGCCTGTGGTTTTGGCAGAGGAAGCTGATACTTTCCTGGCTCCTTGGAAGCTTTAGGGTTTAAACAGACCCAGGCAAAGCTGGTCTGGAAATTGGTTTTCAGCCCACTGCTCTGTTTTGAACGACACAGGGATGACCCCAGGTGAATGTCAGCTGCTGGATCCAGCCCTAAAGCTTGGGGGTTAACTTCTGACCCTTTGCTTTGCTCTGCTCAGGCCTCAGCTCCAATCCTGCCTCCAGCTCTGCTGTCCCCAGCTCAAGGAGGACACAGAGCTGCTGGAGGGAGTCCAGAGGAGGCCACAAAGATGCTCTCAGGGCTGGAGCAGCTCTGCTGTGGGCACAGGCTGAGGGAGCTGGGGCTGTGCAGCCTGCAGAGGAGAAGGCTCCAGAGGGAGCTCAGAGCTGCTGCCAGGAGCTGAAGGGATCCTGCAGGAAGGCTGCAGAGAGACTTTTGCTGAAGGGGTCTGAGCCAGGCCAAGGGGCAATGGTTTGAAGCTGAGGCAGAGCAGGGTTAGAGTGGAGCTGAGGAAGAAGTTCTTGAGAGTGAGGCTGGGGAGAATCTGGCACAGGCTGCCCAGGGAGGCTGTGGCTGCCTCCTGCCTGGGGGCAGATTGGATGAGGCTTTGGGCAACCAAGTCTAGTTGAGAGGTTGGAGGGAGGTTGGAGCAGATGATCTCTGAGATTCCCTCCAGCCTGAGCCATTCTGTGAACGTTGGGAGATCCTGCAGGAAGGCTGCAGAGAGACTTTTGCTGAGGGGGTCTGAGCCAGGCCAAGGGGCAATGGTTTGAAGCTGAGGCAGAGCAGGGTTAGAGTGGAGCTGAGGAAGAAGTTCCTCAGTGTGAGGCTGCTGAGACTCTGGAATGGGCTTCCTGAGCAGGCTGTGGCTGCCTCCTCCCTGGAGGTGTCCAGGGCCAGGTTGGATGAGGCCTTGAACAACCTGGGCTGGTTGAGAGCTGTCCCTGGGCATGGCAGGGGGGTTGGAACCGATGATCTCTGAGGTGCCTTCCAACCTGAGCCATTCTGGGATTCTGTGAATGTCAGATGCTGGATCCAGTCCTAACTGCTGGGGTTTGCCTCAGGGCAGGCTGTGTGTGCAGCATGCCATGGGGATGTCTGCCCCCCTCAGAGGAGCTCTCCTCTGGCGTCTCCCGAAGGCGCTGCCGGTGCTGCCGTGTTTGGCCTCCAGACCACAGCTCCCCAGCTTGTTGTCTGCCTGAGGGTTGGAAACCTCACAAACTGCTGGTGGGGGGGAAAATGTTCAGGCAATTCTGCAGACTGCTGTGGAAAAAACCCCAGCTGGCCTGGGAAGCAAAAGCATTCATTATCTGTGCCCTCTCTGGTTTCCCTTCCCATCAAAGGGGGAAAGATGTGGGGAGCTCACCCAGGCATGCAAGCTGGGGATGGACCTTGGAGTGGTGGAGTGGAGGCAAAGGATTCCTTAGCTGGGGTGGATAGTGGTGCTGGGCTGGACAGTGATGCTGAGCTGGATGGGTGATGATCAGCTTGGATGGTGGTGCTGAGCTGGATGGGTGATGATCAGCTTGGATGGTGGTGCTGAACTGGATGGGTGATGATCAGCTTGGATGGTGGTGCTGAGCTGGATGGGTGATGATCAGCTTGGATGGTGGTGCTGAGCTGGATGGGTGATGATCAGCTTGGATAGTGGTGCTGAGCTGGATGGGTGATGATAGGCTGAATGGGTGGCTCTGGGCTTGGATGGTGGTGCTGAGCTGGATGGCTGGTGCTGGGCTGGATGGTGCTGTGCTGTACTGGCTGGCTGATGGTGCTGGGCTGGATGGTGCTGTGCTGTACTGTGTCCTCTTGTTCTGGTGCTGGGTGCCTGCCTGGGAGAAGAGACCAACCCCCACCTGGCTCCAGCCTCCCTTCAGGGAGTTGGAGAGAGCAAGAAGGTCTCCCCTGAGCCTCCTCTTCTCCAGGCTAAGCAACCCCAGCATGATCTCCCTCTGGCTTTTCCTTTGGGATTCTGAAGTGCTCCACTCTCAGGCAGCCCCCAGTTGAAGGCCTGATGCCCAAATGTGCTTTGCTGGCAGGGAGAGGCAGCAGCTGCCATGTAGCATGGAGCAGGGAGGTCATTCTGCCCCTGTACACTGCACTGGTTAAGCCACACCTTGAGTCCTATGTCCAGTTCTGGGCTCCTCAGTTTAGGAAGGAGGTTGAGCTGCTGGAAGGTGTCCAGAGAAGGGCAAGAAAGCTGGGGAGGGGTCTGGAGCACAGCCCTGGGAGGAGAGGCTGAGGGAGCTGGGGTTGCTTAGCCTGGAGAAGAGGAGGCTCAGGGGAGACCTTCTTGCTCTCTCAACTCCCTGAAGGGAGGTTGGAGCCAGGTGGGGGTTGGTCACTTCTCCCAGGCAGCCAGCACCAGAACAAGAGGACACAGTCTCAAGCTGTGCCAGGGGAGGTTTAGGCTGGAGGTTAGGAGGAAGTTCTACACAGAAAGAGAGATTGCCCATTGGAATGTGCTGCCTGGGGAGGTGGTGGAGTCCCCATCAGTGGAGGTGTTCAGGAGGAGACTTGCTGGGGTGCTTGGTGCCATGGGTTAGTTGTTTAGGTGGATTGGATTGGTTGATGAGTTGGACTGGATGATCTTGAAGGTCTCTTCCAACCTGGTTTGGTTTATTCTATTCCCTATTCCCTTGGTTATTCTATTCCCAGCCCAGGCCCTGTCCCGGTTTTGCAGGTGCAGGTCGTGGCTGTTAGCTCTAAGCCCTTCCCTGGGATGGTTTCCTGCAGCTTTGGTGTGCAGGTCTTTGGTGGCTTTTGAACTTGGGGGCTTGGCTGCCTTTGTGCACTGAGCTCCCCTGGCTGCTGGAGCAGCTGGCTGGAATGCCTTGGCTTGGGAGCTGGAAGCACAGCTGTGGGCTGGGGTTGGTTTGTCCTGGCATTGGCTGTGGGTCATGGAATGCTTTGGCTTGGAAGGGACCTCTCAAGGTCATGAGGTCCAAGTGCCCTGCAGTCAGCAGGGACACCCCCAGCCAGAGCAGGTTGCTCAGAGCCACAACCAACCTCAGCTGGGATGGTTCCAGCCATGGGACATCTCCCACCTCTCTGGGCAGCCTGGGCCAGGCTCTCACCACCCTCAGGGGCAAACATTTCTCCCTTCCCTCCACTCTCAATCTCCCTCTTTGAGCTCCAAACCATCCTCCCTTGGCCTGGCACAGCAGGCCCTGAGAAAAAGTCTCTGCCCAGCTTTCTGCTCAGCTCTTGAAGCACTGCAAGGCCACCAGAAGGCCTCCCTGCAGCCTTCTCCTCTCCAGGCTGCACAACCCCAGCTCTCCCAGCCTGGCTTCCCAGCAGAGGGCTTCCAGCACTGCTGTGGCCTCCTCTGGCCCTGCTCCAGCAGGTCCCTGTGTGAGCTGAGGGCTCCAGAGCTGCCCCAGCACTGCAGGGGAGGTCTCAGCAGAGCACAGCAGAGGGGCAGAATCCCCTCCCAGGTTTAGACTGGAGGTCTTTTCCAAGCTTATTGATTGTATGATTCTATGATTAGGAAGGAGTTGTGCAGTGTGAGGCTGGGGAGAGCCTGGCACAGGTTGCCCAGGGAGGTTGTGGCTGCCCCTTCTCTGGCAGGGTCCAAGGCCAGGCTGGGTGAGGCCTCGGGCACTGCAGGCTGGTTGAGAGGTGTCCCTGCCCACGGCAGGGGGGGTCTGAACTGGATGATCTTCAAGGTCCTTTGCAACCTAGGCCATTCTAGGATCCTTCCCACCTTTTTCATCCCATTTTAGGGGGGGGTCCCACCTGCTGGAGGTCAAAAGCTGCTGGGGAAGTCCGTGCTCCATGTGCCCTTGCAGCCAGGCTTTGCTTCCCGTGCTGGCTGAGCTGTGCCGTGTGCTGCTCCCCTCGCATTAGAGGGATGAATAACCCAGGCTTTAAAGAACAAAAAAATGCCTGTGAGGGCAGATCCTGAGCAGATAGCAACCCAGGCTCGTGTCAGGAGCTATCAGGGGGTTGGCATTTCTCTTCCAAACATCCGTGGAGGCCAGAGACCTTTGTTTGTTTGTGTTTGGGAAAGTCTGCATCTGCTTGGCCAGCCAGGAAAATCCATCAGCTGGGGGAGGGGGGGGAGGTGGAAATAGCTCAGGCCAGCTTCAACAGCTCATCCCACCCAAAAAAACAGAGTCAGCTGGAGTGAGATGCTGCCTTCTAAGTTTAGGAGCAGTTGATTGTGCCACCACCCCTCTGCCTGCCTGAGTTTTGTTCCCAAAGGACAGATAAGCTGAGAGCAGGGCAGGGAGGTGGAGCAGGGCAGGGAGGTGTTGCAGGGCATGGAAATGCAACAAGGAGAGCCTGCTCTGAGCAAGGGAGCAGTTGGAGGCAGCACAACTCATAGGGGCATGGAATGGGTTGGGTTGGAAGGGACCTTGAAGGTCTTCCAGTTCCAAGCCCCCTGCCATGGGCGGAGCTTAGCAGCCAAAGCTGAGTGAGGTGCAGGGAGTCAGAGATCATGGATGGGATGGGCTGGAAGGGACCACAAAGCTCATCCAGTTCCAAGCCCCTGCCATGGGCAGGGACACCTCCCACCAGCCCAGGATGCTCAAGGCCTCATCCAGCCACCCCCAGGCAGGGAACAGCCACAGCCTCCCTGGGCAACCTGTTCCAGAGTCTCCCCACCCTCACTCTCAAGAATTTCTTCCTCATCTCCAGTCTCAGTCTCCCCTCTCCCAGCTCAAAGCCATTGTTCCTCATCCTGGCACTCCCAGCCCTTGTCAGAAGTCCCTCCCCAGCTCTCCTGGAGCCCCTTCAGGTACTCTGCTCAGGCTGCTCTGAGGTCTCCCTGGAGCCTGAACAGCTCCAACTCTCCCAGCCTGTCCCCATAGGGGAGGCTCTCTGATCATCTTCATGGCTTCCTCTGGACCCACTGCAGCAGCCGCACATCCCTCTTAGGCTAAGGAGCATTCAGGAGGTTGTTCTGCAGGCGCCTGGGGCGGTGGTGAGGGACAGAAGCTGTTTCATTCACAAGCTTGGCGAGGAGGAGCCCCTCCCGCACCGAGAGTGCTCCTGCGGGAGCCTTTGAGACGCCGCCGGGAGAGCTCGGACTTTGAGCAGCTCCTGCCGGGGCCCCACGTCACTGAGCCAGGTCCCTTTGATGTCCCTCCTGCCCTGGCCCTGCTCTCTTCTGCATGCTTGAGACCTGAAGTCACAAAGGCTGCTGGTCACCTTTGCCTGGGCAGGGCAGGAGCTGCTTCATCTCTCTTCTCAGGGCACCCAGAAGCTCTCCAGGGCTTCTCCAGACACAAGAT
Source organism: Melanerpes aurifrons (assembly GCA_011125475.1). Taxonomy (NCBI): domain Eukaryota; kingdom Metazoa; phylum Chordata; class Aves; order Piciformes; family Picidae; genus Melanerpes; species Melanerpes aurifrons. The sequence continues at coordinate 2,397,315 of WWNC01000042.1, read as the reverse complement.
ATTAACTCTTCCACATTTCAGGCACATGTTGCTGCTTGACCAGCAGAACATGAAGCCTTCTTGGGTAGGACAAGCTTGTGGTGCATCTCCCTTGGAGAGATCGCCTTAGATATGCCCATTGCCTGGTTGGGAGAGGCTTTGAGAAGCCACCTCCTCTTTGACTGCTTAAATGCAGACCTTTCCCCTGCTGCAGAGGGGAGACCCCACTCACTGACAGCCATCCAACATCCAGCAACAGGCAGAGCTCCCTGCAGAGCCCAGGCAGAACTCTGCCCTGGGCTGTTGACATGTTGCTGACTCACTTGGGAACCATCTCAATGTCTGAGGCTGAGGTTGACCTTCAGGTTACAGCAGGAGGGTGGCTTCTGTCCCTCTGCACCATCTCAGACCTTTCACAGGATGTCAGGGGCTGGAAGGGACCTCTGAAGATCATCCAGTCCAACCCCCTGCCAGAGCAGGAGCAGAGAACCCAGCTCAGGTCACACAGGAACACATCCAGATGGGGCTGCAAAGGCTCCAGAGAAGGAGACTCCACAACCTCTCTGGGCAGCCTGCTCCAGGGCTCTGTGACCCTCACAGTCAAGAAGTTCCTCCTCATGGTGAGGTGGAACCTCCTGTGCTGGAGTTTACATCTACTGCCCCTTGTCCTATCCCAGGGTGCAGCTGAGCAGAGCCTGTCCCTGTCCCCCCCTTCCTGACCCCCAGCCCTCAGATGTTTATAGACACTGATCAGATCCCATCTCAGCCTTCTCCTCTCCAGACTAAGCACCCCCAGGGCTCTCAGCCTCTCCTCCCCAGGCAGTGCTGCAGTCCCTTCAGCATCAGTAGCCCTCCCTTGGACTCTCTCCAGCAGATCTCTGTCCCTCCTGAGCTGGGGAGCCTAAAACTGTCTGCACTATTCCAGGTGAAGTCTCACCAGAGCAAAGCTCTGACCTGGTTCTCCATCCTGGCAAGACTCTTCTTGTTTAACCCAGTTTCAGCCCAGCACCTTTCACCCTGTGGTGGCCTTGATGGAGAAGCCCAGCCTGTAGGTCAGGTAGAAGCATTTCTAGCAGTCAAGTTCATGATGCCAAGGCTGGGAGAGCAACTCTCTGCTCTGCCAAGGAAATACCGCGGCTGGAAACCTGCTGGTGTGGGTGAATGAGATGCACACAGCCCCAGAATGAGCCAGGAGAACTGGAGCTGGGGAACAAAGAGTAACCAAATGTGACCCTGTTCTGACACCCTCATCACAAGAAAGCTGGGGAGGGACTTTTGACAAGGGCTGGGAGTGACAGGACGAGGGGAGGTGGCTTTGAGCTGGGAGAGAGGAAATTGAGCCTGGAGATGAGGAAGAGATTCTTTCCAGTGAGGCTGGGGAGACTCTGGCACAGGTTGCCCAGGGAGGCTGTGGCTGCCCCCTCCCTGGAGGTGTTCAAGGCCAGGTTGGATGAGGCCTTGAGCAAGCTGGGCTGGTGGGAGGTGTCCCTGCCCATGGCAGGGGGGTTGGAATTGGATGATCCTCAAGGTCCCTTCCAACCTAAACCATTCTCTCAATCTATGAATCTTTAAGGAGCCCTTGGGTACAGCTCCAGCCTCAAGGATCATGGCCTACAGAACTTTATTCCCCTTTTCCCCCATATATACCTGAGAGGAGCAGCAAAACATCCCTGAAGAAAGACTCAGGGCCCCCTTGTCATCTCCTCTGTGTCTGGCCAGGGGTTGTTGTTCGGCTGGGCTCTCCCCACCCACCGTGGGCAACCCCACCGCAACCCAATCGCTTCCCTCAGCTGCAGCCTCTTAAAATAGCTGCTCTGGTTTCTTTTAAAAATAGTCCCTGTTCTGCATGTCATTACCTGCTAAAAATGTTTCTCCCAAGTCCTATCAGGAGGAGGAGAAGGAGAAGGTTGGTTTGGTCTCTCGGCCTCGCTGGGGAGGAGGGCGAGAGGGCTGCGGCGGCCGCACGCGCAGACGTGCCCTGGAGCTGGGCACGCGTGGCCCTGGGTCTTGGGTGAGCTCTTCAGGACTATTTTGAAAGCCTGACTGTAGAGGTGGAGGAATCTGCCCTGCTGCTGGTGATGGCCATGGCAGAAGGGGATGCTCAGCCACGTCAGCCCTGGCTGGAGCCAGCTGCAGCCTTTCCTGGGAAGCTGTTCGGCTCCTGTCCCAGGGGCGAGGCAGTGACGCGGCAGCTCGGAGCGGCCAGGGGCTGTATTTTAGGGTCTGATGGATGATCTCCTGACATATCCCAAGCACAAATCCAGGCTGGACAGAGGGCAGTGCTGAGGAAAAGGACATGCAGGTGCTGGGTGATGAGAAGCTCACCACAAGCTGGCACTGTGCACTCCCAGCCCAGCCCCAGCCATGTCCTGGGCTGATCCCCAGCAGCAGTGGTGGCAGGGGGGGGATTCTGCCCCTCTGCTGTGCTCTGCTGAGACCCTCCTGCAGTGCTGGGGCAGCTCTGGAGCCCTCAGCACAGATAGAGACCTGTTGGAGCAGGGCCAGAGGAGGCCACAGCAGTGCTGGCAAGGCTGGAAGCCCTCTGCTGGGAGGCCAGGCCAGGAGAGTTGGGGTTGTTCAGCCTGGAGAAGGCTTCAGGGAGACCTTCTGGCAGCCTTTCAGGACCTGAAGGGGGCTACAGGAAAGCTAAGGAGGGAATTCTGACAAAGGCATGGAGTGAAAGAATGAGGGGTGCTGGTTCAAACTCCCCATGAGGGCGGTGAGGCACTGAAACAGGTTGTCTGGAGAAGTGTGGAGGCTCCAAGCCTGGAAGTGTTCAAGGCCAGGCTGGATGAGGCCTTGAGCAGCCTGGGCTGGTAGGAGCTGTCCCTGCCCATGGCAGAGGGTTGGAACTGGATGCTCTTTAAGGTCCCTTCCAGTCCCAACCATCCCAGGATTCCATGATTCAATGACAGCACCAAGCCAAGAGCTGGGGTCGTCTTGCTCGTGCTTGCACCAGCCCTGCTTGGGAGGTCCATGTGGAACCTTCTGAACCTCAAACCCACCCAGCAGAAGGCCTCTTTGGTGATTTTTAGAGGAGCACTTTGTTCTGCAAACTCAAGGAGCAACTCTTCATTGCCACAGCAAAGCCTTTTGGGTTTGATCCTGCTGCTCACCACTAAATGGGGTTCAGTGGGGGACCTCCCTCCTCTGTGGGGACAGGCTGAGAGTTGGGGCTGTTCACAGTCTCACAGGATCACTAAGGTTGGAAGGGACCTCAAAGCTCACCAAGTCCAACCTGTCACCACAGACCTCATGACTAAACCATGGCTCCAAGTGCCACATCCAATCCCCTCTTGAACACCTCCAGGGATGGGGACTCCACCACCTCCCTGGGCAGCACATTCCAATGGTAGCAACTCTCTCAGTGAAGAACTTTCTCCTCACCTCGAGTCTAAACCTCCCCTGGCACGGCTTGAGACTGTGTCCTCTTGTTCTGGGGCTGGGTGCCTGGGAGAAGAGACCAACCCCTTCCTGGCTACAACCACCTTTCAGGTAGTTGTAGAGGGCAATGAGGTCTCCCCTGAGCCTCCTCTTCTCCAGGCTAAACAACCCCAGCTCCCTCAGCCTCTCCTCGTAGGGCTGTGCTCAAAGCCTCTCCCCAGCTCTGTTGCCCTTCAGCCTGGAGGAGGCTCCAGGGAGACCTTCAGAGCAGCCTTCCAGTACCTGAAGGAGGCTACAGGATAGCTAAGGAAGGACTTTTGACAAGGGCTGGGAGTGACAGGGCAAGAGACAATGGCTTTGAGCTGGAAGAGAGGAGATGAGGAAGAAACTGTTTAGAGTGAGGCTTGGGGAGACCCTGGCACAGGCTGCCCAGGAGGTTGTGGCTGCCCTCTCCCTGGAGGTGTTCAAGGCCAGGTTAGATGAGGCCTTGAGCAAGCTGGGCTGGTGGGAGGTGTCCCTGCCCATGGCAGAGGGGGTGTTGGAACTGGCTGATCTTTGAGGTCCCTTCCAACCCAACCCATTCCCTGGATCTACCCCAGGCCGCTGCGGCTGCGCTCCTGGCGGTGTCGTCCTCCCTCCCTCCCTCCCTCCTCGCTCGGGGAGATGTTTCTAGGGATGTGGAGCTAATTATTGCTTTTACCCAGCAGTAAGGCAATAATTTCAAGGGATCCATTGGAAAGGCAGCAATTTCCTGCCACTGAGTGACAGATGTTTTGCCATCCACGAGCTGTGCTTTCAGGCTCCCACTAATTACGCCGACACAAACTGGCAGCAGTTTTGCTTCCCAGGCTCCCAGCTCTAATTTTGCTGCTTTTCAGCTCTTTTCCATTTCTTTTTTTTCCCCCCTCTTTTTTTTTTTTCTGTCTTGAAGGTGGAGCCTCTGGAGTTGTCTCCTCTGTTCAAGTCTGGTTTGCTAACTTCCCCCTCTCTCCTTTGCCCAGGTTCCTACCCCTCACCCAAGGCTGGGGCCACGCTGGTGGTCTACAAGGACTTGCTTGTGCTCTTTGGGGGCTGGACACGGCCAAGCCCTTACCCTCTGCACCAGCCAGAGAGGTTCTTCGATGAGATCCATACCTACTCCCCCTCCAAAAACTGGTAAGAGCACATCTGCCTTCCAGGCTTTGATCCTGGAAAATGCTGTGGTGATGATACAGAGGGAGGAATGCTGGGGGAGGTCTCTTTGAGCCCACCTGGGAAGTTGGGCACGCTCCTGGTTTCCACATGGGCTAACCCTGGTGTGTCTGCAATGCTCATAAACAGAAATAACCATCCCCCACCCCCCTCCAGTGTGAAAAACCACACCCAAGAGCACACTGGAGACGTGGACATGCTGCTGTCTGGCACCTCTTGGGTGCTGGTTGCTTCCTTATGGCTCTTGACTCCAGACCCAAAGCACAGCAGACTCCATGAGTGTTCCCAGCCAGCCAGGTGGGAAACCTGGATGTGATTGTTTTAAACAGCAGGGTTTTGAAGGTGGAACTGATTTGGCTGCAAGCCAGTGAGGTCTTAGAGGAGAGCAGGAGATAAAGCCTCAGCTCCTGGGCTTCTTGCTTTTAGCCATGGTCCAAAGCTCACAGCTGCCGTGGCCCTCCAAGGGAGATGTGAGGCAGCAGATTTTCAGGCACTGTTTTCACAGCATCCCAGCGTGGTGGAGGGGTGGAAGGGACCTCTGCAGCTCATCCAGTCCAACCCCCTGCTGCAGCAGGGCACCCACAGCACCCTGCCCAGCAGCACAATGCCCAGGGGGGGTTGGAAGCTCTCCACACCAGGAGACTCCACAACCTCTCTGGGCAGCCTGCTCCAGGGCTCTGCCACCCTTAAATTAAAGCAGTTCCTCCTCATGTTTAGGTGGAACTTCTGATGCTCCAGTCTGTGCCCATGGCCCCTTGCCCTGTCCCTGGGCACCACTGGCACAAGCCTGGCCCCAGGCTCTGCCATCCTTAAGCTAAAGAAGTTTCTCCTCAGGTTTAGGTGGAACTTCTTACATAGAACCACAGAGTGGCCTAGGCTGGAAGGGACCTCAGAGGTCATCTACTCCAAACCCCCTTGCCATGGGTCAACAGTCTGTGCCCACTGCCCCTTGTCCTGTCCCTGGGCACCACTGGCACAAGCCTGGCCCCATCCTCCTGCCCCCCAGGGCCACAGGGATGAAGAAGACTCAGCTTCTGCAGCTCCTGGGCTCTTGCTGAGGCATGCAGCAGTGACCAGGATGGCCATGGCAGGAATGGTCCTTTAAACAGCCCTGAGCTGCTCTCAGCCCCAACTTTCTCCTTGCTGCTTGGGTGTGAGAAAGGAGCAGGTTCTGTATCAAAGCCAGGATGGTTCCTGCTCCTCTTTCATTGAGAGCTTTTCATCATCAGAGGTGTCAATTAGCCAAGGCACTTGGGGGCAGGGTCATTAGAGTGCTGTCATTAATCCAGGTTGGAAACCATGCAGGGTGAACTTAATTGAAAGGGGCCAACATTTCCAACTGCCTCCATCATCAAGCCTTCAAAATGCTGGAGCTCCTTGGTGCTTCTAATTAGCTCTGTTGTGGTTTGGACCTTTGGAGCTCTTCCTCTCTAGCAAAATCCTAGAATGGATTTAGGTTGGGAGAGACCTTAAAGCTCATCCAGTTCCAACCCCCCCTGCCCTGGGCAGGGACACCTTCCACTGACCCAGGTTGCTCAAGGCCTCATCCAACCTGGCCTTAGGTTCTTCAGGGCTTTGCTGGCCCCTGGGTTTTTGCTTCTTGCCATCCCAAGCTGCTGGTGAATGCCTGAAAGGAAGCTGGGGTTTGGAGCCAGGTTGGTCTCTTCTCCCTGATTCCAAGTGATAGGATGAGAGGAAATGGCCTCAAGTTGCACCAGGGGAGGTTTAGGTTGGGCAGAAGAAGAGACTTCTTCCCTGAAAGGGCTCTCCAAGACTGGAACAGGCTCCTCAGGGAGGTGGATCAATCCCCACCCCTGGAGGTGTTTCAGAGCCACAGAGCTGTGGTGCTGAGGGCCAGGGTTCAGCCCCAGCCGCGACAGAGTCAGGGAAGGGTTGGACTGGGTGAGCTGAATGGTCTTTTACAACCTAAACAACTCCATGGTTTGATGATTCCTCCCTCTCTCCCCAGGTGGAACTGCATTGTGACCACCCATGGCCCCCCTCCCATGGCAGGCCACTCCTCCTGTGTCATTGAAGACAAGATGATTGTCTTCGGGGGCTCGCTGGGGTCCCGGCAAATGTGAGTCTGGGCTGAGGGGGCCTGGAGGAGGCAAGCAGGGAGCAGCTTGGGCTGGGCTTGGGCTGGCTCACAGCGGTTCAGAAGGACACCTCCACAGGGGGTTGGGGTCTCCCTGCTGCCTTAACAGCACCTTTCAGCATTCCCATCCAAACCCTCAACCCTGTCATAAACCTGTGCCCTGAACACCCACATCAGGAGTGCCCAGAGGGGCTGGGAGTAGTTGATGCTGGCTGTAGTTGATGCTGGCTGTGCTTAATGCTGATTATGCTTAATGCTGGCTGTAGTTAATGCTGGTTGTGCTTAATGCTGACTGTAGTTAATGCTGGTTGTGCTTAATGTTGGCTGTAGTTGATGCTGGCTGTAGTTAATGCTGGTTGTGCTTAATGCTGGTTGTGGTTAATGCTGATTGTGGTTAATGTTGGTTGTTAATGCTGGTTGTGCTTAATGCTGGCTGTAGTTGATGCTGGCTGTAGTTAATGCTGGCTGTAGTTGATGCTGGTTGTGCTTAATGCTGGCTGTGCTTAATGCTGGTTGTGGTTAATCCTGATTGTGTTTAATGTTGGTTGTTAATGCTGGTTGTGCTTAATGCTGGTGGTAGTTGATGCTGGCTGTGCTTAATGCTGGTTGTAGTTGATGCTGGCTGTAGTTGATGCTGGTTGTAATTAATGCTGGTTGTAGTTAATGCTGGCTGTGCTTAATGCTGGTGGTAGTTGATGCTGGCTGTGCTTAATGCTGGTTGTAGTTGATGCTGGCTGTAGTCGATGCTGGTTGTAGTTAATGCTGGTTGTAGTTAATGCTGGTTGTAGTTAATGTTTGTTGTAGTTGATGTTGGTTGTAGTTGATGTTGGTTGTAATTAATGCTGGTTGTAATTAATGCTGGTTGTAGTTGATGTTGGTTGCAGTTAATGTTGGTTGTTGTTGATGTTGGTTGTAGTTAATGTTGGTTGTAGTTCATGCTGGCTGTAGCTGATGCTGATTGTAGTTAATGGTGGTTGTTCTTAATGCTGGTTATGCTTAATGCTGGCTGTAGCTGGTGCTGGCTGTAGTTAACACTGCTTGTAGTTGGTGCTGGCTGTAGTTAACACTGTAGTTGATGCTGGCTGTAGCTGATGCTGGCTGTAGTTAACAGTGTTTGTAGGTGGTGCTGGCTGTAGCTGATGCTGGCTGTAGTTAACAGTGTTTGTAGGTGGTGCTGGCTGTAGCTGATGCTGGCTGTAGTTAACAGTGTTTGTAGGTGGTGATGGCTGTAGCTGATGCTGGCTGTAGTTAACAGTGTTTGTAGCTGATGCTGGCTGTAGCTGATGCTGGCTGTAGCTGCTGCTGGCTGTAGTTAACACTGTTTGTAGTTGATGCTGGCTGTAGCTGATGCTGGCTGTAGTTAACACTGTAGGTGATGCTGGCTGTAGGTGATGCTGGCTGTAGCTGATGCTGGTTGTAGTTAACAGTGTTTGTAGCTGATGCTGGCTGTAGTTAACACTGTTTGTAGGTGATGCTGGCTGTAGCTGATGCTGGCTGTAGCTGATGCTGGCTGTAGTTAACAGTGTTTGTAGCTGGTGCTGGCTGTAGTTAACAGTGTTTGTAGGTGATGCTGGCTGTAGCTGATGCTGGCTGTAGTTAACAGTGTTTGTAGCTGATGCTGGCTGTAGTTAACAGTGTTTGTAGTTGGTGCTGGCTGTAGTTAACAGTGTTTGTAGGTGATGCTGGCTGTAGCTGATGCTGGCTGTAGTTAACACTGTTTGTAGGTGATGCTGGCTGTAGCTGATGCTGGCTGTAGCTGATGCTGGCTGTAGTTAACAGTGTTTGTAGCTGATGCTGGCTGTAGTTAACACTGTAGCTGATGCTGGCTGTAGCTGATGCTGGCTGTAGCTGATGCTGGCTGTAGTTAACAGTGTTTGTAGCTGGTGCTGGCTGTAGTTAACACTGTTTGTAGTTGATGCTGGCTGTAGCTGATGCTGGCTGTAGTTAACACTGTAGGTGATGCTGGCTGTAGGTGATGCTGGCTGTAGCTGATGCTGGCTGTAGTTAACAGTGTTTGTAGCTGATGCTGGCTGTAGTTAACACTGTTTGTAGGTGATGCTGGCTGTAGCTGATGCTGGCTGTAGCTGATGCTGGCTGTAGTTAACAGTGTTTGTAGCTGGTGCTGGCTGTAGTTAACACTGTTTGTAGGTGATGCTGGCTGTAGCTGATGCTGGCTGTAGTTAACAGTGTTTGTAGCTGATGCTGGCTGTAGTTAACAGTGTTTGTAGTTGGTGCTGGCTGTAGTTAACACTGTTTGTAGTTGATGCTGGCTGTAGCTGATGCTGGCTGTAGTTAACACTGTTTGTAGGTGATGCTGGCTGTAGCTGATGCTGGCTGTAGCTGATGCTGGCTGTAGTTAACAGTGTTTGTAGCTGATGCTGGCTGTAGTTAACACTGTTTGTAGGTGATGCTGGCTGTAGCTGATGCTGGCTGTAGCTGATGCTGGCTGTAGTTAACAGTGTTTGTAGCTGGTGCTGGCTGTAGTTAACAGTGTTTGTAGGTGATGCTGGCTGTAGCTGATGCTGGCTGTAGCTGATGCTGGCTGTAGTTAACAGTGTTTGTAGTTGGTGCTGGCTGTAGTTAACACTGTTTGTAGGTGATGCTGGCTGTAGCTGATGCTGGCTGTAGTTAACAGTGTTTGTAGCTGATGCTGGCTGTAGTTAACACTGTTTGTAGTTGATGCTGGCTGTAGCTGATGCTGGCTGTAGTTAACACTGTAGGTGATGCTGGCTGTAGCTGATGCTGGCTGTAGCTGATGCTGGCTGTAGTTAACAGTGTTTGTAGCTGATGCTGGCTGTAGTTAACAGTGTTTGTAGGTGATGCTGGCTGCAGTGTCAGCTCTGGCTGTAGGTTCATCAGTGGTGGGGCCAGCTCAGGGTGCAGGCCTCACTGGCAGTGTCAGTGCTTGCTGCAGAGCCCAGCCCTTGTTGTCTTCGTCCTGGCAGGAGCAACGACGTCTGGGTGCTGGATCTCGAGCAGTGGTCTTGGTCCAAGCCAAACATCTCTGGGCCCAGCCCTCACCCCCGAGGTGGTCAGTCTCAGGTGAGTTCTTCACTAGCCCAACAGCAAAGGTCCCCCAGGCAGGGCTTCCTTTCCAGCTGGCAGGCAGCTCCCAGCAGGTCGTCTCAGAGCTCCCAGCCCTTCTCCAGGTTATCTCTGCAGCCTGTGCCCCACGGGGCTGTGTTTTCCCCTCTGCTCTGCCAGGGTGCCCTTTTCATCTCCCCACCACTTAGGCAGGTACATTGCCATGTCTTGCAGATGACTCAGATCTCCAAGGAGCCTTTCTTCACAACAAAAGGCTGTTTGAAGCCAGCAGCCATTCCCTGTGGCATTTCAGATCAATGAGTTGTTATCACAGGCTGCTTTGGCTCGGGGCCCTTTTGATTGCTCTGCTCTCCTGCTTCTCCAGCGACTCCAGGTTGTACCTGCTCAGAGCAGGCCTCTGGCAGTGCCTGCTTTGTTGCCTGCCTGCAGCAGGCACCCTCTTGGTGCAGGTGTACCCCCCTGTGCCTTCCTCTCGTGGTCCCCAGGAGTGTGGTTGATGGTTCCCAGCACGTGGTTCATCCCAGCTTGGCAGAACACTGAAGAAATCAGATGGGTTGTGCTTGGATCTTCTTTTCCACCTACTGGAAAAGGAAACTAAGGGATTGACTCAGCCACCACCAGCATCCCCCCATCCACTCTGCCCCTCACCCTCTACTCTGCTCTGCCAGGACCCCACCTGCAGCATTGCCTCCAGTTCTGGGGCCCCCAACATAAGAGGGGCCTGGAGCTGCTGGAGCTGGTCCAGAGGAGGCCACAAAGATGATCAGAGGGCTGCAGAACCTCCCCTGTGGACCCAGGCTGAGAGAGTTGGGGCTGCTGAGCCTGGAGAAGAGAAGGCTCCAGGGAGACCTCAGAGCAGCCTTCCAGTACCTGAAGGGCTCCAGGAGAGCTGGGGAGGGACTTCCGACAAGGGCTGGGAGTGCCAGGATGAGGAACAATGGCTTTGAGCTGGGAGAGAGGAGACTGAGACTGGAGATGAGGAAGAAATTCTTGAGAGTGAGGGTGGGGAGACTCTGGAACAGGTTGCCCAGGGAGGCTGTGGCTGTCCCCTGCCTGGAGGTGTTCAAGGCCAGGCTGGATGAGGCCTTGAGCAGCCTGGGCTGGTGGGAGGTGTCCCTGCCCATGGCAGGGGGTTGGAACTGGATGAGCTTGAAGTTCTCTTCCAACCCATTCTGTGGTTCTCTGACCTAACAAACACTGCTGCCAGTACAATCCCTCCACCTTCTCCCCCATGAGAAGAGGGCTGGTGAGTGCCCTGTGCCCAGCCTGGCTCAGCTGCAGGCATCTCCTCCACCAGAGGCAGTGCTTTGTGAGCTGTTTGGGTCCAGGCAGTGAGGTGAACTCTGCATCCTGCTTGCCCTGGGGCCCAGCAAAACCAGCTGCCCATCCCAGCTCTGCTTCTCATCCCAGCACAAGCCAAGCTGGGCAGCGGCTGCCAAGCCAGAACCAGGCTCTGCCTGCCCTTGGAGGCCTTGCTGAAGGCATCAGGGACAGCTTCACCTCCTTCCTGCTCTGAAAAGCTGTCCAGAGAAGGGCTACAAGGATGAGCAGAGGGCTGGAGCTGCTCTGCTGTGGGCACAGACTGAGGGAGTTGGGGTTGTGCAGGCTGGAGAGGAGAAGGCTCCCAGGAGACCTCACTGTGGCCTTCCAGGATCTGCAGGGGGCTCCAAGAAAGCTGGGGACGGACTTTTGAGGGTGTCAGGGAGGGATAGGCCTGGAGGGGATGGAGCAAAGCTAGAAGTGGGGAGGTGGAGATTGGCTGTGAGGAAGAAGTTGTTCCCCAGGAGGGTGGTGAGAGCCTGGCACAGGTTGCCCAGGGAGGTGGTGGAAGCCTCCTGCCTGGAGGTGTTTGCAGCCAGGCTGGAGGTGGCTGTGAGCAACCTGCTGTGGTGTGAGGTGTCCCTGCCCATGGCAGGGGCTTGGAGCTGGCTGAGCCTTGAGCTCCCTTCCAGCCCTGACAGTTCTGTGCTTCTGTGACTCTTTGTGCCCTCCAGATCGTCATTGACAATGAAACCATCTTAATCCTGGGTGGCTGTGGTGGTCCCAATGCAGTGAGTACCCTGGTGGGGGTGGGGAGGGGGAGTGTGGGCATGGACTGCATGTGTCTGGCTGCATCTGGGAGCACTGGGAGCTGCAGTGGGGAGAGGAGGGCTCTGCACCTTAGCCAGGTGCCATTTTATCCTGCAGATCTGGGCACTCCCATGGCAGAGGTTCCTGAGAAGCTGTCTGCCTATTGCTGGAGCTGCTTTAATTAAGGAGAAAGCACCCCAGGCTCTATCTGAGGTTAATTGAGCCTCAGAAGAATTAGCCCTGGTTTTATACTGGGAGAGAAGGTTGGGGATGAAGGGAGACGTCCGCGGCCACAGAAGGGTGCAGTCGCTCCTGGGCGATCAGATCCTGATCTGGGTCACCAGTCCTGTGTCTGCAGCAGCAAAGCACTGCTCCTGCTGCTCAGGGCATGATCCTGGCAGCCAGCCAGCCTCCTGAGGCCCAGACTGGACTCCCATGGCTCAGACTGGGCTCCTAAAGCCCAGACTGGGCTCCCAAGGCTCAGACTGGGCTCCTAAAGCCCAGACTGGGCTCCCAAGGCTCAGACTGGGCTCCTAAATCCCAGACTGGGCTCCCAAGGCTCAGACTGGGCTCCTAAATCCCAGACTGGGCTCCCAAGGCTCAGACTGGGCTCCTAAATCCCAGACTGGGCTCCCAAGGCTCAGACTGGGCTCCCAAGGCTCAGACTGGGCTCCTAAATCCCAGACTGGGTTCCCAAGGCTCAGACTGGGCTCCTAAATCCCAGACTGGGCTCCCAAAGCTCAGATTGGGCTCCTAAATGTCAGACTTGCCTTCTAAATCTCAGACTGGGCTCCTGAATCTCAGGCTGGGCTCCTAAGTCTCAGACCAGACTCCTAAGTCTCAGGCAGGGTTCTTAAGTCTCAGGATGGGTTCTTAAGTCTCAGACCAGGCTCCTACATCTCAGACCAGACTCCTAAGTCTCAGACTGGGCTCCTAAGTCTCAAACCAGACTCCTAAGTCTCAGACTGGGTTCAAAAGTCTCAGACCAGGCTCCTAAGTCTCAGGCTGGGCTCCTAAGTCTCAGACCAGACTCCTAAGTCTCAGGCTGGGCTCCTAAGTCTCAGACCAGGCTCCTAAGTCTGAGACTGGGCCCTGAGTGTGTCCCTGCTCGCCCCACAGCTGTTCAAGGACGCCTGGCTGCTGCACATGCATGCGAACCCCTGGACGTGGCAGCCGCTCAAGGTGGAGAATGAAGACCATGGAGCCCCGGAGCTCTGGTGCCATCCTGCCTGCAGGGTATGCACACTGTGGGCTCTCTGCTCCCTCTCTGCTCAGGTGGCTAAGGCGGCCACCAGCATCCTGGCCTGGATCAGCAATGCTGTGGCCAGCAGGAGCAGGACAGGGATTGTGCCCCTGGAGTGGGCACTGGTGAGGCCACAGCTTGAGTCCTGGGTTTGGTTTTGGGCTCCCCACTCCAAGAAGGACATTGAGAGGCTGGAGCAGGTCCAGGGAAGGGCAAGGAAGCTGGGGAAGGGTTTGGAGAACAGGGCTGGGGAGGAGCAGCTGAGGGAGCTGAGGCTTAGCCTGGAGAAGAGGAGGCTGAGGGGGAAACCTCCTGGCTGTCTACAGCTCCCTGAAGTGCAGTGAGGTGGGGGTTGGTCTCTTCTCCCTAGTATCAGATGATAGAATGAGAGGAAATGGCTGAAACTGTGCCAGGGGAGGGTTAGGTTGGACATGAGGAACAGTTTCTCTTGCAAGAGTGGTCAGGGACTGGCACAGGCTGCCCAGGGAGGTGATGGAGTCCCCATTCCTGGAGGTGTTCAAGAAACCTGTGGCCATGGCACCTGGGGCCATGGCTTGGTGGCCATGGTGGGGTTGGGTTGCTGGTTGGATTCAATGACCTTAGAGGTCTTTTCCAGCTGAAACAATTCCATGATCCTGTGAAGATCCCTGGATCTTTACTGCTTGCCTAGAATGCTCCATACCCCTCCCCACTTTCCCCCAGTACACCCCCAGGGCTCAGCCTGCCCTTCCTCACCTCTCCTCTCCCCTTCTCCTCTCCCAGGTGGGGCAGTGCGTGGTGGTCTTCAGCCAAGCCCCCAGCGGGAGGGCCCCGCTGAGCCCCAGCTTGAACTCCCGGCCCTCTCCCATCAGCGCCACGCCGCCGGCGCTGGTGCCGGAGCCGCGGGAGTACCGCTCGCAGTCTCCGGTCCGGAGCTCGGACGAAGCTCCCTGCGTCAACGGCCGCTGGGGCACCCTGCGGCCCCGAGCGCAGCGCCAGACGCCCTCGGGCTCCCGGGAGGGCAGCCTGTCCCCGGCCAGAGGGGACAGTTCCCCGGTGCTCAACGGCGGCAGCCTGTCCCCCGGAGCCACGGCGGGCGGCGGTTCCTCCCTGGACAGCCCTGTGCAGCTCGTCTCGCCCGGCACCCCCTCGGCGGCCGAAGGATGCGACCTGAAGGTGGGGCTGGCCCTGGCGCCGCGCCGCGGCTCCCTGCCGGAGCAGCGGGACCTGCGTTTGGGAGCCGTCGACCTGAACTGGGACCAGAAACCGGCGTCCATCCTCTGCCAGCTGGACGGTGGGGAGGGCAGGACGCTCGGCGCCGGCGTGAGGAACCCTCCCGAGCAAACCAACGGCGTCCACACGCCGCCCCACGGCGCCGGCTCCCTGCCGGGGGCCGTCTCCCCCAGCGCGCTCCGCAGGAGCCTGGAGGCCGTCAAAGCTCTTTCCTCCAAAGGCTCCTCGGCTTCGGCGGCCTTGAGCCCTCCCCTGGCTTCATCCCCGGGCTCCCCGGGCACCGAGCCGGGCTCGGCGGCGCGGCCGGGCTCCACCCAAGGCGAGGGCCACTCCTTACCTCCCATCGCTCGCCGCCTGGGCCACCACCCTCCCCAGTCCCTCAACGTGGGGAAGCCTTTGTACCAGAGCATGAACTGCAAGCCCATGCAGATGTACGTGCTGGACATTAAAGACACCAAGGAGAAAGGGCGAGTCAAATGGAAAGTGTTCAACAGCAGCTCGGTGGTGGGGCCGCCCGAAACCAGCTTGCACACAGTGGTGCAAGGCCGAGGGGAGCTGATCATTTTTGGTGGCCTCATGGACAAGAAACAAAACGTCAAATACTACCCCAAAACCAATGCCTTGTACTTTGTGCGAGCCAAAAGATAATGCGGCCTGAGCCCCGCGCCGCCGCTGCCTCCTCCCGTCCCTTCCCCCCTCCCTTCACTCCTTCCAGCCTTGCCTCCTTCCTCCTCCCCTTCCTCTTTCCTCTTTCCCTCCTTCCTCTTTCCTTCCTTCCTCTTTCCCTCCTTTATCTTTCCTCTTTCCCTCCTTCTTCTTTCCCTCCTTCCTCTTTCCTTCCTTCCTCCTTCCTTCCCTCCTCCTTCCCTCTTTCCCTCCCTCCTCCTTCCCTCCCTCCTCCTTCCCTCCCTCCTCCTTCCCTCCTTCCTCTTTCCCTCCCTCCTCCTTCCCTCCTTCCTCTTTCCCTCCCTCCTCCTTTCCTCCTTCCTCCTTCCCTTCTTCCTCCTTCTCTCCTTCCTCTTCCCCACCTTCACTCTTTCCTGCCTTCCTCTTTCCCTCCTTCCATCTTTCCCTCCCTTTCCTCCTTCTTTTCCTTCCCTCCCTTCCTCTTACCCTTCCTCTCTCCCTCTTTTTCCCCTTCCTCTTTCCCCCCATTCCTTCCTCATACCCTCTTTCCTCATTTCCTCCTTCCTTCTGCTTCCCTTCTTTCCTTTCTCCCTCCCATTCCTCCTTCCCTCCCTTTCTTCCTCTTTCCCTCCTTCCTCTTCCCTCCCTTCTTCTTTCCTTCCTTCCTCTTTCCCTCTCTCCCTTCCTTTTTCCCTTCCTCCCTTCCTCTTTCCCTTCCTCTCCTCCTCTTTCCCTCCCTCCCTTCCTCTTTCCCTCCTCCCTCTCTTCCCTTCCCCCTCCCTCCCCAGCCCCTGCTCTCTCAGACTTTCCAACTGTGAATTTAGGGAGCGAGAAACCAATAAAATCCAGCGGAAACCTCCAGCGCTGCCCCGCTCCGATCCCAGCCCAGCCCCTGGGGAGGACCTGCGCCGCTGCCCTCCGCGCCCAGCTCCGGGATGAGCAGGGAGGGAATTCCCAGGCCCCAGCTCGGAGCCTCCTGAGGTCAGGTTTGACTTCCCAGGGGTTCCAGAGACTTCCTACCGCTCCGAAACTCCTCGTGGGATGTGCAGCTGCATCCCAGCAGGCAGGAGGCTGCAGTCAGGCTTCCAGTGCTTGGCTCCCCAAGGAAGGCCAACAGCAATCCCCTCCCGGGAGCCCTGCAGCCCTTTGCTCCCCACAGACTTGATGCCTTTGGGCTTTTTTTTGCCTCTCACCCCTCTGGGCCTGCTGCTCTCCTTCCTGCCCTCCAGCCAGGGCCATAAGAAAGTGCAGGGAGGGTTTGTGTCAAAATGCCAAAAATACTAAGAGCTAACCTGGAATTAGCCTCCTGCCCTCCCTGCCCTGTGCTGGATCAGGCTTTGGGATCAGCCTTGATCCCTCCTGGTCAGCCCAAAGCCACTCCATTTCCTGCACAAATGCCCCTGGGCTGCCAGTTCCCTTCTGGGCTCCAAGGGTTTGTTTCACTCAACAGCCCAAACCCCTTCCCTTAAGGCACCTCCTGGCCTGGCCCCCAGGGATGATTTCTGTTTGTTGTTTTTTCCCCCCAGCTAAAAAGCTGAATGTTGGCAAAGCTGAGGCTATGAGCAGCCCTGAGAGCAGTAACCACACCTCAGCTTTGCTGCTGCCTCCTTCCACAGAGACCCAACCCGACTAAAACCCCAAGGGATTTGCCCCTGTACATCCTTCTGGGACAAACCCTCCCTTCCCGTTCCCCTCCAGATCCCGAGGGGTCGGGGGGGTGAAGAATGGGTGGCTCCTGGCCAGGTTCTGGTCACCTGAAGAGGAGGGAGCCCTCCCCAGGCCGGCAGTGCCATGACGTGGGCTCTGGGTTCTTCGGCTTTCCACCCCCACCCCATCCCCACTGAGCTGAGCTTTGACTGAGCCTTAAAGCGCAGCCCAGCCGCCGCCGGGGGGGGGGATGGGGAGGGCTCGGCTCCCTCTGAGGCATTCCCACCCCTGTAAATAAAACCCCTCGTTAAATCCCAGCCTTTCCCAGCTCCCAGCCGAAGGGAAGGCAGAACACACAATTGTTTGTCGATTTCCACTCCCCTCAGTAATAAAAACCAAACCTCAGGAGCACCCAGGGTGAGCTATGACATTTCTTCTCCACTTGAAGCTTCGCCACGGGGAAGGTGCTCAGGGCTTCAGCACTGAGTCCCCTTTGCATGTCTCTTGTCACCCACCCCCCCCAAAGAGGAGTCCAGAGGGGTGGGTGGTGGCTCAGGGGAGGGCTGACCTCCTCTGCCTTGCATGGAGCATCCCTCGAGGGGTGGGTTTCCCGACGTTGATGTGGCCTCCATCCTCAAACTGCCCCAAAATCCATCTGATCGGTCCCAAAATCCAATTGGTCCCCAAGTTCCCCCAGCCAGCCCCCAAATCTCCTTAACTGGTCCCCAAGTCACCCCAGCCAGCCCCCAAATCTCACTAATTGATCCCCAAGTCACCCCAACCACCCCCAAAATCCCCCCAAGTCACCCCAATCACCCCCAAAATCTCCCCAAGTCACCCCAGCCACCCCCAAAATCTCCCTAATTGATCCCCAAGTCACCCCAACCACCCCCAAATCTCCCTAATTGATCCCCAAGTCATCCCAACCACCCCAAAATCTCCCCAAGTCACCCCAGCCAGCCCCAAAATCTCCCTAATTGATCCCCAAGTCACCCCAGCCAGCCCCCAAATCTCCCTAATTGATCCCCAAGTCATCCCAACCACCCCCAAAATCCCCCCAAGTCACCCCAATCACCCCCAAAATCTCCCCAAGTCACCCCAGCCAGCCCCCAAATCTCCCTAATTGATCCCCAAATCACCCCAGCCAGCCCCCAAATCTCCCTAATTGATCCCCAAGTCATCCCAACCACCCCCAAAATCCCCCCAAGTCACCCCAATCACCCCCAAAATCTCCCCAAGTCATCCCAGCCAGCCCCAAAACCTCCCTAATTGATCCCCAAGTCATCCCAACCAGCTCCAAATTCTCCCAACCAGCTCCAAATTCTCCCAACCAGCCTCAAAATCTCCCTAACTGGTCCCCAAGTCACCCCAACCACCCCCAAAATCTCCCTAATTGGTCCCCAAGTCAACCCAGCCAGCCCCCAAATCTCCCTAACTGGTCCCCCAGTCAACCCAACCAGCTCCAAATTCTCCCAACCACCCCCAAAACTTCTCTAACTGGTCCCCAAATCACCCCAAGTCACCCCCAAAATCTCCCTAATTGATCCCCAAGTCATCCCAACCAGCTCCAAATTCTCCCAGCCACCCCCAAAACCCCTCTAATTGATCCCCAAGTCACCCCAACCAGCCCCAAAATCTCCCTAACTGGTCCCCAAATCACCCCAGCCAGCCCCAAAATCTCCCTAATTGATCCCCAAGTCACCCCAACCAGCCCCAAAATCTCCCTAATTGATCCCCAAATCACCCCAGCCAGCCCCAAAACCTCCCTAATTGATTCCCCAAATAGCCCAAACCAGCCCCAAAGTCTCTACAATTGGTCCTCAAATTGTCCCAACCACTGCCAAAACCTACTTGGTCCCGAAATCACCCAAAACACCCCCAAAAACTCTCTAATTGGTCCCCAAATAGCCCAAACCACCCCCAAAATCTCCCTAATTGGTCCCCACATTGTCCCAACCACCCCCATAACCTAATTGGTTCCCAAAGCAGCCCCCAAGCCCTCTCTAACTGGTCCCCAACTCATCCCAACCACCCCCAAAATCCATCTCCCTGGTCCCCAAAATCTCCCTACCTGATCCCCAGCCCACCCCAACCAGCCCCAAAATCTCCTGGATCGATCCCCAGACCCACCCAAGGGCTTCCCAAATTCCCTTCACTCGCTCCCAAAACCTCTCCCACCCCCTCCCCACCCCCTCCAACTCCACCGAGCAGCTGGGGCCGCCCCTCCTCCTCCTCCCTCCTCACCCTCCCTCCTCCTCCTCCTCCCTTCTCCTCCTCCTTCCTCCTCCTCCTCCTCCCTCCCCCCCAAGGCACGTTCAAGGGATTCACCCCAAGTTCGGACCCTTCCCACTGGTGCTGTGAGTGAGGTGACCCCCACCCCCACCCCCACCCCTTCTCCCTGCAGCTCAGGGGTGTCCTTCCCTCCCCCCCCCAAATCATCATCCTGAGCTCAGCTGAGCAACCTTTGGTGATATTTAAAATCTTCTGTACATTAATTATTATTTGGGGGGGGGGAGGGGAGGGGGGAGTTAATGAGTTCCCTCCACCCCACCCCTCCCCCACCCCCATCCCGGTGACTTTTTAGCAGTTTAACAAATAAAAAGGAAAAGCAATTGGTAGTTGGTCCTTTTGGAGAGGGGGAGAAGGTGGAAGGAAGCCTCCCACCCCCCCCAAACTGTGCTCCCCAAAAGCTTTTGGGTGGGGGGGAGGGGAGGAAGGGGGGGAAGGGGAGATTTGAGGTCTTGAAAGGGTTAACAAAGGGCAAGGTTGCTGCTGAGGGTGGGAAAGAAAGAAGGAGAGGTGGGGAAAGGGGGGGCACAAAGTTGGGGGAATGGAAGGTGTGAAAAAGGGGAAGGGGTGGTGGTGAAAGTTGAGGACCCCCAAAGCCAGAGGGTGGCTGGAAGTAGAGGATGGAGACTCCCCCCAAATCCTGCCAGGGCTGGAGACAGGGACCCCAAGGGCTGGCAGTGCTTGAAGTTGAGGATGGAGACCCCCAAATCCTGCCAGGGCTGGAGACAGGGATCCCAAAGGCCACCAGTGCTTGAAGTTCAGAACGGAGACCTCCCCCAAATCCTGCCAGGGCTGGAAACTGGGGACCTCAAGGGGTACCAGTGCTTGAAGTTGAGGATGGAGACCCCCAAATCCTGCCAGGGCTGAAGACAGGGCCCCCAAGGGCTGGCAGTGCTTGAAGTTGAGGATGGAGACCCCCAAATCCTGCCAGGGCTGAAGGCAGGGCCCCCAAGGGCTGGCAGTGCTTGAAGTTGAGGATGGAGACCCCCAAATCCTGCCAGGGCTGAAGACAGGGCCCCCAAGGGCTGGCAGTGCTTGAAGTTGAGGATGGAGACCCCCAAATCCTGCCAGGGCTGGAGACAGGGACCCCAAGGGCTGGCAGTGCTTGAAGTTGAGGATGGAGACCCCCAAATCCTGCCAGCACTGGAAACTGGGGACCCCCCAAAGAATTCGTGTCAGTAATTAGGGATGGGGAAATGGGACCCCCAAATAGCTGCCAGTGCTTGAAATAAGGGACCCCAAAGCCTGGGGGTGCAGTAAAGTGGGGATGGAGACCCCCAGAGCCTGCCAGACCTAGAATTTACAGACCCCAAAGCCTGGGGGAGAGATAGGAACTGGGAATTGAGACCCCCCAGAGCCTGCCGGTGCTAGGAGTGGCAGACCCCAAAGCCTGGGGGAGAGATAGGAACTGGGAATTGAGACCCCCCAGAGCCTGCCGGTGCTAGGAGTGGCAGACCCCAGACTCTGGGGGAGAGATGGGAGCTGGGAATTGAGACCCCCAGAGCCTGCCGGTGCTAGGAGTGGCAGACCCCAAAGCCTGTGGAGGGATGGGAATTGGGAATTGGGTATTGAGACACCCACCCCACCACCCCCAAGCTTGCCAGCAATGGGAATCGGGGACCTCAAGGGCGGGGTGGGGCTGGCAATTGAGGAAGGACACCGCCAGGTCCGGCTGGGGCCGGGCATGAGGTGAGCCAGGGTCGTGGGGGCCTCCCCCCAGCCCCAGCTGGGCGGCGCCGCTGGGCAGCCTCACGCCCATAGGGTCCCCACTGCCCCCTCCCACCCCACTGCCCCCTCCCAGCCCAGCGCCAGGGGCCGCGGGCTCCCCGCGCGCACTGCGCCTGCGCGGCAGCCAGGGGCGGGGCTCGGAGCGAGGCCACGCCCCCACCGGCGCCATCTCGAGGCGGCGGCGGCCGCGCCTTAAAGGGGCCGCGGCGGGTAAGGGAGGGGGGCGGTGAGGGAAGGGGGGCCAGGGACCCAATCATAGGAGTGCAGGCACCCCATAGGGGAGCTCAGGGGATGCTGAGGGCAGTTCAGAGACCCCCTGGTGGTGGGGACTAGAGACCTTGAGGGGTGCGAGGACCCCCGGTGGAGAGGGGACACGGGGCACAGGAACGCCTTGGGGGGGTCGGCCTGGGACCCAGTGAGGGGCGCAGAGAGGCTGGGGTGGGGGGCAGGCACCCCAAGGGCTGGCACCGGGACCCCACAGTAGGGGTTAGGCATCCTGGAGGGGGGAGGAGGCCCAGGGGCGGCACAGGAACCCCGGCGAGGGGGAGATTAGGTGTGCAGAGACCCCACGGTGGGGGTCAGGACCCCACAGAGAGGGAGCAGGGACCCCATGAGGGGTACAGGGGCGGAGGAGTTGTGGCAGTGACCCCGCAGGAGGATGCTGAGCCCCGGGGGGTTGCAGGGATGCTGGAGCTGGGGGGGGTCAGAAGGGGACAGCCTGCTGCCCACAGGCTGTAGAGTGCAATGAGCCGTGGGACGGGGTGGGTGCTGGGGGGTCCTTCTCCGTACCCCCAGGCTCGGTCGGGCCGATGGATGAGTTGGAGGACCTGGAGCTGGAGCCCGAGTGGCTCTGCTCCCCCGCCGGCCGCCGCTACCTGCGCTGCATCCTGCACAAGAACCGGCGGAGGACCTTCAGTGAGCCGCGCAGCCTCCCCCTCCCTCCCTCCCTCCCTCCGCAGCCTGGGGTGTCAGCACCCCCAGAAAGCTTCCCCGACCCTCCGCAGGTGTCCTGGAATCCCCAGCGCTGCCCCCCAGCTGCCGCGCTGCCACCATCCCCTACAAGCTCTTCGTCTGCGGCAAGAGCGGCGTGGGCAAGACGGCCCTGGTGGCCATGCTGGCGGGGGTCCGCATCCCCCCCACCCACTACGAGACCAGGGGTATGCCACGGGGTGGGGGGGAGGCACGCACAGAGCACCCCACAGTGTCCCCTGGGGGTGACCGCTGCCCTGCGTGTGTCCCCCCAACCCTCCAGGGGCAGAAGTCACCACTGTCTACTGGCCAGCCAAGCCCCTGACCAGCATTGACCCTGTGATGTTCCAGCTCAACCTCTGGGACTGCGGGGATGCAGTGCTGAGAAAATTCGACTACTTGCTGCCTGTGAGGCCCAGGGGACACGGATCGGGGGGAGGGGGGGGGCGGGCACACCAAAGGCATCCCTTTGATGGTGGCTGTTCCCCTCCCCCAGTCCTGCAAGGAGAACGTGGATGCCATCCTCTTCCTCTTCTCCTTCACCGACCGCTCGTCCTTCGAGGAGCTGCCAGCCCAGATGAGCCGGCTGCTGCCTCCTGGGGAGGAGAACGTCCTGAGGGTGGTCATTGGCACCAAGTATCCTTCTCAGGGGGGGGGTCCTGGCTGGGGTCTGCATCCCCCCCCAGTAAGAGGCTTTGCACCCCTGTATTTCGCACCAGCTGGCTTCTTGGTGGGCTGAGAACATGCACAGCTCATAACACCGATGGCTGCACAGCCCCCACTGCTGCTGAAGGGCTCTTAGGGGAGGGTGCGGTGGGGATCAGAATTTAGGGGGATCTCTTGGGGTGTTGGTGTCCCCCTTGACCCTTTGTGTGCCCCCCACAAGCAGGTCTCACCCCCGTATTTCTTCCCACTAGGTATCTCAATGGGCTGAGGACATGCACAGCTCATTACACCAATGGCTGCACAGCTCCCACTGCTGCTGAAGGGCTTTTAGGGGAGGGTTAGGAGAGGATTAGAATTGTGGGAGGGGTTCTCAGGGTGTTGGTGTCCCCCTTGACCCTCTGTGTGCCTCCCTCCCACAAGCAGGTCTAACCCCTGTATTTCTGTCCCTGGTGGACTGAGCCCATGCACAGCTCATTACACTGATGGCATCACAGCTCCCACTGCTGCTGAAAGGAATTTTAGGGGAGGGTTAGGAGGGGATTAGAATTGTGGGAGGGGTTCTCAGGCTGTTGCTGTCCCCCTTGACCCTGGGTGACCCACAGTCAGGTTTGACCCCTGCATGCTCTCCTCAGTACCTCGGTAGGCTGAGCCCATGCACAGCTCATTACACCGATGGCTTCCCAGCTCCCACTGCTGCTGAAGGGCTTTTAGGGGAGGGTTAGGAGAGGATTAGAATTGTGGGAGGGGTGCTCAGGCTGTTGGTGTCTCCCTTGACCCTGAGTGACCCACAGTCAGGTTTGACTCCTGCATGCTCCCCTCAGTACCTCGGTAGGCTGAGCCCCTGCACAGTTCATTACACTGATGGCTGCACAGCTCCCACTGCTGCTGTAGGGCTTTGGGGGGAGGGTGAGGAGGGGATCAGAATTCAGGAGGGGATCTGGGGGTGTCGGTGTCTCCCTTGACCCTGTGCCCTCCCCCCCTCAACACCCCAGATTCGACCTGGTGACGCAGGCAGCTGTGACCGAGGAGGAGGTGAAGGCCTTCGAGAGGAGCTGGGGGCTGCAGGTGCTGCGGGTGGGCTGCAGGCCGGGCCCGGAGGCGGAGCCGGGGGTGGGCCGGGTGGCTCCCACCCTCAACAGCCTGGTGGCCAGGCTCTGGCGCAGGGACCACATCGCTGCCCACGCCGCCCCCGCGGGCACCCCCCTCAGCTGAACCCCCTCTTGGGGGGCTGGGGGGAACCCTGCGGGACAGGCTCCTGGCCTCGCCCCCTCCCCACCCCCCAGCCATTAAACTCTGTTGGCTCTGATGGGTGCCCAGAGGCTGCTGATTCGGGGTGCATGGGGTCATGGGGATGGGGGCACAGAGGGGGTTGGGGTGCTGCAGAGCCTGCAGGAGTTAGGGTTCTGAGGGGGTACTGAGGGATTGGGGGTGCTGTGGGATTTGGGGTGCTATAGAGCCTGCAGGAGTTGGGGTTCTGAGGGATTTGAGGTGCTGGGGGTGATGGGATGGAAGTGTTGTGGGATTTGGGGTGCTATGGGATTTGGGGTGCTGCAGAGCCTGCAGGAATTGGAATTGTGAGTGGGTACTGAGGGATTTGGGGTGCTGGGGGGGTGGTGGGATGGAAGTGTTGTGGGATTTGGGGTGCTGTGGGATTTGGGGTGCTGGGGGATTTGGGGTGCTGGGGGATTTAGGGTGCTGAGGGATTTGGGGTGATGGGATGGGAGTGTTGTGGGATTTGGGGTGCTGCAGGATTTGGGGTTCTGAGGTTGATGGGGATGGGGGTGTTTGGGGATTTGGGGTGCAGTGGGATTGGGGGGATGGGAATGCGGCAGGATTTGGGGTGCTTTGAGGCGATGGGATTTGGGCTGCAGAGGCCTTTGAGGTGCAATGGAACCATGGGGACGGGGTGCTGCAGAGCCTGTGGGATTTGGGGTGCTGGAGGCTGGGGGTGCTGGGGGATTTGGGGTGCTGCAGATGGTGTTTGGGAGGGAGTTGGGGTGCTGTAGGAGCTGCGGGATTGCTTTGGGGTGCTGTGGATGGTGCAGGATTTGGGGTGCTGGGGTTGATGGAGGATTTGGGGGGGGTGCTGTGGGATTTGGGGTGCTGGGGCTCGATCCAGCCTCCCCGGCCCCCTCCTCCGCAGCCAGCCCTGCCCTTGCCGGCGCAGCCGCACCCCGGCAGCATTTTCAAGGCGGCAAAAGGCGATTTCTGGTGCGGGGGTCGGGCAGCACCCCTCCAAACAGCCTCCCCACCCCCCACCCAGTACCCACATGGTGGGCGGGGGGCGGGGCCGGTAGTAGCGGTTTGTCCCCGCCCCCCTGCCGCCATTGGCTGCCTCTCCCTTCTCCCTTCCCACGCCGCTTCATGAATGAAAGGGGAGGGCAGGGGGTTGCGGGTGGTTGGGGGGGTGTTTAACCCTTTCGGAGCCAGAGCTATGGGGGTGTGACGGCTCTGAACCCACGCACGCAGCCCCGCTATCCCCAAACCCACCCTCTTAGACACCCCCCCGCTTCAAAGTGCCTCTTGGCCGGGGCCTGGCAGTGCCGTCCCGGCGGGTGCGGGAGCGGCCGCGGCCCCTTTAAGAGCGGGCGTGCCGCGGTGACATCACTCGGGGCATGAATGAACAGGAGCGGGGTGCTCAGCCCCACACACCCCACAGCGCTGGGTGCCGCCGCTTCTGGGGTGCACCCCAACAACAGCCCCCCCCGCCATGGCGGGCACCCTCCCGGCCTTCATCCTCCTCCTCACCGCCCTCACCCCCCTGGCAGCTGAGGAAGGTGAGTTTTGAGGGGGGGGGAGAGAGGGGCACCCCAACCCCCCCTCCCTTCTTGGGGTGCTCGGGGAAGGGCAGAGAGAGAGTGCTGGGGGGGGGTTGGGGTAAGGTTTGGGAGCGGTTGAGAGGTTAGAGAGGGGGTGAGGAAACCCCACTGAAAGGGAGGGGGGGGGACGAGGAAAGAAGGGGTACCCCATGGGTGCGGATCGCGGGGTGCTGGAGCGTGGTGGGGGGGGGAAGATCGAAACTGTGGGGGGAGGTTAAAATAGGGGGAGAAAGGTTAAAAAAGCAGGAAAAAGTAAGTTAAAAGGAGGGGGGGGAAGAGGGGGAACAAGCTCAAGGGGGAATAAAATGGGGAAGAAAAAGGTAGAATGGGGGAAGTCAAAATGGGAGGGGGGAAAGGTCTTAAAGGGAGGGGGAAAGTTAAGAAAAGGGAAAAGGTGCAAAAGGAAAAAGTTAAAAAGGGTGAAAAAAGTTTTCGAAGGGGGAAAAAGTTTTAAAAGGGGGGAAAAGTTTTTAAAGGGGGGAAAGTTCGAAGGAGGGGAGGTAGAAGGGGGGGGAGCTAAAATAAGGGGGGGGAAAAGGTAAAATAGGGAGGAAAAAAGTGGTAAAATGAGAGGGGGAAAGGTAAAACAGAGAGAAAAGGAAGAGTTTGGGGCAAGTTTTCCCCTGCCGAGCGCTCGGCTCCCGCAGCGCGGCTGGGTCCCGGCCGGTCTCTCCCCCCGCCCCCCAAAAATGGAGTGGATTAGTGAAAACACCCCCCAAAAAAAAGAGAGAAATGACCCTACACTGGAGTTTGTGCCCTTGCCGGCGCTGGGCCGGGCAGGATCCGGCCGGCAGAGCTGGAAACAATGTCAGGAAAACCCCCAAATTCCTGGGAAAAACAAGCGGCATCCCGGCCGCCACCTTGCAGAGCTGGGCTTTGGGCTGGGCTTTGGGCTGAAGTTCGGGCTGGGTTCTGGGCTGGGGTTGGGTCTGAAGTTCGGGCTGGGCTTTGGGCTGAAGTTCGGGCTGGGTTCTGGGCTGGGGTTGGGTCTGAAGTTCGGGCTGGGCTTTGGGCTGAAGTTCGGGCTGGGTTCTGGGCTGGGATTCGGTCTGAAGTTCGGGCTGGGTTTCAGTCTAAACTTCGGGCTGGGCTTTGGGCTGAAGTTCGGGCTGGGTTCTGGGCTGGGGTTTGGGCTGGAGTTCGGGCTGGGGTTTGGGCTGGAGTTCGGGCTGGGATTTGGTCTGAAGTTTGGATTGGGGTTTGGGCTGGGTTTAGGGAAGAGTTTAACAAACAAGGGGGAAAAGTCTCCTTTTTGTGTCAATCTCCAAACAAGTCCATCTGGGGGGTTGCTTCCATCACTTTTCCAGGGAGAGCTGGGAAAGCACCCGGCCCCCCCCAGAGCAATTGAGTTGGAGCCTGGGGGCGAGGGGGGGGGTTGGTTTGGATTGGAAAATTCCACACAGCACCACCCCAAAAAAAAAAATACAATAATGGGGTGAAAAACCTGAAACTGAGGGTTTGGGAAGCACTGGGGGGGAAGGTGGAGGGGACAGACCTCTTGCTTGCCCCCCCCCCCCCGAGTGGCCCGGTGTGGCTGTGGGATGCAGGATGTGTTCCTCAAGTGCTGAGTCCCGGAAGGAATGCTGGAAAGGCTGGGATTTGGAGCCAAAGAAAGGGAAAGTGCTGGGGCTTGGGTGGGGGTTAGGTCTGAGGGGAGCTGCTTCCCGGGGCTGGGAAAGGGCCAAATCCATTGGGATGGGGAGGCTGGAGGGTGCTGGGGCCTCCAGGTGGATCCTGCACAGCCTGGCTGGAGGTTTGGGGAGTCCCTGAGGGTGGGGAGAGGAAGAGGGAGGAGGAATGGGACTGGGATTTGGATTGGGATTGAGATTCACATCGGGGTGGGAATGGGAGGGGAAGGACCTGGGATTGTCTTTGGGATTCAGAGTAAAATAGGGATAGGGACAGGATTGGGGTTGGGATGAGGGCAAAGATGCAGCTGGGGAGAGGGACAAGGATGTAGGCAGGGATGGGAATGGAGATGTGGAGCACAGTGGTGATAATGATGATGGTGATGGCGACGGCAACAGCAGCACAGATGCAGATGGGGGCAGTGATAGCAGTGGTGCAGGGGCTGCAGGGTGGTGCTGGGGCTGCAGATTGAGGCAGGGGGGCAGGAGGGGCTGCAAGGAGGGCTGCAGGTGGAGGTGAGGCTGGAGCTGGAGGTGGCAATGGAGATATGGCCCAGGAAGGGGAGAGCGTTGTGGGGGCTGTGGGCAGCGATGGGGAATGGTGAAGGCCATGGCAGTGATGGCACCAGAGGTGTTACTGGAGGTGGTGGTGGTGACAGCCACGCTGTTGGTGTCAGGGGAGATGGTGGTGGTGATGATGATGGCAGTGGCAGAGGGGCACAGATGGCATCGGGGATGGGGGTGCAGACGCTGATGGCACTGCAGAAGCCACCAGCATCGGTGGCCCCAGGCGGGGGCACACCCCTGGGTGCTGCACCCCTTGACTCAACAGCCACAGCCCCAGGTTCCTCCTCTGACTCACCCCCACCAGGGCCCCGGGGTTGGGGGGACACAGGGCGGGGGGGATGCCCCCTCTGAGCCCCCCCCAGCTCTTCTCACCCGCCAGCCTCCCGCCGGCTTTCCGCTCTCCGGCAGCGTTCCGGGGGGGGATTTCCAGGCGCAGAGCGCAGGGATATCCGCGCAGGGATATCCGCCCCGGCATCCTTCCTGACCCCGAGCACGGCACGGGGGGGTGATAAGGAAGTCACGTGTCTGTGTGCCCCCCCCCAGACCAGGTTCCTGGGGGCCCCTCTCTGCCCAGCCTGTACCCTCTTGGGGCATGTCAGGAGCTCGCCCGCTCTCAGCGGAGGAGCCTAGCCGGGGGACAGAAGTCGCTGAAACTCTCCCGGTCCCGCTGGGACCCATCCCATGAACCCGGGCGTCCGGGCACATTCCTGGGGGGTGATTCACCGAGGGGGCTCCCTCCCTCCTGGCCTTCCTCAGCCTCCTCTTCCTCTCCGGATCTGGCCGCCGCCCTCGCCCAGCATGTCCCGGCAGGTCTGCCCCGCTGCCGCTCGGCGCGGACCAAACTCAGCCTCCGTTCCCCTCTTCTGGGGGCACCCTGGGGGGCTTCTCGGGGGGGGGTCTGCGCGGGAAGCTGTTGGGAATAGGGGAGTCTGTGGGTCCAAGGGGTGCCTGTGGGTCCTGGAAGTGTCTGTGGGTCCTGAAAGAGTTTGTAGGTCCTAGGGATGTCTGTGAGGATCTGTGGGTCACATGGATTCTGGGGACATCCATGGGTCCCAGGGGCACCTGTGGGTCCCAGGGACATCCATGGGTCCCAGGGGCATCTGTAGGCCCTGTGGGACATCCGTGGGTCCTGGGGACATCCATGGGTCCCAGGGGCACTTGTGGGTCCTGTGGGACATCCATGGATCCCAGGAGCATCTGTGGGTGCTGTGGGACATCTGTGGGTCCCAGGGACATCCATGGGTCCCAGGGGCACATCCATGGGTCCCAGGGGCACCTGTGGGCCCTGTGGGACGTCCATGGATCCCAGGAGCATCTGTGGGTGCTGTGGGACATCTGTGGGTCCCAGGGACATCCATGGGTCCCAGGGGCACATCCATGGGTCCCAGGGGCATCTATGGGTCCTGTGGGATATCTGTGGGTCCCAGGCATATACACTTGAGTCTCAAGGACGTCTGGGGCTATCCATGGTCTCAGCAGCATCTGTGGGTGCTGAGGACTTGTGTAGGCCACAGGAACAGATAGGGGTACTGTGGGATAGGGGAACCTGTGGGTTCCAGGCTGATCCATGGGTCCTGGGGACATCCATGGGTCCCAGGGGCACATCCATGGGTCCAGATATGGGTACTGTGGGACACCTGTGGGTTCCAGGCTGATCCATGGGTCCTGGGGACATCCATGGGTCCCAGGGGCACATCCATGGGTCCAGATATGGGCACTGTGGGACACCTGTGGGTTCCAGGCTGATCCATGGGTCCTGGGGACATCCATGGGTCCCAGGGACACATCCATGGGTCCAGATATGGGCACTGTGGGACACCTGTGGGTTCCAGGGTGATCCATGGGTCCTGGGGGACATCCAGGACCTGTGGGTCCTGGGGAAGATCCATGAGTCTCAGGGACATCTGTGGATCCCGGGGCCATCCGTGGGCCCCAGGAACATCTTTGGTTCCCAGGGACATCCATGGGTCTAAGGGGTGTGTGGGTGGCACCTGCAGGTCCTGGAGCCATCTGTGGCTCCTGCTAGCATCTCCCAGGCTTCGTGCTGACCCCACTGACAGCCTCCTTCTCTCCCCACAGTGGTGATGCTGGACTTCGCCAAGGCGCAGGGGGAGCTGGGGTGGCTCACACAGCCCTACGGCAAAGGGGTGAGCCCTGGGCGCCGCTGCCCCCCCCGGCCCAGCCTGGGTGGGGACATCCCTGGGCGTGGGGACATCCAGGGGGGAGTTCCGTGGGGATGGGAACCCCCATAAGGATGGGAACACGCGTGGAGATGAGAACCTGCATGGCAGTGAGGGTGTCCATGGGAATGGAGACCTCCATGGCACCGTGCACTGTGGTGGAGACATCCATGGGGGACTGGGTTGGAGAGATCCTTGGGGATGGGGACAACCATGGGGATGGAGACATCTGCAGGGGTGGGGATGTTCCTTGGGATGGAGACCTCTGTTGGGATGGTCCTGGGATCCTCCATGGGGACAGGGACTCCCATAGGGATCACAGAATCAGTGCTGGAGGTTGGAAGGGACCTCCAGAGATCACTGAGTTCAAACCCCCTGCCAAAACAGGGTGGAGATGGGGAACATCCATGGGGATGGAGATAGGGGACAGCCACGGGGATGGAGGTGGGGGACAGCCACGGGGATGGAGATGGGGGACAGCCATGGGGATGGAGGTGGGGAACATCCACAGGGATGGAGATGTGGGACAGCCACAGGGATGGAGGTGGGGAACATCCATGGGGATGGAGGTGGGGGACAACCCCAAGGCCATGAGATGAGGCTGTGCATCCTCTGTCTCTGGGTGGTCAGTGGGACCTGCTGCAGAACGCCTTCAACGACTCCTACATCTACATCTACTCGGTGTGCAACGTGCTGGAGGGCGAGCAGGAGAACTGGCTGCGCACCAACTGGATCTACCGCGGGGAGGCTCAGCGCATCTTCATCGAGCTGCAGTTCACCGTCCGCGACTGCAACAGCTTCCCCGCGGCCGGCAGCGGCTCCTGCAAGGAGACCTTCAACCTCTACTACGCCGAATCCGAAACGGATTACGGCACCAACTTCCAGAAGCGGCAGTTCAAGAAGATCGACACCATCGCCCCCGACGAGATCACCGTGCAGGAGGACTTCGCCGCTCGCAACGTGAAGCTGAACGTGGAGGTGCGCTCGGTGGGACCCCTCCGGCAGAAAGGCTTCTACCTGGCCTTCCAGGACCTGGGCGCCTGCGTGGCGCTGCTCTCCGTCAGGGTCTACTACCAGAAGTGCCCGGCGGTGGTGCGGGGCATGGCCACCTTCCCGGCCACCGTGGCCGGCCCCGACTCGCAGGCGCTGGCCGAGGTGAAGGGCAGATGCGTGGAGTGGGCGGTGGCCGAGCGGGAGCCCACCCTGCACTGCAACGCCGACGGCGAGTGGCTGGTGCCCATCGGGCGCTGCCTCTGCCAGCAGGGCTACAGCGGGCACGGAGACAGCTGCCAAGGTAGGGCCGAGGGGGTTGGGGGAGGGGAGGTTGCGATGGGGGAATGGGGGAGGGGATGGGGAAATGGGATGGGAAACGGGAGAATGGGGAATTATGGGGGATGGGATGGGAAGGGGGAAAATGGGATGGGAAGGGGAAAATGGGATGGGAAGGGGGAAATGGGGAATTATGGGGGATGGGATGGGATGGGAAGGGGGAAAATGGGATAGGAAGGGGAAGAATGGGGAATTATGGGGGAAGGGATGGGGAAAATGGGATGGGAAGGGGAGAATGGGGAATTATGGGGGATGGGATGGGAAGGGGGAAAATGGGATAGGAAAGGGGAATGGGGAATTAGGGGGATGGGATGGGAAGGGGGATGGGAATTGGGGAAATGGGGATTAAGAGTGGGGAAATGGGATGGGAAGGGAGAGAATGGGGAATTATGGGGGTAGACAAGATGGGAAGGGGGAAAATGGGATAGGAAGGGGAGGAATGGGGAATTGGGGTTGGGGAAATAGGATGGGAAGGGGGAAAGTGGGGTGGGAAGGGGGAAATGGGGGAGAAATGGGATGGGAAGGGAAGAGGGAATGGGAATTGGGGAGAAAATGGGATGGGGAGGGGGAAGTGGGAAATGGGATGGGAAGGGGGGAATGAGGGTTGGGGAGAAAATGGGATGGGAAGGGGGGAAACAGGGATTTGAAGGGGGAAGTGGGATTGAGAGGGGTGGAGTTGGGGTGAGAAGGGGAAATTGAGATGGGAAGGGGGGAATTGGAGTGAGAGAGGGGAATTTGAGATGGAAAGGGGGGGGAAATGGGATGGGAAGGAGGGAGATGGGGATTTGGAGGGGAAGTGGGAAATAGGGTGGGAAGAGGAGAAATTGGTATTTGGGGGTAAACTTGGATTAAGGAGGGAGTACATTTGGATTAGGGAGGGGTAAATGGGGATCTAAGTGGGGAAATTGGGTGCAGGAGAGGGCAAATGGGGATCAGGAAGGGGTAAATGGGGATTGGGAGGGGGTAAATTGGGAATGAGGGGTAAATTGGGATTGGGGAGGAGGTAGAAGGGGATTTGGGAGGGTAAACTGGCCTTGGGAGGGGGTAAATTGGGACTGGAGGGGGGGTAAATAGTGATTTGGGGTAAATCAGGATTTGGGGGATGAGTTGGAGTGGGGAGAGGGTAAATAGATATTGGGAGGGGACTAAATTGGGATGGGGAGGGAATTTGGCTTTGAGAGGAGTATACTGGGATTCAAGTGGGTGAACTGGGATTTGG
Organism: Melanerpes aurifrons; assembly: GCA_011125475.1. Classification (NCBI taxonomy): domain Eukaryota; kingdom Metazoa; phylum Chordata; class Aves; order Piciformes; family Picidae; genus Melanerpes; species Melanerpes aurifrons. Next base: position 2,365,425 of record WWNC01000042.1, on the reverse strand, counting down.
GAGGGGGGTAAATTGGGATGGGAGGAGTGTAAATTTGGATTAGGGGTAAAATTGGGATGGGGGTGAATTGGGATCTGGAGCAGGTAAATTGGGGTTGGGGAGGTAGATTAGTATGGAGAGATGGTACAGTGGGATTGGGAGGGGATGAAGTGGGATTTGGGAAGGGTTGATTGGGTGGGAATAAATTGGAATGGGGAGAGGTTAAACTGGGATGGGGAACAAATTGGGATTGGGGAAGGTAGATGGGAATGGGAAGGGAGTAAATTGGGATGAGAGGGGATTGGGGGTAATTGGGACTGGGGGTGGTTAAACTGGGGGTCCACACCCCTGGCTCCCCCAGCTGGGGCTGCTGCAGGGGGGATTGGGGGTCTCACTGTGTCACTCTCTGTGTGTCCCCTCCAGCCTGCCCTCCTGGCTCCTTCAAGGCAGGGGTGTCCACAGATGAGTGCCAGCCCTGCCCTGCCAACACTGTGCCCTCCCTGGCCGCTGCTGCTGCCTGCCCCTGCCAGGATGGTTTCTTCCGTGCCCCCTCCGACCCCCCCAGCGACCCCTGCACACGTAAGTGACATTCTTCTGGGGGAGAACCAAGGCACAACCCTGTCCATCCCTCCTCTGAGCCTCCTCTGTGCTCTCTATCTGCCCTGTCCATCCCTCCTGTGGGCCCCCTCTGTGCTCTCTACCTGCCCTGTCCATCCCTTCTCTGAGCCCCCTCTGTGCTCTCTATCCCCCGTCCATCTCTCCTTGTCAGTTCCCTCTCCTCTGTGCTCTCTGCCCCTTCTGTCCATCCCTCCTCTGACCCCCTCTGTGCTCTCTGCCCCACTGCAGGTCCCCCTTCCGCCCCCCAGGGGCTGACGGCCGTGGGGCTGGGGGCGGCGGTGCAGCTGCGGTGGTCGCCGCCGGCCGACAGCGGTGGCCGTGAGGACGTCTCCTACGCGGTCAGCTGCGAGCAGTGCTGGCCCGAGAGCGGGGAGTGCCGGCCCTGCGAGCCGGGGCTGCGCTACTCGCGGCCCCCCCACGGCCTCACTGCCACCAGCGTCACCGTCACCGACCTGGAGCCCCACGTCAACTACACCTTCACGGTGGAGGCGCTGAACGGGGTGTCCCCGTGCAGCCCCCAGCGCAGCCTGGCCGCCGCCACCATCAGCGTCAACCAGACAGGTGCGGCGCCTGCCAGAGCCCCGCGGCATCCCTGCCCCCGTGGGCAGCTTCCCCAGTGCCCACCATGGAGACACCTGGCCCCTGTGGGGAGCTGCCCTGGTGCCCACCATGGAGACGCCTCCGTGCTGTCCCTGGCCCCCATAGGGAAGCTTCCACAGTGTCCATCATGGAGAAACCTGGCCCCTATGGGGAAACCTCCAGGACTTCCTACCCCCCTTAGGGAGCGGGCAGCTTCCCTAGTGCCCACCATGGAGACACCTGGCCCCTGTGGGCAGCTTCCCTAGTGCCCACCATGGAGACACCTGGCCCCTGTGGGGAGCTTCCCTAGTGCCCACCATGGAGACACCTGGCCCCTGTGGGCAGCTTCCCTAGTGCCCACCATGGAGACACCTGGCCCCCGTGGGCAGCTTCCCTAGTGCCCACCATGGAGACACCTGGCCCCTGTGGGCAGCTTCCCTAGTGCCCACCATGGAGACACCTGGCCCCTGTGGGCAGCTTCCCCAGTGCCCACCATGGAGACACCTGGCCCCCGTGGGCAGCTTCCCTAGTGCCCACCATGGAGACACCTGGCCCCTGTGGGGAGCTTCCCTAGTGCCCACCATGGAGACACCTGGCCCCCGTGGGCAGCTTCCCTAGTGCCCACCATGGAGACACCTGGCCCCTGTGGGCAGCTTCCCTAGTGCCCACCATGGAGACACCTGGCCCCTGTGGGCAGCTTCCCTAGTGCCCACCATGGAGACACCTGGCCCCCGTGGGCAGCTTCCCTAGTGCCCACCATGGAGACACCTCCATGACATCTCTGTCCCCCATAGGGAAGCTTCCACAGTGTCCATCATGGAGAAACCTGGCCCCTATGGGGAAACCTCCAGGACTTCCCTACCCCCCTTTAGGGAGCTTCCCTAGTGTCCACTATGGAGACACCTCCAGGATGTCTCTGACCCCATGGGGAAGCTTCTATGATGTCCATCATGGAGACACCTCCAGGATGTCTCTGGCCCCTGTGGGGAAACCTCCAGGATTTCCCTGGCCCCCCAAGTGGAATCCTCCATGGTGTCCATCATGGAGACAACTCCATGGCATCTCCATCCCTCATGGGGAAGCCTCTGTCATGTCCATCATAGAGACACTTCCATGACATATCTGTCTCCCATGGGGAATCCTCCATAGTGTCCATCATGGAGACACCTCCATGATGTCCCTGTCCCCTCTGAGGAAACCTCCAGGACATCCCTGGCTTCCATAGAGAATCCTCCACAGTGTCTGTGCATCATGGAGACACTTCCATGATGTCCCTATCCCCCATGGGGATGCCTCCATGACATCCTGGTGTCCCCACATCAGAGCCACCCCGGGTGACTTCGGTGAGCCTGGATGGACGGACAGCCACCAGCCTGATCCTCTCCTGGACGGTGCCTCCCCGGCAGCAGAGTCGGGTCTGGAAGTATGAGGTCACCTACAGCAAGAAGGTCAGTCCCATGTCACCCCCAAACCCAGCACCCCTGTCCCCCTCATTCATGTCACTCCCATCCTTGCCCCCATCTGTGTCACCCCTCCATCTGTGTCACCCTGTGTCTCCATCCATGTCACTTCTGTTCCTACTCCTGTCCAGGTCACTTCTACCCATCCATGTCATCCTCATCCTTGCCCTCATCTGCGTCACCTCCATGCATGCCCCTCCTGTCACCTCAGTCTTAGCCCTCATGTCACCTCTCCATCCTTGCCCCATCCCTGCCTCACCTCCATCCCTGCCTCCCCTCCATCCCTGCCTCCCCTCCATCCCTGCCTCCCCTCCATCCCTGCCTCCTCCATCCCTGCCTCACCTCCATCCCTGCCACCCCTCCCACCTGCCACCCCTCCCTCCCTGCCTCCCCTCCATCCCTGCCTCCCCTCCATCCCTGCCTCCATCCTCCATCCCTGCCTCCCCTCCCATCCTGCCACCCCTCCCACCCTGCCACCCCTCCCCCTGCCTCCCCTCCATCCCTGCCTCCCCTCCATCCCTGCCTCCCCTCCATCCCTGCCACCCCTCCATCCCTGCCTCCTCCATCCCTTCCTCCCTCCATCCCTGCCTCCCCTCCATCCCTGCCTTACCTCCATCCCTGCCTCACCTCCATCCCTGCCACCCCTCCCTCCCTGCCTCCCCTCCATCCTCCATCCCTCCATCCCTTCCTCCCCACCTGCCTCCCCTCCCTCCCTGCCTCCCCTCCATCCCTGCCTCCCTCCATCCCTGCCTCCATCCCTTCCTCCCCTCCATCCGTGCCTCCCCCCCTCCCTGCCTCCCCTCCATCCCTGCCTCCTCCATCCCTGCCCCCTCCATCCTTCCCCCTCCATCCGTGCCTCCCCTCCTCCCTGCCTCCCCTCCATCCCTGCCACCCCTCCCACCTGCCTCCCCTCCATCCCTGCCACCCCCCATCCGTGCCTCACCTCCATCCCTGCCTCCCCTCCATCCCTTCCTCCCCTCCATCCCTTCCTCCCCTCCATCCCTTCCTCCCCTCCATCCCTTCCTCCCCTCCATCCCTGCCACCCCTCCATCCCTTCCTCCCTCCATCCCTGCCACCCCTCCATCCCTTCCTCCCCTCCATCCCTTCCTCCCCTCCATCCCTTCCTCCCCTCCATCCCTGCCACCTCCATCCCTTCCTCCCCTCCATCCCTGCCTCCCCTCCCTCCCTGCCTCCCTCCATCCCTGCCACCCCTCCATCCCTGCCACCCCTCCATCCCTTCCTCCCCTCCATCCGTGCCTCCCCTCCCTCCCTGCCTCCCCTCCATCCCTGCCTCCCCCCTCCATCCCTGCCTTCCATCCCTTCCTCCCCCCTCCCTCCTCCTCCATCCCTGCCACCCCTCCCACCTGCCTCCCCTCCATCCCTGTCACCCCTCCATCCCTGTCACCCCATCCCTGCCACCCCTCCATCCCTTCCTCCCCTCCATCCCTTCCTCCCCTCCATCCCTTCCTCCCCTCCATCCCTTCCTCCCCTCCATCCTGCCTCCCCTCCATCCCTTCTCCCTCCATCCCCTCCCTCCCTCCCTGCCTCCCCTCCATCCCTGCCTCCCCTCCATCCCTGCCACCCCTCCATCCCTGCCACCCCTCCATCCCTTCCTCCCCTCCATCCGTGCCTCCCCCTCCCACCTGCCTCCCCTCCATCCCTGCCACCCCTCCATCCCTGCCACCCCTCCATCCGTGCCTCCCCTCCATCCCTGCCACCCCTCCATCCCTTCCTCCCCTCCATCCCTGCCTCCCCTCCATCCCTTCCTCCCCTCCATCCCTGCCACCCCTCCATCCCTGCCTCCCCTCCATCCCTGCCTCCCCTCCATCCCTGCCTCCCCTCCATCCCTGCCACCCCTCCATCCCCATCACCTCTGTTCCTACTCCTATCCCTGTCACTTCTACCCCCCCGTGTCCCCCTGACCCGTGTCACCCTGGCTGCTGCCTGCAGGTGGATGAGAACAGCTACTCCGTGCTGCGCTGCGAGGGCTCCTCTGTCACCCTGCCCAAGCTGTCCCCTGCCACTGCCTACCTGGTGCGGGTCCAGGCTCTCACCGCCGACGGCCACGGCGCCTACAGCCCCCAGCACGAGTTCGAGACCCTGCCCGAGGGTGAGGCCTGAGGCCGGGGCCAGCATTTTGGGGTGGGCTGGGGTCCAGGGGGTGCGTGGTTCACCCCAACCCCCCCTTGGATTGTCCCCACAGGTGCTGAGGCTGTGACCTCTGCCGCTGTCATCAGCGGCTCCGTCACTGGGGTGCTCTTCGTCCTCCTGCTCTTGGGTGCTCTCCTCTACGTCCTCCGGCGGTAAGGAGATGAAGGCCCCCCCCAAACCTCCCCCAGATCCCATTTTCCCCACCCCCTCCCCACCCCAAATGTGGCTGAGGGATGATTTTCTGGGGCCACCCCATGGCCTTTCTGCAGGAAGAGGAGGTCCCGGCCACGGCAGTCCGCTGAGGATGTCTACTTCTCCAAGTCAGGTGAGCCAGGGGCTGGGGGAGGTCAATGGGGATGGGCTTGGGAAGGTGAGCTGGGTGCTGACCCCCACCCCCCCCAACACCACCTCACCACCACCCCACAGACCAGCTGAAGCCCCTCAAGACCTATGTCGACCCCCACACCTACGAAGACCCCAACCAAGCCATGCTCAAGTTCACCACGGAGATCCCTCCAGCCTCCATCACTCGCCAGAAGGTCATCGGCGCCGGTAGGGCCGGGGGTGGCTCTGGCACCTTTGTGACACCCCCACCCCCCCCAAACCAAAACTGCACCGGGGTGGGTGGAGGTCCAACATCCTCCTCCTCCTCTCCTGAGCAGGTGAGTTTGGAGAGGTCTACAAAGGCACCTTGAAGCGTGGGAAGAAGGAGGTGCCGGTGGCCATCAAGACCCTGAAGGTTGGCTACACGGAGAAGCAGAGGGTGGACTTCCTGAGCGAGGCCACCATCATGGGGCAGTTCTGCCACCACAACATCATCCGCCTGGAAGGGGTCGTCTCCAAGCGTGAGTGGCCTCTGGGGACCCCCCTCCAGAAAACAAACACCCCTATGGCCCTCCTCAGAGCACTCCTCTGCCCTCCAGAGCACCCCTAGCCCTCCAGAGCACCCCCATGGCCCTCCAGAGCACCCCCATGGCCTCCCTAAGAGCACTCCCCTGGCCCTCCTCAGAGCACCCCCATGGCCCTCCCTCAGAGCACCCCCCTGGCCCTCCTCAGAGCACCCCCATGGCCCTCCTCAGAGCACCCCATGGCCCTCCTCAGAGCACCCCCATGGCCCTCCTCAGAGCACCCCATGGCCCTCCTCAGAGCACCCCCATGGCCCTCCCTCAGAGCACCCCCATTGCCCTCCCTCAGAGCACCCCCATGGTCCTCCTCAGAGCACCCCATGGCCCTCCCTCAGAGCACTCCCCTGGCCCCCTCAGAGCACCCCCATGGCCTCCCTCAGAGCACCCCATGGCCCTCCTCAGAGCACCCCATGGCCCTCCCTCAGAGCACTCCCCTGGCCCTCCTCAGAGCACCCCCATGGCCTCCCTAAGAGCACCCCCTGGCCCTCCCTCAGAGCACCCCATGGCCCTCCTCAGAGCACCCCATGGCCCTCCTCAGAGCACCCCCTGGCCCTCCCTAAGAGCACCCCCTGGCCCTCCTCAGAGCACCCCATGGCCCTCCCTCAGAGCACTCCCCTGGCCCTCCCCAGAGCACCCCCATGGCCTCCCTAAGAGCACCCCCTGGCCCTCCCTCAGAGCACCCCATGGCCCTCCTCAGAGCACCCCATGGCCCTCCCTCAGAGCACCCCCCTGGCCCTCCCTAAGAGCACCCCCTGGCCCTCCTCAGAGCACCCCATGGCCCTCCCTCAGAGCACCCCCCTGGCCCTCCCTAAGAGCACCCCCTGGCCCTCCTCAGAGCACCCCATGGCCCTCCCTCAGAGCACTCCCCTGGCCCTCCTCAGAGCACCCCATGGCCCTCCCTCAGAGCACCCCCCTAGCCCTCCCTCAGAGCACCCCCCTGGCCCTCCCTCAGAGCACCCCCATGGCCCTCCCTCAGAGTACCCCTATGGCTCTCCTCAGAACACTCCTGTGCCCCTCCAAAACTCACCCCCATGGCCCTCCCTCAGAGCACCCCATGGCCCTCCTCAGAGCACCCCATGGCCCTCCTCAGAGCACCCCCATGGCCCTCCTCAGAGCACCCCCATGGCCCTCCTCAGAGCACCCCCATGGCCCTCCCTCAGAGTACCCCTATGGCTCTCCTCAGAACACTCCTGTGCCCCTCCAAAACTCACCCCCATGGCCTTCCCTCAGAGCACCCCCATGGCCCTCCAGAGCACCCCCATGGCTCCCCCCAAAAAACACTCCTGTGGCCCTCCACAAACAACCCTATGGCCCCCCAAAGAGCACCCCCATGGTCCCCAAAAGAGCACCCCAAAACCACTCCAGGGGATGGGAGCAACCCTGGCAGGGGTTGAGGGCCTATGGGTCTGAGGATTTGGGGGTGTTGGGAGGTGTTTTGGGGGAGGGGTTGGTGGATGGAAGGGTTTCAGATGGTTTTGAGGGCTTTAGGGGTGGGGATTTGTGGAGATCTTTGGGGGGGGTCAAAGGGTTGGGTTTTTAGGGGGAGGTTGTGACCTTTGGGGGGCTTGGGGTTTTTTTAGGGGAGGGGAGTTGGGTTTTGAGTTCTTGCTCTTGGGGGGTGTTCTGGGGGAGTTTGGGGGGTTGAGGGTGGGAAGGTTTGGGTGTTTGGGGGTCAGCTGGGGAATTTTGGAGGTGTTTTGTTGGTTGGGGTGTTGTTTTTTTTCAGGTGGGTGAAGGTTTGGAGGGGGCAGAGTTGGATTTTGGGGGACAGTTTGGGGGGGAGGGGGATTTGTATTGGTTTGGTTTTTGTTTGAGGGGTTTTGTAGAGGATTTTGACCCTGGTTTGGACCTTTCTGTTGTCCAGACAAGCCCTTCATGATCATCACAGAGTACATGGAGAACGGCGCCCTGGACAAATTCCTGCGGGTAGGTGAAGCGCAGAGACAGCATCCCCAGGCCTGGGGCAAGGATTCCTGCCTGGGGCAGCCAACCAAACCCCCACCATGGGATCAGAGATGGGATTGCAGCTTGGAAGGTGTCCAGGGAAGGGCCAGGAGGAGGAGCAGAGGGCTGGAGCTGCTCTGCTGTGAGCACAGACTGAGAGAGTTGGGGTTGTGCAGGCTGGAGAGGAGAAGGCTCCCAGGAGACCTCATTGTGGCCTTCCAGGATCTGAAGAAAGCTGGGGAGGGACTTTTGAGGGTGTCAGGGAGGGATAGGACTGGGGGGGATGGAGCAGGACTAGAAGAGGGGAGATTGAGATTGGCTGTGAGGAAGAAGTTGTTCCCCAGGAGGGTGGTGAGAGCCTGGCCCAGGCTGCCCAGGGAGGTGGTGGAAGCCTCCTGCCTGGAGGTGTTTGCAGCCAGGCTGGAGGTGGCTGTGAGCAACCTGCTGTGGTGTGAGGTGTCCCTGCCCATGGCAGGGGGTTGGAGCTGGCTGAGCCTTGAGCTCCCTTCCAGCCCTGACACTTCTGTGGTTCTATGGTAAGGGCTGGACTCTGTTGCTTTAAGTGGTTGATAACCAAGAGTATAAAAGCAGCCACCCCGAGCTCTAAGCTGCCTTGGGGGTTAGGGCTGCTAGAAACTTCTGCTGCTTCTGCTAAGGGCTTTGGTGCAGGGATGCTGCTTGTGATGCTCAGGACTTCTCTTAGCTGCTTTGTCTGTTAAGGGCTGGGGAGGGACTTCTGACAAGGGCTGGAAGTGACAGGGTGAGGAACAAAGGCTTTGAGCTGCAGATGAGGAAGAGATTCTTGACAGTGAGGCTGGTGAGAGACTGGGACACAGGGAGGATGCTCCCTGCCTGGTAGTGTCCAAAGCCAGGTTGGATGAGGCCTTGAGCAACCTGGGCTGGTGGGAGGTGTCCCACCAGCCCAGGAATGGGCTGCCCAGGGAGGTGATGGAGTCACCATCACTGGAAATGTTTGAAAGGAGCCTGGGTGAGGCACTTGGTGCCATGGCTGAGTGGATTGGATGGTGTTGGGTGAGAGGTTGGACTCGGAGATCTCGAAGGTCTTTTCCAACCTGGTTCATTCTGTATTCTGTCCCTAGCCATGGTAGGGGGGGGTGGAACTGGCTGAGCCTTGAGGTCCCTTCCAACCCTGACAATTCTGTGATTCTCCTCTTGTCCCCAGGAAAAAGAAGGGGAATTTGGTGTCATCCAGCTGGTGGGGATGCTGAGGGGCATCGCTGCTGGCATGAAGTACTTGGCCAACATGAACTACGTCCACCGGGACCTGGCAGCCAGGAACATCCTGGTCAACAGCAACCTGGTCTGCAAGGTGTCAGATTTTGGCCTCTCCAGGGTGTTGGAAGATGACCCTGATGCCACCTACACCACCAGTGTAAGTGCCACCAGTGGGGGTGTGGTGGGTTGAAATTAACCCCCAAAGGAAAACTGCCAGATCAGCTCAGGTGGGAGCAAAGGAAGCTCTGGGTACAAGGCTACAAGCTGCAACAAGAGAAGCACAGCCAGCAGGGCCAGGGAGGGGATTCTCCCCTCTGCTCCACTCCAGTGAGACCACAGCTGGAGCTCTGGGTCCAGTTCTGGAGCCTCTGTGCCAGGAAGGATCTGGAGGTGCTGGAAGGTGTCCAGAGCAGGGCCAGGAGGAGGAGCAGAGGGCTGGAGCTGCTCTGCTGTGAGCACAGACTGAGAGAGTTGGGGTTGTGCAGGCTGGAGAGGAGAAGGCTCCCAGGAGACCTCATTGTGGCCTTCCAGGATCTGAAGAAAGCTGGGGAGGGACTTTGGAGGGTGTCAGGGAGGGATAGGACTGGGGAGGATGGAGCAGAACTAGAAGTGGGGAGATTGAGATTGGCTGTGAGGAAGAAGTTGTTCCCCAGGAGGGTGGTGAGAGCCTGGCACAGGCTGCCCAGGGAGGTGGTGGAAGCCTCCTGCCTGGAGGTGTTTGCAGTCAGGCTGGATGTGGCTGTGAGCAACCTGCTGTGGTGTGAGGTGTCCCTGCCCATGGCAGGGGGTTGGAACTGGCTGAGCCTTGAGCTCCCTGACAGTTCTGTGATTCTAATCTAGGGCTATGGACTGCAGTGCATATGCACAACACATTTACAGGGATTTACAATTTATAAACAGCGCAAGAACCTCTCCTGGACAAAACCAGGAGGTTACCAACAGCTTCCTCCTCTTCCCCCTTCCCTGTTGTACACAGGACAAGAGAGGGAAGAGCAGAGAGTAGCTTGTTAGTACTTAGTCTCAACAAGAACACAGGCAAGGTCAGCAGCCAAGCAGAAGCTCCCAGCTGGTATCTGCTAGAGCAAAGAAGCCAAAAAGAGAGAGGAGAGTTAATTCATACAACTAACTTTATGTTGGTTATCAGACCACTGGGATTGTTTGGACCTTAGCTTTATTTATGATGTATCAGGGGCAGGAGTTGATCTGTTAGAGGGTAGAGAGGCTCTGCAGAGGGACCTGGACAGGCTGGGCAGATGGACAGAGTCCAAGGGCAGGAGATCGAACACATCCAAGTGCCAGGTTCTGCACATTGGCCACAGCAACCCCAGGCAGTGCTACAGGCTGGGGGCAGAGTGGCTGAGAGCAGCCAGGCAGGGAGGGACCTGGGGGTGGTGGTTGACAGCAGCTGAACAGGAGCCAGCAGTGTGCCCAGGGGGCCAAGAAGGCCAAGGGCATCCTGGCCTGCAGCAGGAAGAGTGTGGCCAGCAGGAGCAGGGAAGTCCTTGTGCCCTGTGCTCAGCACTGCTGAGGCCACACCTTGAGTCCTGTGTCCAGTTCTGGGCTCCTCAGGTTAGGAAAGAGGTTGAGCTGCTGGAAGGTGTCCAGAGAAGGGCAAGAAAGCTGGGGAGGGGTATGGAACACAGCCCTGGGAGGAGAGGCTGAGGGAGCTGGGGTTGCTTAGCCTGGAGAAGAGGAGGCTGAGGGGAGACCTTCTTGCTCTCTGCAACTCCCTGCAGGGAGGTTGGAGCCAGGTGGGGTTTGGGCTCTTCTCCCAGGCACCCAGCAGCAGAACAAGAGGCCACAGTCTCAAGCTGTGCCAGGGGAGGTTCAGACTGGAGGTGAGGAAGAAATTCTTCCCAGCAAGAGAGACTGGCCATGGGAATGTGCTGCCCAGGGTGGAGTCCCCATCCCTGGAGGTGTTGAGGAGGAGACTTGATAGGGTGCTTGGTGCCATGGGTTAGTTGATTAGGTGGTGTTGGATGATGGGTTGGACACGATGATCTTGAAGGCCTCTTCCAACCTGGTCTGGTCTATTCTATTCCATTCCATTCCATTCCATTCCATTCCATTCCATTCCATTCCATTCCATTCCATTCCATTCCATTCCATTTTCCCTTTTCCATCCCCTGGTAATTTATTTACATTCTACAACTTTCCTGCTCAGTCTCTGGGACATTTTGCTGGGCATCAGCCTGGAACTACCCCTGGGTGGTTGTCCAAAGCTGGGCTGGGGTTTGGGTTTTTTTTGGGGGGGGGGAGAGGGTGTGCAGTGCTGACCTCGATGTCACTGCAGGGGGGGAAGATCCCCATCCGCTGGACAGCTCCCGAAGCCATCTCCTACCGCAAGTTCACCTCGGCCAGCGACGTCTGGAGCTACGGCATCGTCATGTGGGAGGTGATGTCCTACGGAGAGAGGCCCTACTGGGAACTCTCCAACCACGAGGTGAGCAACCACCCCTCCACCCCTGCCCACAGCATGTGAGGGGCTGGAAGGGACCTTGCCAGAGTCAGACTCAGAGGTTGGAGGGCACGCTCTTAAAGGTCTTCTCCAATCCAAACCACTGCATGGTTCTCAGAGTCCTGCTGCAGCTGCCCCTGCTCTCTGCAGGGAGATTAGGCTCACAGGATCACAGAGCAGAGGATGTTAGGGGTGGGAGGGGACCTCCAGAGATCCTTGAGTCCAACCCCCTGCCAGAGCAGGAGCATGGAACCCAGCACAGGTCACACAGGAACACATCCAGATGGGGCTGGAAAGGCTCCAGAGGAGGAGACTCCACAACCCCCCTGGGCAGCCTGCTCCAGGGCTCTGTCCCTCAGGGCTCTGTACTGGGACCTGTACTGTTTAATATTGTTATCAACTAAATCAGGTTGCTCACAGCCACCTCCAGCCTGGCTGCAAACACCTCCAGGCAGGAGGCTTCCACCACCTCCCTGGGCCACCTGTGCCAGGCTCTCACCACCCTCCTGGGCAACAACTTCTTCCTCACAGCCAGTCTCAATCTCCTCACTTCTAGTTCTGCTCCATCCCCCCCAGTCCTATCCCTCCCTAACACCCTTAGAAGTCTCCCATCTCATCCAGTCCAAGCTCCCTGCAGTCAGAAGGGACATGCCCAACTAGATCATAGAATCACAGAACAGTCAGGGTTGGAAAGGACCTCAAGGCTCAGCCAGCTCCAACCCCCTGCCATGGCCAGGGACACCTCACACTGCAGCAGGTTGCTCACAGCCACCTCCAGCCTGGCTGCAAACACCTCCAGGGAAGGGATCTCAACCACCTCCCTGGGCAACCTGTGCCAGTGTTCCACCAATACTAAAGGACTTCTGAGAGGACTTCTGAGATTCTCTGCATCTGTGGACTCTTGCTGCTCTATGGCAATGGATTCTTGCCTTCATTCATCACTCAATGGATCCCAAAGCAGGAGAGCAACACAACCCCTCCCCCACCCCTTCGTAGCAGGGTGAAGAAGGTTGTGCTGCCATTCAGTGAGACTTGGACAGGCTGAGAGCTGGGCAGGGAGAAATGTGATGACGCTCAACAAGGGCAAGTGGAGAGTCTGGCACCTGGGAAGGAACAACTCCATGCACCAGGATAGGTTGGGGACCGAGCTGCTGGAGAGCAGTGAAGGGGAAAGAGACCTGGGAGTCCTGGTGGATGGAAGAATGAGCATGAGCCAGCAGTGTGCTCTGGTGGCCAGGAAGGCCAATGCCATCCTGGGCTGGATTAGAAGGGCTGTGACCAGTAGGTCAAGAGAGGTTCTCCTTCCCCTCTACTCTGCCCTGCTGAGGCCACATCTGGAATATTGTGTCCAGTCCTGGGCCCCTCAGTTCAAGAAGGGCCTCAGGGGACTGCTTGAGAGAGTCCAGCAGAGCCATGAGGATGATGAAGGCAGAGGAACATCTTCCTCATGAGGAGAGCCTGAGGGAGCTGAGGGCTCTGTAGCTTGGAGAGGAGGAGCCTGAGGGTGATCTCATTCCTGTTGCTAAAGATGTGCAGGGTGAGTGCCCAGAGGCTGGAGCCAGGCTCTGCTGGGGGATGCCCAATGCCAGCACAAGGGGCAGTGGTGGAAGCTGAGGCAGAGGAAGTGCCATGGAAACAGGAGGAAGAATTATTTCCCTGTGAGGGTGACAGAGCCCTGGAGCAGGCTGCCCAGGGGGGTTGTGGAGTCTCCCTCTCTGGAGGTATTCAAGACCTGCCTGGATGTGTTCATGTGTGAGCTGTTCTGGCAGGGGGCGTGGACTGGATGCTCTCTGGAGGTCCCTTCCAGCCCCTAACATTCTGTGATTCCTCTTGCAGACAGACAGACAGACAGCTTTTCTTGGGGGGGGAGGGGGAGAAAAACATCACCCAACTTCCTCCTCCTCCTAGGTGATGAAGGTGATCAACGAGGGCTTCCGCCTGCCTGCCCCCTTGGACTGCCCCTCTGCCATCTACCAGCTGATGCTGCAGTGCTGGCTGCAGGAGCGTGCACGGCGCCCCAAGTTCGCCGACATCGTCAGCATCCTGGACAAGCTGATCCGAGCCCCCGAGTCCCTCAAGGCCCTGGCAGACTTCGACCCTCGGTGAGATGTGGAGAGCTGTCAGCTCGTGGCTTGGACCACTACGCTCTATGCTGGGCTAGGAACTGGCTGGAGGCTGAGCCCAGAGAGTGGTGGTGAATGGTGCCACAGCCAGCTGGCAGCCAAGCACCAGTGGTGTGCCCCAGGGATCAGTGCTGGGCCCTGTGCTCTTTAACATCTTCATTGATGATCTGGATGAGGGGGTCAAGTCAGTCATCAGCAAGTTTGCAGCTGACACCAAGCTGGGAGCAGATGTTGGTCAGTTAGAGGGTCGAAAGGCTCTGCAGAGGGACCTTGACCAACTGGACAGAAGGGCAGAGTCCAATGGGATGGCATTCAACAAGTCCAAGTGCCAGGGGCTGCATTTTGGCTACGGCAGTCCCAGGCAGAGCTACAGGCTGGGGTCAGAGTGGCTGAGAGCTGCCAAACAGAGAGGGACCTGGGGGTGCTGATTGACAGCCACCTGAATATGAGCCAGCAGTGTGCCCAGGTGGCCAAGAAGGCCAAGGCATCCTGGCCTGCATCAGGAAGAGTGTGGCCAGCAGGAGCAGGGAAGTCCTTGTGCCCCTGGACTCAGCACTGGTTAGGCCACACCTTGAGTCCTGTGTCCAGTTCTGGGCTCCTCAGGTTAGGAAAGAGGTTGAGCTGCTGGAAGGTGTCCAGAGAAGGGCAACAAGGCTGGGGAGGGGTCTGGAGCACAGCCCTGTGAGGAGAGGCTGAGGGAGCTGGGATTGTTTAGCCTGGAGAAGAGGAGGCTCAGGAGTGACCTCATTGCCCTCTACAGCTACCTGAAAGGTGGTTGTAGCCAGGTGGGGGTTGGTCTCTTCTCCCAGGCAAGCACCCAGCAGCAGAACAAGGGGACACAGTCTCAAGCTGCGCCAGGGGAGGTTTAGACTCAAGGTGAGGAGAAAGTTCTTCACCGAGCGAGTCGTTTGTCATTGGGCTGTGCTGCCCAGGGAGGTGGTGGAGTCCCCATCCCTGGAGGTGTTCCAGAGGGGATTGGATGTGGCACTTGGAGCCATGGTCTAGTCATGGGGTCTGTGTTGATAGGTTGCACTCAATGATCCTCGAGGTCCTTTCCAACCTAATTTATACTGTGAGACTGTGAGGGGCAGGGCTGGGAGAAGGGTGAGGGGGTGGTGGGAAGGGGAGGAAGAGGATCAGGGAGGTGTGTGTGGCGTTGCTCCCTCCTGGGCACCTCTGCCTTGTGCTGTCACTCCTGGCAGCCTCGCTGCTGGGTTTGCATCCGTTCTTGCACGTCTGGGTGGCTCCTTTGCTTCCCTGCACTGCTGCTGGCACCTTGCTGTTCTCACATGGGGTTTTGCATCCCTGCAGCCTTGCATCTCTGCACTTTTGCACGTTCTTGGGCACCTCTGCATTTTGTTGCTGCTTTGGGCATCTTTGCTGCTACTTTTGCATCGGTTCTTGCACGTCTTGGTGGTTCCTTTGCATCCTTCAGGCTGGAGGTGGGGAGAAAGTTCTTCACCGAGAGAGTCATTCGTCATTGGAATGACCCAGGGAGGTGGTGGAGTCACCATCCCTCGAGGTGTTCAAGAGGGGATTGGATGTGGCACTTGGTGCCATGGTCTAGTCATGAGGTCTGTGGTGACAGGTTGGACTCGATGATCCTCGAGGTCTCTTCCAACCTTGGCGATACTGTGATACTGTGATACTCTGATCCTTGCCCTGCTGCTGGCACCTTGCTGCTCTCACATTGATCTTTACATCCCTGCAGCCTTGCAGCTCTGCACTTTGGATGCTCTTGGACACTTCTGCATTTCCCCATTGCTTTTAGCATCTTTGCTGATATTTATGCATCATTTCTTGCACGTCTTGGTGGTTCCTATGCATCCTTGCCCTGCTGCTGGCACCTTGCTGCTCTCACCTTGCTCTGCATCCTTGCAGTCTTGCACCTCTGCACTTTTCATGCTTGTGGGTACCTCTGTGTTTTGCTGTTGCTTTTAGCAGCTTTGCTGCTGGTTTTGCATCATTTCTTGCACATCTTGGTGACTCCTTTGCATCCTTGCCCTGCTGCTGGCACCTTGCTGTCCTCATGTTGGTTTTTTGCATGCCTGCAGTCTTGCACTTCTGCACTTTGGATGCTCTTGGGCACCTCTGTGTTTCCCTGTTGCTTTTATCATCTTTGCTGCTATCTTTGCATCATTTCTTGCACTTCTTGGTGCCTCCTTTGCATCCTTGCCCTGCTGCTGGCACCTTTCTGCTCACATTGCTTTTTGCATCCCTGCAGCCTTGCACCTCTGCACTTTGGATGCTCTTGGGCACCTCTGTGTTTTGTTGTTGCTTTTAGCAGCTTGCTGCTGGTTTTGCATCATTTCTTGCACGTCTTGGTGCCTCCTTTCAATCCTTGCCCTGCTGCTGGCACCTTGCTGCTCTCACCTTGCTTTTTGCATCCTTGCAGTCTTGCACTTTTGCATGTTCTGCATTTCCCCATTGCTTTTAGCATCTTTGCTGCTATTTATGCATCATTTCTTGCACATCTTGGTGACTCCTTTGCATCCTTGCTCTGCTGCTGGCACCTTGCTGCTCTCACATTGCTTTTTGCATCCTTGCAGCTCTGCACTTTGGATACTCTTGGGCACCTCTGTGTTTCCCTGTTGCTTTTATCATCTTTGCTGCTATCTTTGCATCGTTTCTTGCACTTCTTGGTGCCTCCTTTGCATCCTTGCCCTGCTGCCTGCACCTTGCTGCTCTCACATTGGTTTTTTTCATCCCTTCATTCTTGCACCTCTGCACTTTTGCATGTTTTGCATTTCCCCATTGCTTTCAGCATCTTTGCTGCTATTTTTGCATTGTTTCTTGCACTTCTTGGTGGCTCCTTTGCATCCTTGCCCTGCTGCTGGCACCTTGCTGCTCTCACGCTGCTTTTTGCATCCCTGCAGTCTGGCACCTCTGCACTTCTGCGTGCTCTTGGGCAACTCTGCACTTTCCCATTGCTTTTGCCAGCTTTGCTTCTATCATTGCATCATTTTTTGTGTGTCATCATTTTCTTGCCTCACTTCTTACACCTCTGCAGCCTTGCACCTCATTGCTTCTCTCCATTCTTGCCTGGCTTTTGGCAGCTTTTTCCTTTCTGAATCTTTGCCTTTTTGTGCTGGTTTTGCACCCTTGCATCCTTGCACCTTTGCATTCTCACCTGCTCTCATGCAGCTTTTGCACCTTTGCCTTGCTTTCTGGATCCTTCTCCTTACCTTTGCATTCTTGTGTTGGGTTTTGCATCTCTCCCTCCTTGCACTTCCTGATGGCTCCTTTGCATTCCTGCACTGCTTCTGGCACCTTGCTGCCCTCACATTGCTTCTTGCACCTCTGCCCTTTTGCATGTTCTGGGGCACTTCTGACATCTTCCTGCTGCTTTTGGCAGCTTTGCTTCTATTTTTGCTTCTGTGGTTGCGTCTTGGTGTTCTTGCATCACTTCTTGCACCTTTACAGCCTTGCCTTTTATTGCTTCTTTGAATCCTTGCCTGGCCTTTTGCATAGCATTTTTGCATCTCTGCATTTTGTTCTCTTGGGTTTTGCACCACTGCAGCCTTGCACCTTTGCACTCTTGCTTGCTCTTGAGCTGCCTTGCACCTTTGCAGGTATTTGCATTGGGGTTTACATGTTTGCAGGTTTGCATCTCAGTGTTCTCAGATTGCTTTCTGCATCACTGCATTTTCCTGGTGCCTTTTGTATCTCTGCATTCCTGCACTCTTCACTGCACCTCTGCATTCCTGCACTCTTCACTGCACCTCTGCATTCCTGCACTCTTCACTGCACCTCTGCATTCCTGCACTCTTCACTGCACCTCTGCATTCCTGCACTCTTTACTGCATCTCTGCATTCCTGCACTCTTCACTGCACCTCTGCATTCCTGCACTCTTTACTGCATCTCTGCATTCCTGCACTCTTCACTGCACCTCTGCATTCCTGCACTTTTTACTTCATCTCTGCATTCCTGCACTCTTCACTGCACCTCTGCATTCCTGCACTCTTTACTGCACCTCTGCATTCCTGCACTGCTTTTGGCATCTGTGCTCCTTTTAGGATCTTTTGTGTAAGCTTGCATTCTTCTGCTCCATTTTGCACTTGCATCCTTGCAACTTTGCACTCCCCCCTGCTCCTGGGCACCTTTGCATTCTCACATTGCTCTTTGCACCCTTGCAGGGTTGATTTTCCCCTCTGTATCCTTGCAGCTTTGCACTCCTGCAGGCTTTGGTGCACCTCAGCTTTCCTGTTCTCCTTTATGCCTCTCTCCACTTCTGATTGCTGTTGCAGGTTGCCATTCTCACACTGCTGCTTGCACCCTTGCACTCTTACTGCATTTATTGCACATCTCTGCTCTCCTGCCTTGCTGTCTGCAGGTCTCTCTTCTCACCCCTTCGCACTGTGCTCTTTTAACCAATGTTGCCACTTTCTCCTCTTACATCTTTCCCAGCCCTTTCATTCCTCACCCCTCAGCCCTCTCCTCTTCTCTCCTCCCTCTTTCCACCCCCACACTTCAGCTTTTCCTCCCCCTGCAGCTTTTCCACTCTGGTTCTTGTTTTTTTACCATTCTTGCCTCATTTATTGCAGTTCCAATTTTTGCCTCCCTCTGCCCCTCTCCTCTTCCCCTTCCCCCCTGGGCACTCCATTCCCCTGCTCCTTTTTTTTCTATTGCACTACCCAGTTACATTTTTTGCTTTCCCAATTCCCTTTGCACCAAGCTCTGGCCCTTACTTTGTGCACCTTTGATGCAGCTCTGCAGCTGAGCACTGCTGCTGCTTTTGTGCTTCACTTTTTCTTTTGCCTCTCTAACTTGCCTCACTTTTTTCCACCATTCCAGGTCCATGCTATATGTTTGCACCTCTGCATTTCTGCCTCTCTTTATCCATCCCTCCACTTTTGCATCATTTTTGCCCCTTTCCATGCTTTCTTTTGTGCATCTGTGTATTTCCACATCAAACTTTCCTTGCACCATTTTCTGCACCCTTGCCTTCTCTTTTGCATCCTTTGATTTCTGCATCATCTTTCCAATTCTGCACCATGTCTTGGGTGGTGTTTTATTCCTGCATCACTTTTGCACCCTCCCATTTCTGCATGGTTCTTGCACCCTTGCATTTCTGCATCATTTTTTCCATCCTTTGATTACTGCACCACTTTAGGCATCCTTCTCTTCTTGCCTTGTCTTTTGCACCCTCCCATTTCTGGGTCTCTTTTTGCACCCTCCCACTTCTGGGTGACTTTTTGCACCCTCCCACTTCTGGGTGACTTTTTGCACCCTCCCATTTCTGGTCACTTTTTGCACCCTCCCACTTCTGGATCACTTTTTGCACCCTCCCACTTCTGGGTCACTTTTTGCACCCTCCCACTTCTGGGTCTCTTTTTGTACCTTCCCATGTCTGCACCACTTTTTGCTTCCTCCCATTTCTGGGTCTCTTTTTGCACCCTCCCACTTCTGGGTCACTTTTTGCACCCTCCCACTTCTGGGTCTCTTTTTGCACCCTCCCATTTCTGGGTCTCTTTTTGCACCCTTCCATATCTGAGTCACCTTTTCCTTCCTCCCATTTCTGGGTCACTTTTTCCTTCCTCCCATGTCTGCACCACTTTTTGCTTCCTACCATTTCTGAGTCTCTTTTTGCACCCTCCCATTTCTGGGTCTCTTTTTGCACCCTCCCACTTCTGGGTGACTTTTTGCACCCTCCCACTTCTGGGTGACTTTTTGCACCCTCCCATTTCTGGGTCACTTTTTGCACCCTCCCACTTCTGGGTCACTTTTTGCACCCTCCCACTTCTGGGTCTCTTTTTGTACCTTCCCATGTCTGCACCACTTTTTGCTTCCTCCCATTTCTGGGTCTCTTTTTGCACCCTCCCACTTCTGGGTCTCTTTTTGCACCCTCCCATTTCTGGGTCTCTTTTTGCACCCTTCCATATCTGAGTCACTTTTTGCTTCCTCCCATTTCTGAGTCTCTTTTTGCACCCTCCCATTTCTGGGTCACTTTTTGCACCCTCCCACTTCTGGGTCACTTTTTGCACCCTCCCATTTCTGGGCCACTTTTTGCACCCTCCCATTTCTGGGCCACTTTTTGCACCCTCCCATTTCTGGGTCACTTTTTGCACCCTCCCATTTCTGGGCCACTTTTTGCACCCTCCCACTTCTGGGTCTCTTTTTGTACCCTCCCATTTCTGGGTCTCTTTTTGCACCCTCCCATTTCTGGGCCACTTTTTGCACCCTCCCACTTCTGGGTCTCTTTTTGTACCCTCCCATATCTGGGTCTCTTTTTGCACCCTCCCATTTCTGGGCCACTTTTTGCTTCCTTCCATGTCTGGGTCACTTTTTGCACCCTTCCATTTTCACCTCATGTTTTCCACCCTTCCATTCCTGCTCTGTATTTTCCACCTCACTTTTTTTGCCTCCTTCGATTTCCACCTTTATTTTTTTCCACATCTTTCTGCTTCTACCTCTTTTCCCCGCCCCCTTCCATTTCCCCATCGGTTTTTGCACCCCCTCCTCCCATTTCTGCACCATTTCCCCCCACCCACCGGGTCCCTCACACCCCCCCTTGCCCCCACCCAGGGTCTCCATCCGCCTGCCCAGCACCAGTGGCTCCGAGGGGATCCCCTTCCGCTCCGTCCCCGAGTGGTTGGAGTCCATCCGCATGCCGCAGTACACAGAGCACTTCATGGCCTCAGGCTACAGCACCATTGAGAAGGTCCTGCAGATGACCCCTGAGTGAGTCCACGTCCCCACTCTGTCCCCATAGTGACCCTGGGGTATCCCCCATGCTGTCCCCCTGTTATCCTCATGCTGTCCCTGTGGTGTCCACATACTGTTCCCATCCTAACTTCATGGTGCCCGCATGGTGTTCTCATAGGGTCCCCATACTGTCCCCCTGGTGTTCTCGTGATGTCCCCATACTCTTCCCATACTGTCCCCATACTGTCCCCATGGTATCCCTAGGATGTTCCTGTAGTGTCTCCATGGTATCCACATGCTGTCCCTATGGAGCCCCCATACTGTACCCATGGTGTCCCCATGCTGTTCTCATGCCATCACCATGCTGTCCCCATGGTATCCACATGCTGTCCCCATGGAGCTCCCATACTGCATCCATGATGTCCCCATGCTGTTCCCATACTGTCACCATGCTGTCCTCATGGGTATCTCCATGGTGTTCTCTTGGTGTCTCTATGCTGTCCCCATAGTGTCCCCACGGTATTCCTATGCTGTCCCCATAGTGTCCCCATGGTATCCACATGCTGTCCCCATGGAGCCCCATACTACATCCATGATGTCCCCATGCTGTTCCCATACTGTCACCATGCTGTCCTCATGGGTATCTCCATGGTGTTCCATTGGTGTCTCTATGCTGTCCCCATGGTTTCCCTATGCTGTCCCCATGGAGTCCCTGTACTTCATCCCTGGCGTCCCCATGCTGTTCTCATAGCGTCCCCATACTGTCCCCATGGGTATCTTAATGCTGTTCCCAGTGTCCCCACCATATCCCCATGATGTCCCCATGCTGTCCCCATGGAGTCCCATAATGTCCCCATACTGTAGTGTGGTGGAGATGCCATGGAGAGACCATGGGGACAGTACAGGTACAGCCTAAAATGACCACATGTAGCTGTGGAGTCCTCGTGGTGTCCTCATATTGTCCCTCAGTATCCTCATACTGTCCCTGTAGTGCCCCTGTACTGTCCCCATGGCATCCCTGTAGTACCTCCATGTTGTCCTTGTACTGTCCCCATGGTATCTCCATCGTGTCCTCGTACTGTCCCCATGGATCTTCATGGCATCTCCCTGGTATCTCCATGGTGTCCTCATACTGTCCCCATGGTATTCCCATGCTGTCCCTCAGTATCCTCATATTGTCCCTGTAGTGTTCCTGTACTGTCCCCATGGTATCTCCATGGCATCCCTGTGGTATCTCCATGTTGTCCTTGTACTGTCCCCATGGTATCTTCATGGCATCTCCCTGGTATCTCCATGGTGTCCCTGTACTGTCCCCATGGTATCTCCATCGTGTCCTCATACTGTCCCCATGGGATCTTCATGGCATCTCCCTGGTATCTCCATGGTGTCCTCATACTGTCCCCATGATATTCCCATGCTGTCCCTCAGTATCCTCATACTGTCCCTGTTGTGTCCCTGTACTGTCCCCATGGTATCTCCATGGCATCCCTGTGGTATCTCCATGTTGTCCTTGCACCGCCCCCATGGAATCTCCATGTTGTCCCCATGGTATCTCCATGGTGTCCCCATGCTGTCCCCATGGTATCTCCATGGCATCTCCATGCTGTCCCCATGGTATCTCCATGGCATCCCTGTGGTATCTCCATGTTGTCCTTGCACCGCCCCCATGGTATCTCCATGTTGTCCCCATCTCCATGTTGTCCCCATGGTATCTCCATGGTGTCCCCATGCTGTCCCCATGGTATCTCCATGGCATCTCCATGCTGTCCCCATGGTATCTCCATGGCATCCCTGTCCTCCATGTTGTCCTTGCACCGCCCCCATGGTATCTCCATGTTGTCCCCATGGTATCTCCATGTTGTCCCCATGGTATCTCCATGGTGTCCCCATGCTGTCCCCATGGTATCTCCATGGCATCTCCATGCTGTCCCCATGGTATCTCCATGGCATCCCTGTGGTATCTCCATGTTGTCCTTGCACCGCCCCCATGGTATCTCCATGTTGTCCCCATGGTATCTCCATGTTGTCCCCATGGTATCTCCATGGCATCCCTGTGGTATCTCCATGTTGTCCTTGCACCGCCCCCATGGTATCTCCATGTTGTCCCCATGGTATCTCCATGCTGTCCCCATGGTATCTCCATGGCATCCCTGTGGTATCTCCATGTTGTCCTTGCACCGCCCCCATGGTATCTCCATGTTGTCCCCATGGTATCTCCATGTTGTCCCCATGGTATCTCCATGGTGTCCCCATGCTGTCCCCATGGGATCTCCATGGGATCTCCATGCTGTCCCCATGGTATCTCCATGGCATCTCCATGCTGTCCCCTCACCATCCCCACCCCAGCCCCTTGCTGTCCCCCGGGGGCAGGGATGTGCTGGGAACGGAAACCACTTCCCTGACCCAAGGGATGGGAGGCTGGGACAGAACCACACATTCCATGGCCAGGATCCATCTGGGGAGGGCTGGTGGGGGGGAGGAAAAGGTCAGGATCCATCCTGGCTGGGGTGGGGGGTGTGGGTGTGGGGGCAGGCCATGTCCGTCTGTCCATCCCCAAGCCTGCTGTCCTTCCTTGGCAGGGACATCAAGAAGATCGGCGTGCGGCTGCCGGGGCACCAGAAGCGCATCGCCTACAGCCTGCTGGGGCTGCAGGAGGGGGCTGCTGCTGGGGGAGCTGCCAGTTAACACCCCCCCTCCCCTCTCCCCCTCCCCACCTCAACACCCCCTCTCCCCCCCTCCCCAGAGAAATACTTGAAAGCACCAAATGAAGACCACCCCCACCCCCCCTCCCCCTCTTCCTCCTCCCCTGAGGGGCTTATTTATTATTCCTCTTGTTACTAAGGGTTGCTATTATTATTATTATTAATATTAATATTGTGTGTGTGTGTGTCCCCAGGGGGCTGGGGGGCCGAGTGGGTGTCACCCCCCCCCCCCTTTCCCCACCCTCCCCCCCAGAGGAAAATGAGGCTGATTCAACTCCAAGCTCGTTCGTGGGCTGGGGGCTGCTCAGGGGGAAGGCTTTTGGGGTTGGGGGTTTTCTTTTTCCTCCACATTTGGTTTCTTGAATCCACATTTCAACACCACCAACCCCAAAGGGCTCAGCCCCCACACTGCCTCCATTTTGCTTTGTTGCTGGGTTTCTCCCTATTTATTCCTCTCTCCTGCTGGGTTTGGGTTTGTTAGGTTAGGGTTGTTTTTTTTTTGGGGGGGGGTGGGGGGGTGTTGCTCCTCCCCCCCATCCTTTCCCCTTCCTACCAGGGCCAGGTTTTTATTTTTTAATCTAATTTATTCTATTTTTGTAATATTTATTTGTGAGGAAGGAAAGGTCCAAGGTCAGAGCTGGGAGAGGGGGGGAAACAAAAGGGGCGGGGGGGGGGGAGGGGAGGGAGGAGGAGGGAAAGTAAACATCTCCCTCCCCCATCCCTATCCCCATCCCCTTCCCCCTTCCCCTATTCCCATTCCCCTATCCCAATCCCTTTCCCCCTATCTCCTTCCCCCTTCCCCTATTCCCATTCCCTTTCCCCTATCCCCATCCCAATCTCCTTCCCCTGCCCCATCCCCTTCCCCTATCCCCATCCCCTTCCCCTATCCCCATTCCCCTTCTCCTATCCCAATCTCCTTCCCCTGCCCCATCCCCTTCCCCTATCCCCATCCCCTTCCCCTATCCCCATCCCCTTCCCTATCCCCATTCCCCTTCTCCTATCCCAATCTCCTTCCCCTGCCCCATCCCCTTCCCCTATCCCCATCCCCTTCCCTTATCCCCATCCCCTTCTCCTATCCCAATCTCCTTCCCTATCCTCTTCCCCCTTCCCCTATCCTCTTCCCCTTCCCCATCCCCCTTCCCCTATCCCCATCCCCTTCCCCTATCCCCATCCCCTTCCCCTATCCCAATCTCCTTCCCCCTTCCCCATCCCCTTCTGCTATCCCAATCTCTTTCCCCCTTCCCCTATCCTCTTCCCCCTTCCCCATCTCCTTCCCCTGCCCCATCCTTTTCCCCTATCCCCATCCCCTTCCTCTATCCCAGTCTCCTTCCCCCTGCTCCATCCCCTTCCCTATCCTCTTCCCCTTCCCCTATCCTCTTCCCCTTCCCCTATCCTCTTCCCCCCCTATCCCCTATCCTCTTCCCTATCCCCTCTTCCCCTATCCCCTATCCTCTTCCCCTATCCCCTATCCTCTTCCCCTTCCCCTATCCTCTTCCCCTTCCCTATCCTCTTCCCCCCCTATCCTCTTCCCCTATCCTCTTCCCCTATCCTCTTCCCCTATCCCCTATCCTCTTCCCCTATCCCCATCCCCCTTCCCCTATCCCAATCTCCTCCCCCTTCTCCATCCCCTTCCCCCTTCCCCTATCCTCTTTCCCTTTCCCCTGTCCCCTTCCCTCTTCCCCATCCCCTTCCCCATCCTCTTCCCCTTCCCCATCCTCTTCCCTCTTCCCCATCCCCTTCCCCCCCCCTATCCCTATCTCCTTCCCCTTCCCTTTCCCCTTTCCCTTTTCCCCTTTCGTTTTTGGTTGTTGTTTTCCCCTCTTGGTTTTGTTTTTTCATGGATTTCTTTTGGGAGGGTTGTTGGTTGGTTGGGGTTGGGTTTGTTTGGGGGTGGGGTGGGGGAGGGGGAAATGTTTGTGGGGTTTGGAGTTGAATTAAAAATGTACTTTTTTTTTTTGCTTGGTTTTCCACCCTTCTCTTGGTTTTCTGGTTGGGGAGGTGGAATTTGGGGGATGGGGATGAGGGGGAAGGAGTTTGGGCTGGGGTGAGGAGGGGGTAAGGATTTTAAAGGAGTTTTTATGGACTGAAGAAGATTTTCAGGAGGCCTAAGGAGTTTTTCAAGGGGGGCTGAGGGGGTTTAAAAGGGGGTTAAGTAGGTCTGAAAGGGGTTTTAAGAGGGTTGAAGGGGGGTTGAGGAGTTTTAAAGAGGATTTTAAGGGGGTTCAAGGAGTTTAAAGGAGTTGAAGGGGGTCAGAGGGGTTTTAAAAGGGGGTAGAGGGGGTTTTTAAAGGGGATGTTTAGAGGGGGTTTAAAGGTTTTAAGGAGTTTAAAGGTTTAAGGGAGTTTAAGGGGGTTAAGGGATTTTAAATGGGGGCTGAGGGGATTGAGGGGGTTTAAAGGTTTTAAGGGGGGTTAAGGGGTTTTAAAGGGGGCTGAGGGGGTTTAAAGGGGGTTTAAAGGTTTTAGGGGAATTTAAGGGGGATCAAGGGGTTTTAAAGGGGAGTGAGGGGTTTTAAAGGGGGAGTGAGAGGGTTTAAAGGGGGAGTGAGAGGGTTTAAAGGGGGTTTAAAGGTTTTAAGGGAGTTTAAGGGGGCGTAGGGGTTCAAAGGGGGAGTGAGGGGTTTAGAGGGGGTTTAAAGGTGTTAAGGGAGTTTATGGGGGTTAAGGGGTTTTAAAGGGGGGCTGAGGGGGTTTAAAGGGGGTTTAAAGGTTTTAAGGGAGTTTAAGCGGGGCTTAGGGGTTTCAAAGGGGGAGTGAGGGGGTTTAGAGGGGGTTTAAAGGTTTTAAGGGAGTTTAATGGGGGTTAAGGGGTTTTAAAGGGGGTTGAGGGGGTTTAAAGGTTTTAAGGGAGTTTAAGGGGGTTAAGGGGTTTTAAAAGGGGAGTGAGGGGGTTTAGAGGAGTTTAAAGGTTTTAAGGGAGTTTAAGGGAGGGTTAAGGGGGTTTAAAGTGGGGTTGAGGGGGTTTAAAGGGGGTTTAAAGGTTTTAGGGAGTTTAAGGTGGGGTTAAGGGGTTTTAAAGGGGGGTGAGAGGGTTTAGAGGGGGTTTAAAGGTTTTAAGGGAGTTTAAGGAGGGCTTAGGGGTTTCAAAGGGGGAGTGAAGGGGTTTAGAGGGGGTTTAAAGGTTTTAAGGGAGTTTAATGGGGTTAAGGGGTTTTAAAGGGGGTTGAGGGGTTTAAAGGTTTTAAGGGAGTTTAAGGGGGATTAAGGGGTTTTAAATGGGGGCTGAGGGGATTTAAGGAGTTTTTAAGGGGGTTAAAGGGAGATTTAGGGGGTTTCAAGGGAGGTTAAGCAGGTTTTTAAGGGGTTTAAGGGGTTTTGAAGGGGGGTTAAGGGACCTTTAAGAGGCTTTTAAGAGGGTTTAAAGGTTTTAAGGGAGTTTAAGGGGGGTTA
This sequence comes from Melanerpes aurifrons, assembly GCA_011125475.1. Classification (NCBI taxonomy): domain Eukaryota; kingdom Metazoa; phylum Chordata; class Aves; order Piciformes; family Picidae; genus Melanerpes; species Melanerpes aurifrons. Next base: position 2,339,234 of record WWNC01000042.1, on the reverse strand, counting down.
AGAGATTTTAAATGGGGGCTGAAGGGGTTTAAGAGGGTTTAAGGGGGTTTAAGGAGCTTTTAAGGGGGGTTAAGGGGTTTTAAATGGGGGTTAAGGAGATTTTAAATAGGGGCTGAGAGGGTTTAAGGCATTTTTAAGGGGGGGTTAAGAGGTTTTAAAAGGGGGGATAGGTTTGAAAGGGGCTATAAGAGGGCTTAAGGGGGTTTCAAGGGGGTTTAAGGGGTATTAAAGGCATTTAAGGAGGGTGAAGGGGTTTAAAGGGGGTTGAGGGGGCTTTAGGGGGTTTAAAAGGTTTTTCAGCATTTAAAAGGGGTTTAAAACAGTTTTTAAGAGAGTTTAAGGGGGGGGTGGTTCAGAGACAAGTGTTTTTAGGGGTTTAATATAATAACAGAATAAACCAGGTTGGAAGAGACCTTCAAGATCATCCAGTCCAACCCATCAACCAATCCAACACCACCTAACCAACTAACCCATGGCACCAAGCACCCCAGCAAGTCTCCTCCTGAACACCTCCAGGGATGGGGACTCCACCATCTCCCCAGGCAGCACATGCCAATGGGCAATCACTCTCTCTGTGTAAAACTTCCTCCTGACCTCCAGCCTGAACCTCCCTGGCACAGTTTGAGACTGTGTCCTCTTGTTCTGGTGCTGGCTGCCTGCCTGGCAGAAGAGCCCAACCCCCACCTGGCTCCAACCTCCCTGCAGGGAGTTGCAGAGAGCAAGAAGGTCTCCCCTGAGCCTCCTCTTCTCCAGGCTAAGCAACCCCAGCTCCCTCAGCCTCTCCTCACAGGGCTGTGCTCCAGACCCCTCCCCAGCTCTGTTGCCCTTCTCTGGACACCTTCCAGCAGCTCAACCTCTTTCCTAACCTGAGGAGCCCAGAACTGGACACAGGACTCCAGGTGTGGCCCAACCAGTGCTGAGCACAGGGCACAAGGACTTCCCTGCTCCTGCTGGCCACACTCTTCCTGATGCAGGCCAGGATGCCCTTGGCCCTCCTGGCTGCCTGGGCACACTGCAGGCTCATGTTCAGCCTACCATCAACCACCACCCCCAGGTCCCTCTCTGCCTGGCTGCTCTCAGCCACTCTGCCCCCAGCCTGCAGCACTGCCTGGGGTTGCTGTGGCCAATGTGCAGCCCCTGGCACTTGGATGTGTTCAATCTCCTGCCCTTGGCCTCTGCCCATCTGCCCAGCCTGTCCAGGTCCCTCTGCAGAGCCTCTCTGCCCTCCAGCAGATCAACTCCTGCCCCCAGCTTGGTGTCAGCTGCAAATTCACTGCTGATGGACTCAATGCCCTCATCCAGATCATCAATAAAGATGTTAAGGAGCACAGAGCCCAGCACTGATCCCTGGGGGATGCCACTGGTGAGGTTAAAAGGGGGTTAAAACAGTTTTTAAGAGGGTTGAAGGGGATAAGGGTTTTAAAGGGATTTTGAATAGTTTTTGAGAGAGTTTAAGGAGGGGTTGAGGGGGTTAAGGGTTTTTTTAAAGGGGTTTAAGGGGTTTTTAAGGGCTTTAAAGAGGTTTATCAGGGGGTTTAAGGAAGGTTTTAAGGATTTATCAGGGGTTTAAGGGGGATTTAAGCAGTTTTCAAGGAGCTGCTCACAGCTTCAGTAGCATTTCCCAGCCAAACCCTCTTTTCCTCAGCAAAGGAGGGACCTTGACCCACTGGACAGATGGGCAGAGGCCAAGGGCAGGAGATTGAACACATCCAAGTGCCAGGGGCTGCACACTGGCCACAACAACCCCAGGCAGTGCTACAGGCTGGGGGCAGAGTGGCTGAGAGCAGCCAGGCAGAGAGGGACCTGGGGGTGGTGGTTGATGGTAGGCTGAACATGAGCCTGCAGTGTGCCCAGGCAGCCAAGAAGGCCAAGGGCATCCTGGCCTGCAGCAGGAAGAGTGTGGCCAGCAGGAGCAGGGAAGTCCTTGTGCCCTGTGCTCAGCACTGCTGAGGCCACACCTGGAGTCCTGTGTCCAGTTCTGGGCTCCTCAGGTTAGGAAAGAGGTTGAGCTGCTGGAAGGTGTCCAGAGAAGGGCAAGAAAGCTGGGGAGGGGTCTGGAGCACAGCCCTGGGAGGAGAGGCTGAGGGAGCTGGGGTTGCTTAGCCTGGAGAAGAGGAGGCTCAGGGGAGACCTTCTTGCTCTCTGCAACTCCCTGCAGGGAGGTTGGAGCCAGGTGGGGGTTGGGCTCTTCTCCTAAGCAGGCAGCCAGCACCAGAACAAGAGGACACAGTCTCAAGCTGTGCCAGGGGAGGTTCAGGCTGGAGGTCAGGAGGAAGTTTTACACAGAGAGAGAGATTGGCCATGGGAATGTGCTGCCCAGGGAGGTGGTGGAGTCCCCATCCCTGGAGGTGCTCAGGAGGGGATTGGATGTGGCACTTGGAGCCATGGTCTGGTCATGGGGTCTGTGGTGGCAGCTTGGACTCGAGGTCTCTTCCAACCTTGGTGATACTGTGAGACTGTAAAGCCCAGGAGAAATTTGGCTTTTTCTCACCCACCACTGCCCCCTCCCCCCCCCCCCCCCCCCAACCCAAGCACCCAGCTGCTGTGGTGGCAGCAGGGCTGGCTGCCCACTGCCTGCAAGCAGCTGGGTGGGAAGAAGCCAGGAAAGGAGGCTTTGTGCCCCAGAAGCAGAAAGGAAAGGGGGGGGAGTGCTGGAGGGGGGCAGCACCTTGCTGGGGCTGCTGCTGCTGCTGCCTGGGTGAGCTCCAGCCTGCTCTGTGGCGGTCAGGCCTGGCGATGCCTCACTCGTGTCACAAGTTTGCCAGGCTCAGCCCTGCCACCACCCTCGGTGCTGGGTCAAAGTCCAGCAGCAGGCAGGGAGGAGCTGCTGGCCAGGGGGGAAGTGGGGAGCCCAGGCTGGGTCTGGGGGTGTGGCAGCACCTGGCAGCAGCTTATCTCTGTTTGCCTAAGGTGGGGCCGGAGGAGGCTGGTGGGGAAACTGAGGCAGGGGGCAGGAGGAGCCTTTGGGGTGAGCCCCACACACACATCTTACTGGTGCCACCACCCTGGCAGCTGGCTTGGTCTTGGTGAAGCCATGGGAGTGGGCATGGTGTGACAGGCATGGGTGGGGGCATCACCCATGGGTGCTGGGGGTGGCATGGTCCCTGTGCCCCATTGAGCATCTCCCCCAGGGCTGGGGGTGCTGGGGGCTCACCACCCCGCTGAGCACCCTCCAGGGGCAATTTGGGTGCTGTGCTCCCCCTCCCCATGGTCTCCTGACCCCACTGAGGACCCTCCACGGGGGATATGGGTGCCGTGTGGTCCCCATGCCCCTCTGAGCATCCTTCCCAAGTGGCAGGGGTGCTGTGGTCCCATCACCCTGTGAGCACCCTCCATGGGTGCTGTGGACCCCCTCCACCTCACCCCACTGAGCACCCTCCATGGGTGCTGTGGACCCCCTCCACCTCACCCCACTGAGCACCCTCCATGGGTGCTGTGGACCCCTTCCACCTCACCCCACTGAGCACCCTCCATGGGTGATGCAGGTTCTGTGATCCCTCAACTGGCAGAAGAGGTTGCTAACCCCTCTCTATTATATTTCAAAGGTCATGGCAATCTGGGGCAGTCCCCACAGAGTGGACCAGGGGAAACATCAGCCCCATTGGCAAAAAGGGTAAGGAGGAGGAACCAGGGAACTCCAGGCCAGGCAGTCTCACCTCTGTGCCTGGAAAGATCATGGAGCAGATCCTCCTGGAGGCACTGCTGGCTCAGAAGAATAGTGCAGAGGTGATTGGAAGCAGTCAGCATGGCTTCCCCAAGGGCAAATCCTGCCTGACCAACCTGGTGGCCTTCCCTGAGCAGGTGACAGCATCAACAGCTGAGGGGAGAGCAGCTGATGTCGTTTGGCTGGAGCTGAGCACAGCCTTCAGCACTGTCCCACACCACAGCCTGGTCCCCAGGCTGGTGACACATGGGTGTGATGGGTGACCACTGGATGGGTACAGAGCTGGCTTGATGGCTGCACCCAGAGAGTGGCTGTCAATGGCTCCATGGCCCAGGGGAGGCCAGGGACAAGCAGAGTCCCTCAGGGATCAGTCCTGGGCCCAGGCTTGTTCAACATCCCTGGGGGTGCCATGGGCAGTGGCACTGAGTGCAGCCTCAGCAGGGTTGCTGATGACACCAAGCTGTGTGGGGCAGCAGACAGCTGGAGGGAAGGGATCCATCCAGAGGGAGCTGGGCAGGCTGGAGAGGTGGGCACAAGCCAACCTCAGGAGGTTCAACAAGAGCAAGGGCAGGGTCCTGCAGCTGGCTGGAGGCAATCCCAGGCACAAATGCAGGCTGGGCAGGGACTGGCTGGAAAGCAGCCCTGAGGAGAGAGCCTTGGGGGTGCTGGGGGAGGAGAAGCTCCCCAGGAGCTCTCAGTGTGCACTTGCAGCCCAGAAAGCCAAGCAGAGCCTGGGCTGCAGCAGGAGAAGTGTGGCCAGCAGGGCAAGGGAGGTGATTCTCCCCCTCTGCTCAGCTCTGGGGAGACCCCACCTGGAGTCCTGCCTCCAGTTCTGGAGCCCCTATGGCAAGAGGGATGTGGAGGTGCTGGAAGGTGTCCAGAGCAGGGCCAGGAGGAGGAGCAGAGGGCTGGAGCTGCTCTGCTGTGAGGACAGACTGAAGGAGTTGGGGCTGTTCAGTCTGGAGAAGAGAAGGCTCTGAGGTGACCTCATTGTGGCCTTCCAGGAGCTGAAGGGGGCTCCAGGAAGGCTGGGGAGGGACTGCTCAGGATCTCAGGCAGTGCTAGGACTAGGGGGAATGGAATGAAGCTGGAGGTGGGGAGATTGAGGCTGGAGGGGAGGAGGAAGTTCTTCCCCATGAGAGTGGTGAAGCCCTGGAATGGGTTGTGCAGGGAGGTGGTTGGGGCTCTGTCCCTGGAGGTGTTTAAGGCCAGGCTGGATGAGGCTCTGGCCAGGCTGATCTAGTGTGGGGTGTCCCTGCCCATGGCAGGGGGGGTTGAAACTAGATGATCCTCGTGGTCCCTTCCCACCCTGAATGATACTGTGATACTGAGTACCCTCCATGGGTGCTGTGGGTCCTGTCCCCACTGTCCACTTCCCCCTGCTGAGAACCTTCCAGAGGGGATCTTGGTGCTGAGGTCACCACTGAGCACCCTGCTCCCCCTTGTCATGGTCCAGTTCACCCTGCTGAGCACCAGCCAGGGGTGATGTGGGTGCTGTGATGCCCCTGAGCAACTGAGTGCCTTCCATGGGTCCTGGTGTCCCCTCCTCGTGGCACCTCCACCCCCCTGAGCACTCTGCAGGGCTGAGATGTGGTCTGTGCTCCCTGTGCCCCAGAAGTAACCTGCATGTGTGCTGTGGATCCTCCCACCATGGACCCTCACTGCACCAAGTACCCTCCATGGGTGCTGTGACCCTCTTCCCATAGTCCACCTTACCCCACCGAGACCCTTCCAGGGGTGGCTGTGGTCCCCACTGAGCAACTGAGCATCCTCCATGGCTGCTCTGGTTCCTGACCCCCCCTGAGCATCCTCCATGGCTGCTCTGGTTCCTGACCCCCCCTGAGCATCCTCCATGGCTGCTCTGGTTCCTTTCCCCATGGTTCCTGACCCCCCCTGAACATCCTCCATGGCTGCTCTGGTTCCTTTCCCCATGGTTCCAGACCCCCCTGAGCATCCTCCATGGCTGCTCTGGTTCCTTTCCCCATGGTTCCTGACCCCCCCTGAACATCCTCCATGGCTGCTCTGGTTCCTGACCCTGCTGAGCATCCTCCAAGGCTGCTCTGGTTCCTGACCCTGCTGAGCATCCTCCATGGCTGCTCTGGTTCCTGACCCCCCCTGAACATCCTCCATGGCTGCTCTGGTTCCTGACCCTGCTGAGCATCCTCCATGGCTGCTCTGGTTCCTGACCCCCCCTGAACATCCTCCATGGCTGCTCTGGTTCCTGACCCTGCTGAGCATCCTCCATGGCTGCTCTGCTTCCCTTCCCCCCTGAGCATCCTCCATGGCTGCTCTGGTTCCTTTCCCCATGGTTCCAGACCCCCCTGAGCATCCTCCATGGCTGCTCTGGTTCCTTTCCCCATGGTTCCTGACCCCCCTGAGCATCCTCCATGGCTGCTCTGGTTCCTTTCCCCATGGTTCCTGACCTCCCTGAGCATCCTCCATGGCTGGTCTGCTTCCTCTCCCCATGGTTCTGACCCCCTTGAGCATCCTCCAAGGCTGCTCTGGTTCCTGACCCCCCCTGAGTATCCTCCATGGCTGCTCTGGTTCCCGACCCCCCCTGAGTATCCTCCATGGCTGCTCTGGTTCCCATGCCCATGGTTCCAGACCCCCCCTGAGTATCCTCCATGGCTGCTCTGGTTCCTTTCCCCATGGTTTCTGACCCCCCTGAGCATCCTCCCTGGCTGCCCTGGTTCCCCTCCCCAGGGTTCCTCACCCCACACCGAGCACCCTCCACGAGGCACATCGGTGCTGCAGCCCAACCCCACTCCCAGCACCCATCCCAGCGCCTCACCCATCTCCTGCCCCACTTTTGGGGGTGTCTCCCTGGCGCTGACCCCACTTCACCTCTCCTTCAGCCGGGCCTGGGCATGCCTGCCTCACCCAACCTGTCCCGCCGGCTTTAATTACCCCTGCAGGCTTAATCACCGCTCGTTAGCGTCCTCCGCACCCTGCCCCGCTCCCCCCCCCCCCTACCCCCCTTGCACACCGCTGCACCCCAGCTGGGCGGGGGGAGGGGGCACTAAAGAGCTGTGCTGGCTCAGCCTCCCCCCTCCCCCTTTCCCCCCGGCATCTTGGGGGTCACAAAACACCTGCCGCCCTCATTAACTGCAGTAATTAAGGCTCATTGTGTATTGATAATGACAGGGGAGGTCCAAGGCTGGGGAGAGGGGGGGGCGTGGGGGGGTCACAGAGACTCTTTCCATGGGCGACACCCCCGGGGAAGGGTCCCCCGAAGGCATCACTTGGGGTCTGCCAGCTCCTCGATGGCTCTCCGCAGCTGCAAGGGAGGAGAGGAGGCAGAGTGGGGGGTGGGGGGGGGGGGAAGGTCCTGTCCCCCCCCGGTCACCCCAAGGCCCCCCCAAGCCTGTGGCCCCCTCCTCACCTCCGCCCTGCTGACGGCTCCCACCAGCTCCCCGCGGCGGGTGACGAAGATTCGCTGCAGCTTCAGCAGCTCGAAGAGGTGATGAGCCTTGGGGGAGGGGGGGACCCGCTGGGGACAAAGCCAAACCTGCCGCCTGTGGCCCCCCCGCCCGCGGCTCGGCACCGGGGGCGGGGGGGAAGGATCTGGCGGCCCCCAGTCCCCTCAGGGCTCCCAACCCCCCCCCTCCAAACCTGGTGCAAGGAGGTCCAGGGGGAGAGCTGGAGCATGATGGGCTCGATGGTGCAGCTGTCCCCAAGGGTCCCTGCTGTGGCCAGCTGGGGGCAGGGGACAGGTGAATTTTTGGGTGCAAAACCAGCTTTTTGGGGGGGGGAGGGTCAGCAGGGTGCTCAGCCCCTCCTTTACCTTCTCCCCTGGAGGTGCCTGGGGGTGTTTGTGGCTCTGGAGGTAGGTGACCAGCTGGGCTCTGCTGATGGTGCCCACCAGCGTGGGTGAGGCTGGAGGGACACAGGGACAGGGCCACTGATGTCCCCTCGTGGTCCTGCTGCTTGCTCCCCCCCCCACCCTGCCGTGCCCCTCACCCCACCTGGGCTCTCCACCACAGGGTACTCAGCATCAGCAGAGGCGTCCAAGGCCACCAGCACCTCCTCAAAGCCATCTCCCTGGGCCAAGGTCACCACCTGCCGCTCCATGAACTCCTCCACCACCACCTGGTAGGAGCTGGAGAGCCAGGAAGGGCTCAAAGTGACCTCATTTCATAGCAAATCAGCCCAAAATAGGGGAGGGGGAGGGGAGGGAGGGGAGGGAGGGGGAGAGGAGAGGAGAGGAGAGGGAGAGGAGAGGAGAGGAGAGGAGAGGAGAGGAGAGGGAGAGGAGAGGGAGGGGAGGAGGAGAGGAGGGAGAGGAGAGGAGAGGAGAGGGAGGGGAGGAGAGGAGAGGGAGAGGAGGGAGGGAGGGAGGGGGGGAGGGAGGGAGGAGGGGAGGGAGGGAGGGAGGAGGAGGGGAGGGGAGGGGAGGAGGGGAGGGGAGGGAGGGGAGGGAGGGAGGGAGGGGGAGAGGAGGGGGAGGGGAGGGAGGGGAGGGAGGGAGGGAGGAGAGGGGAGGGGAGGGAGGGAGAGGAGAGGGAGGAGAGGAGGAGGGAGGGAGGAGGGAGGGAGAGGAGGGAGAGGAGAGAGGAGGAGAGGGAGGAGAGGAGAGGAGAGGAGAGGAGAGGAGAGGAGAGGAGGAGAGGAGAGGAGAGGAGAGGAGGAGGAGGAGAGGAGAGGAGGGAGGGAGGGAGGAGGAGGGAGGGGAGGAGAGGGAGAGGGGAGGGGGCAGGGGAGGGGGATTGGGGGGAGGGGGATTGGGGGTCTGGGCTCACGCCATGTGGCGGCTGCGGATGCGGGGCAGGTAGGGCAGCCTCTTGACGATGATGGTGCCGTCGTAGAAGGAGGGTTGGTTCTTCTGGGTGATGGCATTGGCCACCAGCACGGCCACCACCACGGGCAGGACGTGGCCCAGGTGCCCTGTGGCCTCACACACCAGCAGGGCCGTGGAGAGGGAGTGGGTGACAGAGCCTGAGAAGGCAGCGGCACCTGGCCGGGGCAGAGCCAGGCACGGAGGTCAGGAGGTCACCGCAGCCCTGAGCGGCTCAGGCTGGAAGGGACCTCGGAGATCATCTGCCCCAAGCCCCTGCCATGCCCAGGGACAGCTCTCAGCCAGGCTCAGCTGCTCAAGGCCTCACCCAGTCTGGCCCTGAACACCCCCAGGCAGGAGGCAGCCACAGCCTCCCTGGGCAGCCTGTGCCAGAGGCTCAGCAGCCTCACACTGAAGAACTTCTTCCTCAGCTCCACTCTAACCCTGCTCTGCCTCAGCTCCAAACCCTTCCCCCTTGGCCTGGCTCAGACCCCCTCAGCAAAAGTCTCTCTGCAGCCTTCCTGCAGGATCCCTTCAGCTCCTGGCAGCAGCTCTGAGCTCCCCCTGGAGCCTTCTCCTCTGCAGGCTGCACAGCCCCAGCTCCCTCAGCCTGTGCTCCCAGCAGAGCTGCTCCAGCCCTGGCAGCATCTCTGTGGCCTCCTCTGGGCTCCCTCCAGCAGCTCTGTGTCCTTCTTGTGCTGGGGACAGCAGAGCTGGAGGCAGGATTGGAGGTGAGGTCTGAGCAGAGCAGAGCCCAGGGGCAGGATCCCCTCTCCTGCCCTCTGCCCACCCTGCTCTGGCTGCAGCCAGCACACAGCTGCCTGAGGGCTGCAGGAGGCACTGCTGGCTCCTGGGGAGCTGCTCAGCACCCAGCACCCCCAAGGCTCTTTCTTCAGGGCTGCTCTCAACCCACTCAGCTCCCAGCCTGGATCTGTGCCTGGGGTTGGCCTGCCCCAGCTGCAGGACCTTGCCCTGGGACTTGTTGAACCTCCTGCAGCTGGCCCTGGCCTCTTCTCCAGCCTCTCAGGACCCTTCTGGCTGCCATCCCTGCCCCCAGGGAGTGCAGAGCACCACACAGCTCGGTGCCAGCAGCAAACCTGCTGGGGATGCCTCAGTGCCACTGCCCACGTGGCTGACAGGGGCATGGGTGTCCCCCGGCCCCCCAGGGGTGTCTGTCCCCCCCCCAGGGGTGTGCTCCCCACCCCACCCACTCACCAGCCAGGGCATAGCCACAGGGGATGATGGGGTGCAGGTCCCCCTCTGCGCTGAGACCCTGTGGGAAGAGCAGGGCCACAGCCTCCCCCAGCAAGCGCCCGATGGCAGCTCCTAGAATCGGGGGGGGGTAGGTGGGGAGACCCCAGGGGTACCCCCCAGCCCCCCAGGACAGTGCAGCTGGAGGTGACCAACCTCCTGCAGCAGCCCTGGGACCGGCTGTCCCCCCCATGTACCCCCCCAGAATGGGGGTCCCTCCCCCCAGGGCTGGATACAACCCCTGCACCTCCCCACTCCCTCCCCACCCCCGGGGGTGGATACAACCCCTGCACCTCCCCCCAGGGCTGGATACAACCCCTGCACCTCCCCCTCCCACCCCACCCTCAGGGCTGGATACAACCCCTGCACCTCCCACCCCCAACTGGATGTACCCCACCCCCGGGGCAGGATACAACCCTGCACCCCCAGACTGGATGTACCCCCCACCCCCCCCCTAGATACAACCCTTATTCCCCCACCCCCACCCCCAAACTTGGCTGTACCTCCTCCCCAGGGCAGGACACAACCCCTGTACCCCCCCAGACTGGATGTACACCACCCCAGCCCCAGGGCAGGATACAACTCCTGAACACCCCCTCCCCCGAACTGGCTGTACCCCCCCCAGGGCTGGGCACAACCCTTGTACCCCCAGGATGGCTGTACCCCCAGGGCTGGGCACAACCCTTGTACCCCCAGACTGGCTGTACCCCCAGGGCTGGGCACAACCCTTGTGTCCCCCAGGATGGCTGTACCCCCAGGGCTGCACACAACCCTTGTCCCCCAGATTGGTTGTACCCCCCCCAGGGCTGGGCACAACCCTTGTGGCCCCCCAGGGCTGGCTGTACCCCCCCAAGGCTGCACACAACCCCTGTACCCCAACCCCAAGGGCTTGCTGCCCCCTCCTGCCCCCTAGCCCCCAGCCCCCAGCCCCCCACCCCCGTGCCAGGCTCACCATAGACGAAGATGGGCATGAAGTAGCCTGCGGGCAGGGGCAGGGTGGTGGCCAGGATCAGCATCCAGAACTGGGGGGGGGGGGGAAGGCCACAGGGGGAAGTCACCCCCCTGGAGCCCCCCAGCTCAGGGCATGGGGGGGGGGGGGGGCCCTGGGTACCTTCATCAGCAGGAAGAAGGCCAAGGTGCCAAAGATGGTGGCGGAGGGGTGGTGCCAGGCCAGCCAGAGGTCGGTGCCAGGGCCCGGCGCCACCCCCGAGGTGTTGGGGGCCAGGGGGCCCCAGGTGCGGTTGTCGAAGAGGGAGGTGAGGTACTCCTTCATGGTGAGCTGCAGGGACAGACAGCCAGCCAGCCACCCTGAGCGCCTGCTGGGGCAGGTGGAGGTGTGCCCTCTGTGTGCCCCAGGGTGCCCTCTGTGCCCCCCCCCCAAGCACTCACCCTGGAGGCCATCAGCTGCCCCAGCCCCGGGGGGAAGGTGATGGAGGCCAGGAGCAGCACCACCAGCACGGAGTAGATCGGCTTGCTGGGGGGGAGAGGTGGGGATGGACAGAGGGACGGACAGGGCGGGGAGGTGGGGGTGCAGGGGGCAGGGGATGGACACACAGACACCCAGGGGGCAGGGGATGGACACACAGACATGCAGAGGGCAGGGGATGGACACACAGACACCCAGGGGGCAGGGGAGGGATACACAGATATGCAGAGGGCAGGGGATGGACACACAGACATGCAGAGGGCAGGGGATGGACACACAGACATGCAGAGGGCAGGGGATGGACACACGGACACCCAAGGGGCAGGGGAGGGACACACAGACACCCAGGGGGTGTGTGGGGGACAGAGGGACACTCAGGGGGTGTTGGGGACAGAAGGACACCCAGGGTGTGTGTGGGGGACAGAGGGACACCCAGGGTGCTGGGGACAGGACACCCAGGGGGTGTGGTGGGGACAGAGGGACACTCAGGGTGCTGGTGACAGAGGGACACCCAGGGTGTGGTGGGGACACAGACACCCAGGGTGTGGTGGGGGCTGCCTGGGGAGGGCCGGGCAGGGCCGGGCAGGTCTCCCGGAGGCGCAGGGTGCAGACAGACAGACAGACAGACAGGCAGGGATGGCCGCAGGCCGGTACGGACTCGGTTGCCAGCAGCCTGGACGTCAGCCGCAGCTCCTTGACGGCGCCCAGCAGCCAGCGCTGGCAGAAGAGGTAGCAGCAGCCCAGCAGCCCGCAGACAGCCCTGGGGAGGAGAGCAGGCAGAGTACCGGCAGGGTAGGAGCAGGGTATGGGCAGGGTATGGGCAGGGTACAGGCAGGGTAGGGGCAGGGTACAGACAGGGTAGGGGCAGGGTATAGGGAGGGATATGGGCAGGGTACAGTTGGGGTATGGGCAGAGGCACAGGGAGGGGTATGGGCAGGGTACAGGCAGGGTAGGGGCAGGGTAGGGGCAAAGACAGGGAGCAGTATGGGCAGGGTATGGGCAGGGCACAGGCAGGGTAGGGCAGGGTAGGGGCAGGCAGGGGCAGGGCAGGCAGGGTAGGGGCAGGGTAGGGGCAGGGTACAGGCAGGGTAGGGGCAAAGGCACAGGGAGCAGTATGGGCAGGGTATGGGCAGGGCACAGGCAGGGTAGGGCAGGGTAGGGGCAGGGTAGGGGCAGGGTACAGGCAGGGTAGGGGCAGAGGCACAGGCAGGGGTATGGGCAGGGTACAGGCAGGGTATGGGCAGGGTATGGGCAGAGGCACTGGGAGGGGTATGGGCAGGGTAGGGGCAGGGTAGAGGCAGGGTATGGGCAAAGACACTGGGAGCAGTATGGGCAGGGTATGGGCAGGGCACAGGCAGGGTACAGGCAGGGTAGGGGCAGGGTATGGGCAGGGTACGGGCAGGGTAGGGGCAGGGTACAGGCAGGGTAGGGGCAGGGTACAGGCAGAGGCACAGGGCAGGGTATGGGCAGAGGCACTGGGAGGGGTATGGGCAGGGGTGTGGGCAGGGTACAGGCAGGGTGTGGACAGGGTACAGACGGGGTAGGGACAGGGTATGGGCAGGGTACAGGCAGGGTAGGGGCAGGGTATGGGCAGAGGCACAGGGAGCAGTATGGGCAGGGGTGTGGGCAGGGCTACAGGTGGGGTGTGGCAGGGATATGGGCAGGGTACAGGAAGGGTATGGGCAGGGTATGGGCAGAGGTCCAGGCAAGTGTATGGACAGGGTATGGGCAGGGGCACAGGCTGGGTGTGGCACAGATATGGGCAAGGGTATAGGCAGGGGTACAAGGAGGGGGTATGGGCAGGGTACAGGAAGGGGATGGCAGGGGGTATAGGCAGGGGTATGGGCAGGGTACAGGCAGGGTATGGGCAGAGGTCCAGGCAGGGCTGCAAGCAGAGCTGCGGGCAGGGCACAGGCAGGGGTGCAGGCAGGGGCACAGGCAGGGGCACGGGCAGGGGCACTGGCAGGGCTGCAGGCAGGGGCACAGGCAGGGGCACGGGCAGGGGCACAGGCAGGGCTGCAGGCAGGGGCACAGGCAGGGGCACAGGCAGGGGTGCAGGCAGGGGCACAGGCAGGGCTGAGGCAGGGGCACAGGCAGGGTCACAGGCAGGGGCAGAGGCTGGGGCACAGGCAGGGTCACAGGCAGGGGCAGAGGCTGGGGCACAGGCAGGGCTGCAGGCAGGGGCACAGGCAGGGGCACTGGCAGGGGCACAGGCAGGGGCACAGGCAGGGGTACAGGCAGGCCCCCTCCATACCCCAGAATGGCAAAGAAGAAGATCTCCAGGAGGTCAAAGGGAAAATCGATCTGGAGGTTGCTCTTGAAAGCCGCAACGATGGTATCTGCCGGGGGGGGGGTGTGGGCGCGGGGGTGGCGTTAGAGGAACAAACGCACCCCGACAATGCTCGGGGGAGGGGTGAAGGGGAGGTGGGTAAAGGGTCGGGGGTGGGGGGAGGCGAATCCTGCGTCCTTTCTTACCTTGCTCGCTGTTGAAGACGGCGAGGAGCCGGAACATGAGAGCGCTGCAGGTGGCAGCAAAGAAGCCCCTCCAGTAATCCCGGACGGCAAAGTGGGAGGACATCACCTCGATGCTGAAGAGCACCCCTGAAAACGTGGGGGGGGGCCAGCTGTGTGTGTGTGTGTGGAGGGGGTGGGGGGGTGCTTGTCCGTTAGAGGAAGCTTTGGAGGTCCCCCCGGGTGGGAGCAGGGGGTGTGCTCACCACTGATGGGTGCCCCAAACACTGAAGCCACCCCAACAGCTTGGGCTGCCACCAGCATCTCGTTCTGCTTGAACTTGTTCTGTGGGCAGAAGGCGGGGGGGGGGGTGGGGTGTCATAACCCCTTTTTTTGGGGGGGGGCTACCATAAAATTCCCCCCCTGGGGTGGGAAAGTGCCCCCCTTTCGTTGTTCTTTTGGAGGGGCAGCTTGCCCACCTCATACTCCCCGGTGACTTTGGTCCTCATCTTCCCCAGATAGGCTGCAGCCATGGCAGAGAGGTGGACAAAGGGCCCCTAAGTGCCAGCAGGGTAGGGCACGGCGCTGAGCCCTGTTGCCAGCGCCACCATCGGGGTGCTGGGAGCTGGGGTCCAGAACGGGAGGGGGAGGATCCCTCACCACTTTGCCAAGGAAAACGGTGCTGCCACAGGCCAGGGTGCAGGTCAAGCCCACCACCTTGGCACCGAAGTTTTGGATGGCCAGGTAGTCCTCCAGCACCACGCCCGTCAGGATAGTCTTCAGCTCTGGGATGCCAGAGCCTAGAGAGGCAGAGGCCATGCAAATTGTAGGGGTCTCTGCACTCCTGGGGAGCATGGGGAGGGGGGATGGGGGGGAAGTGTGCAGCCATCTCACCTCCCGAGTGCGGGGTGATGCTCTGGGCAAAGCCAGTGGAGAAGGCAGCCAGCGCCGTGGGGTACATGGTCCACGAGAGGTACTTGAGCACCAAGACGTCCCCAACCTCTTGGTAAAGCCACCGATGGGCTGGAGGAGAAGCAGCAGGAGGGGAAATGCTCCCACCAGTCCCCATAGGAGCCCCCTCCCCTCCTTCCCGCCCGCTCTCGAGCACCAGGCAACGCCCCCGGTTTACCCTCAAAGAGCCTGAAGACAATGAGGTCCATCATGAAGCTGATGGTGGCCATGAGGACCCCCAGGATGAAGAGGAAATACCAATCCTCCCCGACGCGGAAAAGCTGCCGCTTCACCCACTCCAGGCAACCTGCAGGGGGGGGTTAATGGGGTGCTGACCCCCCCACACCCCGAGCCCTCCACATCCCCAAGATCCCTTTGCTTGGCTGGCTGGGGTCTCACCTCGGAGCCTCTTCCGAGCTTTGGGGCAGGGTCTCCAGCTCTTCTCCGACACCAGCACCCTCTCCTCCTCCTTCTCCCCCTGTAGCCCCCCAGGGACAGGGTGCTCCATCCCGGGGCTGCTCTGGGGGGACGGGACCCTTTACTTTATTTTCCAGCACCCCCTCACCGATCCTCCCACCTCGGCCTCGGCCGTGGGACTGAATTTGCAAACCAGCTCATTAAAAACGACCTTGAGGAAGCCACCGCCGGACCCGCCGGGGCCGGAGCCAGCCGGGTTCCCTCTCCGCACACCTCTGTCACCACCTCCAAGCTCCCAAGTCCCCAAGGGCGCGGGGGGGGGGGGGGGGGTGTGTATTTAATAAGGATTTTTAATGAATTCCCATCCTTATTCCTCAGGAACAGGCAGGAGCGGCGGCAGCGCATTCCAGGGCGTTGAGGCGGCGAATGGAGGAGGGAAAAATTTCCACCAAGGCTCCGGCGCAAGACCTAAATTTAGCCTCTTTTACGACGGGGGTTGGCAGGCGGCCGGCAGCCCGAGCGAGGCTTTAAAAAGCTCATCCAGGCTCCCCGTGCCCAGACACTCTGCCCTGCCTCGGTGGGGTGGGAGGGGGAGGAGGAGGAGGGAAGGGGGCTCTGCTCTTTCTCCCCGGCGGGAGCTGGGGTTGGCAGGGGGCAGGGGGGCAGCGGTGGATGCAGGTGAGGTCCTCGGCTGCTTTCCGCTCCCACCGCAGCTTTCAGCAGTCGGCGGCGGCCGCCGGCACCATGGACCTTTTTGGGAGCTTCGTCCGGCCCCGCGGAGAGACTTTGGGGTTCTCAGGTGAGGGTGGGTGGGGTTTTTTTTTGGGGGGTGAGAAACAGCTTATTTTGAGGGCTGAAGTGGGGGTTGGCGATGCCTCCTCAAGTCCTGCGCTGGCACATCCCTGTCCTGGAGGGTTTGGGATGGGCTGGAGCTGTAGGAGAGGTGGTTAAGGGGAGATCCCCACCGAAATGTGGCCACGACCCCAAAAGGCGTGTAGGGGGGAGCCCAAGTGAGACTGTGACCCCCTCCATCCCCTGCAGCTCGTCCTGGCAGCACTGGCACAGTGAAGACCTTGGGCAACACCTACCAGTTCACGGTGGATGTCAGCGACTTTGCCCCCGAGGACATCATCGTCACCACCTCCAACAACCAGATCGAGGTGCACGCTGAGAAGGTTCGTGCTCCCACCCTCCCCCGCTCACCCCCAAAGTCAGGGGGACCCCCAAAATCCACCCCCAGCTCCCTCCCCAACCTCCTAACAGCCCCAGCCACAACCCTGCTAGGGTTTGATTCACCATTTCCTCATCTTTTCATCCCAAAGCCCACAGCACCCAACAAATTTGTGTCCTGCAATCATCCTTCTCCCAGGGGGGTGGCAACCACAAACAGCACCTTTGTTCCCTCACTGATCTCACCCACACCCCCCGGGGAGATAAATGTTGTCACCATACACAAGGTGTGACCCAAGGCTAGGGACCAAGGAGCCTCCAGCCTATCTGCACCCTAAAACTGCCTGGTCTCACCCATTTTTCTCACCCAGCTGGCCACAGATGGCACCGTGATGAACACCTTCACTCACAAATGCCAGCTGCCTGACGACGTGGACCCCACGTCGGTGTCATCCTCGCTGGGGGACGATGGCACATTGACCATCCGGGCTCAGCGACAGCCTGCCAAGCACACCGAGCACGTCCAGCAAACCTTCCGGACTGAGATCAAGATCTGAGGGCTCGGGGTGCGGGGGGGGGAAGCCCTTTTCCTCCCTTTTCCTTCCTTAATTATTTGGGGTGACTGGGGAAGAAAGTGGGATATAGGGTAGGGAACGCTCCTCCGGCGGGTCAGCCCCGTGCCGAAGGGCTGGCATGGAGAGATGCGTCTCGGAGAAACTCCGGAGGGGGAGTCCTGGGCTCCTGGCTCCGGTGGTTTTCAGCTGGTGAGGATTGATGGGGAGGATCCGGCGTTCCAAGAGCGCCGCCAGGAGCGCGGGATCCCTTCCCGAGCCTCTGCCGGAGCCTGTCTCTGTATATACACCCGGTGATAAATTATTGACAACGCCTGGCTGCCGCGCCTCCTTCTTTTCATCTTTTCTGGATGCTTTTCCCCCAAAAGAGCCGCGGGTTCAGGCCTGGGGGGCGCCTCCGTAAAGAGGTTCCCCCTTCCCAACAAACCCACGGGCGAGGAGCGGCCCCAGCTCCCCTCGGGTGCCCACGGTGCCGTTTATTTCCAGCCCGGGGTGACTCATTTCTTCCCCGCCGCTCTATTTCAGAGCCATTCCCTCAGCTGCTCGGCCGCTGGCCCACCTGGAAGGTCACCAAGTCCTCCTCCTCCCCTCGCCCACCCTCACCCATCACCCTCAGGGTTGGCATGGGTCGGGACGATGGTGCCAGGCCTGGCTGCCAAAGTCAGTGGCATCATTTTTGGGGGGCCCAAAATCCCCCGGCCGAGGGCTCGGCTCCATCTCTCTGTGTATACAAACAACAGCCAGGCGCCTGCCCGGGGGCCAGCGGCTGTTTATAGCTGCCACACTGCACCCAGCTCGTGTTGCTGCGCCGGCACCGAGGTCACCTCGTCCCCGGTTGTCCCTTAGAGCCTCGTGACTCGTGTTAAAACACCCGCAGCGTGGGGACAGGCGAAAACACAGCTGGCTCCTCCAGCATCCCCTCCTGCTCTGCCTGCTGGCACCTGGGGGACTCCCTGCGGCAGGACGCTGCGAGGCGCAAAAAAAAACCACCCCAAAGAGTTTCAAAGTTATCCCCAAAAGCTCTCAACGGCCATAAAAAGTCCCCAGGGTGGCTCAGGACTTTGGAGTCATGGAGGTGAGGAGGAGCAGCGGCGCTGCCCTGCCGTCGATCAGCCGCGGTGGGATGCGTCTGCTTTGGCCCCAAGGTGCCGGCGCTGGGTGCTCGGCGGCACGGCAGCAGACAGGGCGCCCTCGGCCGCGGTCACAGATCGCCACCTAGCGGTGACAGTCTGGGGGTGGCACTCGCCCAGCCGAAGGAGGTATCAGAAACGCCCTACGAGCCCCCCGAAACCGGCTGGGTTGGCACCGGGGGTGTTTCCGAGCCAGGAAGCTGGTGAAGGGACAGCTCAAGGCAGTGCAGAACTGCTGGAACTTAGGCTGGATGTGAGGAAGGAACTTAGGCTGGATGTGAGGAAGAAGTTCTTCCCAGACAGAGAGATTGGCCCCGGGGATGTGCTACCCAGGGAGGTGATGGAGTCCCCATCAGTGGAGGCTGAAGAAGAGCCTGGATGAGGCACTTGGTGCCATGGTTTAGTTGCTCAGATGGTGTTGGGTGATAGCTTGGACTCCACGATCTCAAAGGTCTTTTCCAACCTGGTTAATTCTACTCCATTCCATTCCATTCCATTCCATTCCATGCTCTGCAACAGCCTGGTCCCGGCACAGGCTCGTTTTGGGGAAGGAAATCCAGATTTGGGGAAACAGGGTGATAGGACAGGAGAGTTTTGGACTGCTTGGGCACCAGCTGCCGTCTGCCCCTGCCCAAACTCCTGGAGTCGTGCAGTCATGGCATCATTTTGGGTGGATGAGACCTTTAAGATCATGGAGTCCAAACCTTAACCCAGCACTGCCAGGGCACCATATCTCCAGGGCTGAGGATTTAGCCACCTCCCTGGGCAGCCTGGGCCAGGGTAGGGAGCTCTTTCAGCGAAGAATTTTCTCCTCAAGTCCAGCCTAAACCTCCCTTGGTGCAATTTGGGGCTGGTTCTTCTGGTCCTATCTCTTGCTCCTTGGGAGGAGAGACCAACCCTCACCTGGCTGTGCCGCGATTGAGACGGGAGGCAGCTCGGTGCAAGCAAAGAGTCCGTTTTAATTGTGCAAAGTCTTTTCTTTATAAAGGCTGACACAACTAAAAAGCAGTTTGTGATCGGTTGTTGGACTCGTCCCAGCGGCAGGTACGAGCACAGGACAGGCTATGGAGAAAGCACCACACCAACACCTGTATCTTATCAAGGTTTAAGAAGGCGTTAAAGAAAGCTCAAAAGATCAGGGAGTCTGTCGCAGCATTAGCGAATTCTCCCACTTCAGGTCCCAATGGCCAGTTGTAATCAGCTGTCTGAGTCCTTTCATCTACACAGCTGCATTTTGTTCCCATAGTTTACGACCCATCGAGGCTAAAACGTCTTCCTCTTGTCAGTGCTTGGAGCTCTGCTCTCTGAGTTTAACCCTTCGTGGCTCCAGCCTCCTTTGAGGGAGCGGTAGAGAGCAGTGTGGTCTTCCCTCAGCCTCCTTTTCTCCGGGCTCAACAACCCCAGGCACCTCAGCTGCTCCTCCCCAGCCCTGTTCTCCAGACCCTTCCCCAGCTTTGTTGCCCTTCTCTGGACCTGCTCCAGACTCTCAATGTCCTTCTTGGAGTGAGGACCCCAAAACTGAACCCAGGACTCAAGGTGGTAACCTCACCAGTGCCCAGTACAGGTGGACAATGCCTGCCCTGCTCCTGCTGGTCACACTCTTGTTGATCATAGTATCATAGTATCAGTCAGGGTGGGAAGGGACCACAAGGATCAGCCAGTTCCAACCCCCCTGCCATGGGCAGGGACACTCCACACTAGAGCAGCCTGCCCAGAGCCTCAGCCAGCCTGGCCTTAAACACCTCCAGGGCTGGGGCCTCAACCACCTCCCTGCACAACCCAGTCCAGGGCTTCACCACTCTCATGGGCAAGAACTTCCTCCTCACATCTAGCCTCAATCTCCCCACCTCCACCTTCATTCCATTCCCCCTAGGCCTAGCACTGCCTGAGATCCTGAGCAGTCCCTCCCCAGCCTTCCTGGAACCCCCTGCAGATCCTGGAAGGCCACAATGAGGTCACCTCAGAGCCTTCTCCTCTCCAGACTGAACAGCCCCAACTCCTTCAGTCTGTCCTCACAGCAGAGCAGCTCCAGCCCTCTTCTCATACTCCTGGCCCTGCTCTGGACACCTTCCAGCACCTCCACATCCCTCTTGCCATAGGGGCTCCAGAACTGGAGGCAGGACTCCAGGTGGGGTCTCCCCAGGGCTGAGCAGAGGGGGAGAATCACCTCCCTTGCCCTGCTGGCCACACTTCTCCTGCTGCAGCCCAGGCCCTGGCTGGCTTTGTGGGCTGCAATGCACACTGAGAGCTCCTGGGGAGCTTCTCCTCCCCCAGCACCCCCAAGGCTCTCTCCTCAGGGCTGCTTTCCAGCCAGTCCCTGCCCAGCCTGCATTTGTGCCTGGCATTGCCTCCAGCCAGCTGCAGGACCCTGCCTTTGGTCTTGTTGAACCTCCTGAGGTTGGCTTGTGCCCACCTCTCCAGCCTGCCCAGCTCCCTCTGGATGGATCCCTTCCCTCCAGCTGTCTGCTGCACCACACAGCTTGGTGTCATCAGCAAACTTGCTGATGATCCAGGCCAGGATGTTGGTTGGCTACCTGGGCACAGGCTGGTGCATCTTCAGCTGCTGCTGTCCAACACCCCCAGGTCCTTTTTGTGTCAGGGAGCTGAGCATTTTTAAACAGCTGCTTTCAAAGAGGAAGCCACAACATGATCTGAGAGCTGGAACCCCACTGCCTCTGAGAGCTGGAGCTCTTCACCCTGGAAAAGAGAAGGCTCCAGGGAGACCTTAGAGCAGCCTTCCAGTACCTGAAGAGGGCTACAGGAGGGCTGGGGAAGCACTTCTGACAAGGGCTGGGAGTGACAGGGTAAGGGACAATGATTTGCAAATAGGGAAGGGTAGGTTGAAGTTAGACATCAGGAAAAAGTTCTTGAGAGTGGTGGAAAACTGGAACAGGTTGCCCAGGAGGCTCCATAGAATTGCAGAGTGCACTGGGTTGGAAAGAACCTCTAGAGGTTACCCAGTCCCACCCCCTGTAGTCAGCAGGGACATCTTTAACTAGAGCAGGTTGCTCAGAGCCCTGTCTAACCTGATGTGGAATGTCTACAAGGATAGGCACTCCACTGTCTCCCTGAGCAGTGTTCCATCCCTGGGGACACCCCAGGCCAGGCCTGATGGGGCTCTGAGCAGCCTGCTCTAGTTGCATCTGTCCCTGCTCACCCCAGGGGCTTGGACTAGGCGAGCTTGAAAGGCTCCTGCCAACCCCAACCAACCTCTACGTTTCCATGAAAGCCACTCAAGATGCCAGCATGCCCTGCACACCCACCTGATGAGGCACGCCGGTGCAAAGGCAGCACCTACAGCTTCTAACCCGTGCTGACCTCAGCACTGAGCCCGCTCCCTGTAGGGACACCTGGCTGCCACCACGGCGGGGGCCCAGCGCCTGGGTCGGGTGAGGGAACCCAAAGCACCCACACACATTAGCGTAGCAGGACTAAGCCTTCTGCCCCTCACGGGGGTCGCACGACCGGGCCGGAGACACACACCAGCACCCCTCCCTCCCGTAACACCTCTGGGACCCCCCGCCGGTACCCCTCTTCCCCCCAGCCTCCAGCCCCACGCCGCCATGGGGGCGGAGCGAGCAGAAGCAGCCGGCGGGGCGGCACGTGACCCGCCCCGCCGACCCGCGCACGCGCGGCTCCCCTGCCCGCGCCGGGCCGCGCATGCGCAGTAGCGCCGCCGGTGGGCGGGGAAGGGCGAGACGCCGCTTCCGCCCGGCGCCAACATGGCGGCGCCCTTTGTCTGCTCCGTGTCACGGTGAGCGCCCAGGGCCGCGATGGGAGGGCCCCGCTGAGCCCGGCATGGCAGGTAGCGGTGGGGCACACCGGGGAAGGGCTGGGAGGGGGCTGAAGGTTCTTAGGCCGCGGGCTTGGGGTGATACAAGGGCTGGGAGGGGAAGGGGGCTGCGGCCCAGCTGACTGCCCGCGGGGTCCCCCCAGAAAGGAGCCCTTCTGGGGGACATACCAGTGGGTGATCGCCGCGGGTTTTGAGGGGAGGCTGCGTGAGGGTCCTGACACCTCCTTAGCACTCTGTAGCGGTGCTTAATTCTCTTAAGTGTCTTCATTAATGACCTGGACGTGGGGATCGAGGCACCCTCAGTCGCTTTACAGTCTCTTCTCCCAAGGAACAAGTGACAGGACAAGAGGAAGCAGCCTCAGGTTGCTTTTAGGGAGGTTTAGGTTGGACATGAGCGAACAATTTCTTCTCCCTGAAGGTTGTCAAGGCCTTGCCCAGGCTGCCCAGGGCAGTGGTGGAGTCTCCATCCCTGGAGGGGTTTCAGAGCCGTGGGGATGTGGTGCTGAGGGCCATGGTTTGGTGGTGCCCTGGCAGGCCTGGGTGAAGGGCTGGACTGGATGAGCTTGCAGGTCTCTCCCAACCAAAATAATTCTGTCATTCTCTGAATCTTTTCCTCCTGAACTCATGCTCCTCCCCATCCCTGGCTGAGGCATAGGTCCTGAGGGGACCAAGGTGCTGGCTGCAGCCCTCTCCTGCCCACCCTCAGCAGGGTAGCAGTGCTGCCGTGGGAGATGTGTCCACAGAGCCACAGGGTGATTCAGGACACGATCAGGAGCAAACCCTTCCTCCCTCACGTGTGGGGCAGTCCTTGGCACCCCAATCTTGGCGGGGGGGAGGGGGACACACAGCCCTGATGCCAGCACTGCACCAGATGGATCCCCTGGCACCGCCTGAGCTCTCTGCCTGTGCTGAAGGGCAGCAGAAGAGCAGAGAAAACTTCAAAGCATCGTGTGCCACCTCAAGGATTAAAGGGGCTTTCTTCCTCCTCTGGCATCTCTTCTGGCGTGGTGCCAGCCCATGGCCCTCTGCAGGCCTCGCTTTTGAGGGGCAGCTGCCGGGTTTGGTGGCCAGGCTGCGCTTCCTGAGCTGCACTTCCACATCAGGAGCTTCTGCTGCAGTTCCAGAGGTCAGGCCACGTTCCAGAGGCTGGGTCTTTTGTGAGGAGACCCAAGTTTCTGAACATCTTTCAACATCTTTGTCAGTGACATGGGCAGTGGCACTGAGTGCACCCTCAGCAGGGTTGCTGATGGCACCAAGCTGTGTGGTGCAGCAGACAGCTGGAGGGAAGGGATCCATCCAGAGGGAGCTGGACAGGCTGGAGAGGTGGGCACAAGCCAACCTCATGAAGTTCAATAAGAACAAGTGCAGGGTCCTGCAGCTGGGTCGAGGCAATCCCAGGCACAAATACAGGCTGGGCAGGGACTGGCTGGAAAGCAGCCCTGAGGAGAGAGCCTTGGGGGTGCTGGGGGAGGAGAAGCTCCCCAGGAGCTCTCAGTCTGCACTTGCAGCCCAGAAAGCCAGCCAGAGCCTGGGCTGCAGCAGGAGAAGTGTGGCCAGCAGGGCAAGGGAGGTGATTCTCCCCTTCTACTCAGCTCTGGGGAGACCCCACCTGGAGTCCTGCCTCCAGTTCTGCAGCCCCTATTGCAAGAGGGATGTGGAGGTGCTGGAAGGTGTCCAGAGCAGGGCCAGGAGGATGAGCAGAGGGCTGGAGCTGCTCTGCTGTGAGCACAGACTGAAGGAGTTGGGGCTGTTCAGTCTGGAGAAGAGAAGGCTCTGAGGTGACCTCATTGTGGCCTTCCAGGATCTGAAGGGGGCTCCAGGAAGGCTGGGGAGGGACTGCTCAGGATCTCAGGGAGTGCTAGGCCTAAGGGGAATGGAATGAAGCTGGAGGTGGGGAGATTGAGGCTGGAGGTGAGGAGGAAGTTCTTCCCCATGAGAGTGGTGGAGCCCTGGACTGGGTTGTGCAGGGAGGTGGTTGAGGTCCCAGCCCTGGAGGTGTTTGCAGCCAGGCTGGCTGAGGCTGTGGCCAGGCTGCTCTAGTGTGGGGTGTCCCTGCCCATGGCAGGGGGGTTGGAACTAGATGATCCTTGTGGTCCCTTCCAACCCTGAATGAAACTATGAAAGTATGAAACTTCATCAGGCAGGTGCTGCAGCACTGGAGGGCTGGTGACACCTCAGGCCCACGCTGGCTCCCTGCCCGCCCAGCTCTGCTTGCCTCCCAGCAGCCGCACCGGGAGCAGCGCCGACATCTCCGTGGGCTCTGCGGGGTGTCTCCTTGCTGAGGGGGGCCCAGAGTGGCTCTGCTCACCTCTCTCTTTGTGTCTCCCTCCTTTTAGTTCCTTTTCACCATGCTTTTTGGCTGCCTGGGATTATTCCCCCCACACACTTTACGGCTGGATGTGAGCTCACGTGGGGGTTCACCGCCGACTCCGGAGCCCTTCTCCACGTCACAGTTTCTCTCTCATCTGTACCTGGAATGTTTCACTCAGATGCACTCCTAACTTTCTTTCTTTATTTTTTCAAACTGGAAACATTGCAGAATCAGCTCCTGGAAATGAGGACAGACTCCTCTTGGCAGAGACTTGAAAGGATCAGGGCTGCCTCGTCCCCCGAGCAAGAAGGGAGATGACGGTAGGCAGAACCCTCTTCCTTTTTATCCTCCCAGCTCAAGAACTGGCAGCTGGGTGGAGGCAGCATTCAAAAGGCAGCATTTGAAGCCCTCTATTTTTGTTGTTGTTGGTGGTTTTGTTCCAGATTTATCAAGGTTTGGGTGTTTTTCATGGGTAGATGCTCGAGCAGCAGGTACAGGGAGAGGTTAATGTCGGTAGCCAGTGAGAGCTTAACGGTGCTGGTGTGGGAAGCTCCCCTGGGCTGCTGGATTGAGGCCTGTGGCAGGCGTGGGTGTTCTCATAATGAAGCTTTTCTGTAATTAATCAGGTAATGAGAGCCTTGACAGCCAGGTCAGGGAGAGGGCAGGAGGGGAAAAGGTGCTCACAGGCCTCTGACGAGGTGAAAGCAGGAGCTGCCCGGTCCTGGGTTGGTGATGTTGGACCTTGGTGCCTCCAACACACAGGGCATGGGGTGTGAAGTGGAGTTTTTTGTCCTGTTGCTCTCAGGATGGCTGCATAGAGACTGACCTGGGTACCAGGAAGAGAGGAAACTCCACAGGAGAGCCACCAGAGCCTTGCCTGCAGCTGTGCTCCTCTGGATATCTCTGCTCCTCGCAGTGCAGAGGTGAGTTTGGGCACTGATCCTGGCTTGGTTTTCAGGTGGGGGCTCTGCCATGCACCCTCAGACAGCACCACTCCTTTAACAGCCAGCACTGAGGGGTTTGTGCTAATGGCACCTGATTTATGGAGCCATCAGGTGGGCCAGAAATGCCAGATTTGGCACTTAAAAGATGAGCAGAGGGCTGGAGAACCTCCCCTACAGGATCAGGCTGGGAGGGTTGGGACTCCTCAGCCTGGAGAGAGAAGGCTCCAGGGAGACCTCAGAGCAGCCTTCTAGTACCTGAAGGGGCTCCAGGAGAGCTGGGGAAGGACTTTTGACAAGGGCTGGGAGTTTCAGGACCAGGGACAATGGCTTTGAGCTGGGAGAGAGGAGACTGAGACTGGAGATGAGGAAGACATTCTTGGGAGTGAGGGGGGGGAGACTCTAGCACAGGTTGCCCAGGGAGGCTGTGGCTGTCCTCTGCCTGAAGGTGTTCAAGGCCAGGCTGGATGCCTTGAGCAGCCTGTGCTGGTGGGAGGTGTCCCTGCCCATGGCAGAGGGTTAGAGCTGGCTGAGCTTTGAGCTCCCTTCCAACCCATTCTGTGATTCTATGACTTAGCCTCCCTGGATCCATGCCCAAATCCATCCTCACTTCCATTTGGTCAGGGAAGGAGCTAGATCTTGCCACCAGAGCCACAGCCTGGTCCTGTCTGAGTGGTGGCAGTGAGCCAGGATGGCATTTTGGGTGCTCTGTGGTGCCACGATTAAGAGACAGGACACAGCCTGATCCAGGCCAAGTGTCAGCTTTATAAAGGTTCAAAATCTTCTCTTTATAGAGGTCTAGATTCTTCTCTTTATAAAGGGCCAAAGTCTTCTCTTTATAGAGGTCCAAAATCTTTCCTCTACAAAGGGCTAACACAACTGAAAGCAGTTTGTGACTCCTTCGAGCCACAGTTGTGAACTCAGGACTGGCTACAGAAGATGCATCACACTGACATCTTACCAAGGTCTTAGCAAGGGGCAGAGGAAAGTTAGAGATCAGGGACTCTGTTACAACTATCATAGTATCAGTCAGGGTTGGAAGGGACCACAAGGCTCAGCCAGTTCCAACCCCCCTGCCATGGGCAGGGACACCCCACACTAGAGCAGCCTGGCCACAGCCTCAGCCAGCCTGGGCTTAAACACCCCCAGGGCTGGGGCCTCAACCACCTCCCTGCACAACCCAGTCCAGGGCTTCACCACTCTCATGGGCAAGAACTTCCTCCTCCCCTCCAGCCTCAATCTCCCCACCTCCAGCTTCATTCCATTCCCCCTAGTCCTAGCACTCCTTTAGATCCTGAGCAGTCCCTCCCCAGCCTTCCTGGAGCCCCCTTCAGATCCTGGAAGGCCACAATGAGGTCACCTCAGAGCCTTCTCTTCTCCAGACTGAACAGCCCCAACTCCTTCAGTCTGTGCTCACAGCAGAGCAGCTCCAGCCCTCTGCTCATCCTCCTGGCCCTGCTCTGGACACCTTCCAGCCCCTCCAGATCCCTCTTGCCATAGGGGCTCCAGAACTGGAGGCAGGACTCCAGGTGGGGTCTCCCCAGAGCTGAGCAGAGGGGGAGAATCACCTCCCTTGCCCTGCTGGCCACACTTCTCCTGCTGCAGCCCAGGCTCTGCTTGGCTTTCTGGGCTGCAAGTGCACACTGAGAGCTCCTGGGGAGCTTCTCCTCCCCCAGCACCCCCAAGGCTCTCTCCTCAGGGCTGCTTTCCAGCCACTCCCTGCCCAGCCTGCATTTATGCCTGGGATTGCCTCCAGCCAGCTGCAGGACCCTGCCCTTGCTCTTGTTGAACCTCCTGAGGTTGGCTTGTGCCCACCTCTCCAGCCTGCCCAGCTCCCTCTGGATGGATCCCTTCCCTCCAGCTGTCTGCTGCCCCACACAGCTTGGTGTCATCAGCAACCCTGCTGAGGCTGCACTCAGTGCCACTGTCCATGGCACCCCCAGGGATGTTGAACAAGCCTGGGCCCAGGACTGATCCCTGAGGGACTCTGCTTGTCCCTGGCCTCCCCTGGGCCATGGAGCCATGGACAGCCACTCTCTGGGTGCAGCCATCAAGCCAGTTCTGTACCCATCCAGTGGTCACCCATCACACCCATGTGTCACCAGCCTGGAGAGCAGGATGTGGTGCAGGACAGTGTCAAAGGCTATCTATCTATCTATCTATCTATCTATCTATCTATCTTTCTATGATAGTTCTGGATCTCTGGTATCTATGAATTCCTTCCCTTCAGGTCACAGTTTCCAGCTGTGGTCAGGGGTCTGTGCTCTTTCAGCTGCACTGCTGTGCTGTGTTCCCCTGGGGTACGACCCGTCGAGGCTAACACCTCTCCCCCTGTCAGCCTGCTGGTGCTTGGAGCTCTGCTCTCCAAGCTTAACCCTTCCCCATGGGCCTTTGGATCTGGGATTTGGAAGGCTTGGAGTGAGGGATTTGAGTGTGCTGGGGGATGGTGGGTGCTGGGTCTGGGCATGAGGGGAATGCACAGCTTGGCACCACCTCTGTCCAACAAAGCAAACAGCAGCAGGAAGAGGGAAAGTCTTCTGGGAATCCTCCTCAGGATCTTTGCAAAGCTGAGGCAAGTTCCAGCAGGGGGAGAGAGGAAAAAAAAAAGTCATCAGTCAGATACAAAATTCTTCCTACAAATGACCAAAAATAGCCTTTTGATGCCTCAGACCATGGTGGTGCCTCAGCTCCTGCTGCCCAGATCATTCCTAGCAGCACTGTTTGTCCTGCTGGGAGAACCATCCCCTCTCTATTCCTAGAATTCCCTTTGCAGACCTCACAGGGCCATACATCTGTGGGGGCTTGGACAGATTTTTGATGCAAACAGAGGTGTGTGGGGTTGGGGTTTATTTTCTGACTCATGTGGGATGTGGTTTGGGACAGGCTGTGGGTGTTTGGTTTAAAAGCGCTCTGTGGTTTGGAGGGACAGAAAAGGCATGGCAGGAAAAGCCCTGCAAAGGCAAATGGAGGCTTTGGGAAGTGAAACCTTTTCCATGTGAGAGCTGAGGCTGTTTGGGTTTCTTGTCCCTGCTGGGAGCAATTCTGGAAGCCAGTTGGATCCTTGGGTGGAAGATCTCCCACTGAGTGTGCAGACAAGAGGAGGCTCCCTCCCCCCACCCTGCTTGCTGCTGCAGGTTGGCAGCTTGGGATGTGCCTGCCTGCAGGTGCCCTGGATTTGTGGGTCCAAACCTGCCCCCTTGCCCCATCCTCAGACTTCCCAGGCTGGTTTGAAGAGCTGCTAAAGTGGAAAAGCAGCTGCTGTGGGGTGGAAACCTTCAGAGGGACACTGAGCATCCACTTGCCATCAAAACCAAGACTTGCCCTGGCCACAGTCTGCCTTTCTTCCAGAGCTTTAGAGGCTTCCTGGCCTGACTTGTTGAGCAATAACTGTGGATAGGCCTCCCTGGCTTCCTCCTCCCTCCTTGCTCATCTCCTGCTGTGAGAAATGATCCCTTCAGCTGGCACAGGAAGCATTTCTTGGAACATGAAGCCAAGTGAAAACCTTCTATCCTCTACCCTGCAGGTGACCCCAAGAGAAGGAGCTTGTGGTTGCTCCTCAACCTTTGCTGAGGACCTGTGTGAACAATAGGCTTTGGGGGTGTTGGTAGCATTACCCAGGCCAAGCTGTGCTTGGAGCAGGGAGAATTCCCTCCAAAGACACAATGAGAAGTGAAAACCCCTCAATTCATGGTGCAAGCACCCAAAATGAGCAGGAGCTTGGTGGTTTTGATGATGGGGTGGGAGTGGAGGGACCACCTGCTCGCTGAGGGGACGGTGGGGAGGTGCCAAGGTTCCTGCTCACAGCTTGGGCTGGGTGGAGAGTAAGACATGAAAAGTCCTGTGAGGACAGGCTGAGAGAGTTGGGGTTGTGCAGGCTGGAGAGGAGAAGGCTCCCAGGAGACCTTCTTGTGTCCTTCCAGGATCTGAAGGGGGACTACAAGAAAGCTGGGGAGGGACTTTTGAGGGTGTCAGGGAGGGATAGGACTGGGGGGGGTGGAGCAAAACTAGAAGTGGGGAGATTGAGATTGGCTGTGAGGAAGAAGTTGTTCCCCATGAGGGTGGTGAGAGCCTGGCAGAGGTTGCCCAGGGAGGTGGTGGAAGCCTCCTGCCTGGAGGTGTTTGCAGCCAGGCTGGAGGTGGCTGTGAGCAACCTGCTGTGGTGTGAGGTGTCCCTGCCCATGGCAGGGGGTTGGAGCTGGCTGAGCCTTGAGCTCCCTTCCAACCCTGACAATTCTGTGATTAAATGCTGTTAGGGTGGCAAACCCTAGGTTTACTCTTCCATCACTTCTCTCTCCAGCCCTTTGTTGACATCCTGGCTGCTAGAAGAGAGGTTTTGGGCTTGGCTCTAGGGAAGCTGGAGAGAGGAGCTCAGAACCAGGCTGTTTCGGGCCACCTTTATTAACTGGGAGGGTTGTGGCTGCTCTATGACTTTGTGATCTGTCCTTTCCAACACAGTGGTGTGGGGGGGGATTTGGCACCTGTCTCACCTCCATCCTGGGTGGTTTTTTTCCCCTCTCCCCACAGCCATGGACTTCCCCCAGCACAGCAAACAGGTCCTGGAGCAGCTGAACCAGCAGCGGCAGCTGGGCTTGCTGTGTGACTGCACCTTCGTGGTGGATGGCATCGACTTCAAGGCTCACAAAGCTGTGCTGGCAGCCTGCAGTGAGTACTTCAGGATGCTCTTTGTTGACCAGAAGGATGTGGTGCACCTGGACATCAGCAATGCTGCAGGTAGGCAGAAAGCTGGGCATGAGCCAGCAGTGGGCACTTGCAGCCCTGAAGGCCAGGGGCAGCCTGGGCTGCATCAAAAGCAGCATGGCCAGAGATGGAGAGAGAGGTTCCTGCCCCTCTGCTCTGTGTGAGACCTCACCTGCAGGGCTGTGTCCAGGTAGGGGACCCCCAATACAGGAAGGACACAGACCTGCTAGGGTGGCTCCAGAGGAGGCAATAAAAATGATCAGGGGGATGGAGAACCTCTCTTATGGGGACAGGCTGAGGGAGTTGGGGCTGTTGAGCCTGCAGAGGAGAAGGCTCCAGGGAGACCTTAGAGCAGCCTCCCAGGACCTGAAGGGGGCTCCAGGAGAGCCAGGGAGGGACTTACTGCAAGATCTTGTAAGGGTAGGATGAGGGGCAATGGTTTGAAAGTGGAGCAGGGTAGATTTAGGTTGGACATCAGGAGGAAGCTCTTCACTGTGAGGGTGGTGAAACACTGGAACAGGCTGCCCAGAGATGTGGTTGAGGCCCTGTCCCTGGAGGCATCCAAGATCAAACTTGATAAGGCTGTGAGCAACCTGATCTGTTTGGAGATGTCCCTGCTGCCTGCAGGGGGGTTGGACAAGATGAGCTTTGAGGATCCCTTCCAACCCAATGCAATCTGTGTGAAAGTTGAACAGTGTCCCTCAGAGCTCCTTAAAACAAAGCAGTTTGGTGCCTGGGCTTTGGGGGAGGCTCTTCAGCCTGGTGCTTCACACACTCTGTGCTTCTGAGGATCACCCAGCTGAGAGGTTTAAAGCTTGATTCTGGTAGAAGCTCAGCAGGAGCCAGCAGTGAGCACTTGCAGCCCAGAGAGCCAGTCACATCCTGGGCAGCAGCAAGAGAAGCACAGCCAGCAGGTCAAGGGAGGGGATTCTGCCCCTCTGCTCCACTCCAGTGAGACCACAGCTGGAGCTCTGGGTCCAGTTCTGGAGCCTCTGTGCCAGGAAGGATCTGGAGGGACTGGAAGGTGTCCAGAGAAGGGCCACGAGGAGGAGCAGAGGGCTGGAGCTGCTCTGCTGTGAGGACAGCCTGAGAGAGTTGGGGTTGTGCAGGCTGGAGAGGAGAAGGCTCCCAGGAGACCTCATTGTGGCCTTCCAGGATCTGAAGGGGGCTCCAAGAAAGCTGGGGAGGGACTTTTGAGGGTGTCAGGGAGGGATAGGACTGGAGGGGTGGAGCAAAACTATAAGTGGGGAGATTGAGATTGGCTGTGAGGAAGAAGTTGTTCCCCAGGAGGGTGGTGAGAGCCTGGCACAGGCTGCCCAGGGAGGTGGTGGAAGCCTCCTGCCTGGAGGTGTTTGCAGCCAGGCTGGAGGTGGCTGTGAGCAACCTGCTGTGGTGTGAGGTGTCCCTGCCCATGGGACACCATGGCTGAGCCTTGAGGTCCCTTCCAGCCCTGACAGTTCTGTGACTGATTGTATGGTTGTGACTCCTCCCTTGCAGGCCTGGGCCAGGTTTTGGAGTTCATGTACACAGCCAAGCTGAGCCTGAACCCTGAGAACGTGGAGGACGTGCTGGCCGTGGCAGGCTTCCTGCAGATGCAGGAGGTGGTCAGCGCCTGCAACGCGCTCAAGGCCCTCGCCGCGCCCGCCGCAGGCCCCTCCGAGGGCCAGCACCCCCCTGCCCACCTGGGTACGTAGCCTTCCCTCAGCCAGGGAGACTCTGAGCTGCCCCACACAGCAGCCACGCTCCCTGGCCACCATCCAACCCCATCCTGCTGCACAAGGAGGTCTGGATGGGGTTTGATCCCCCGGGGCAACGCCAGCAGTCCTCGAGTCTTGCTGACACCATCTGCCATGACATCCCCCAGGGGAAGCTCAAGGGGTGTGGGCTGGCTGAGGGAGCAGGGAGGTGAGGTGAGAAAGGGCTGAAGGGCAGAGCTCAGAGGGTTGTGAGCAATGGCACAGCTGGATGCCTGTAGCTCTTAGTGCTCCCCAGGGGTCTGTTTGGGGTCTGGTCTTGCTCAATACCTTCAGCAATGACCTGGGTGAACAGCCAGAGTGGACACTCAGACAGCTCACTGATGATCCAAAACTGGGAGGGGTGGCTGACACCCCCTCAGGCTGGGCTGCCATTCAGCCAGATCTGGAGAGGGTGGAGAGCTGGGCAGAGTAACCTCATGAAGTTCAACCAGGGCAATGGTAGGGTCCTGCACCCTCCTGCAGCAGGACAGGTGAGGAGGGACCTGCTGGGACACAGCTCCACAGAGAAGGACCTGGAAGTGCTCAGGGACAACAGTTTGCTCATTTGCCCTCATGGCCAAGAAGGCCAGTGGTGTCCTGGGTGCATGGAGTGTGGCCAGCAGGTCACAGAGGGAGGTTCTCCTGCTCTCCTGCTCTGCCCTGGTGAGGCCACATCTGGAGTCCTGCATCCTGAGTTCAGGAGAAACACAGGAGAGTCCAGCAGGGGCTCTGAAGCTGCTGAGCAGCCTGGAGCAGCACTGTGAGGAGCAAAGGCTGAGAGCCTGCAGAAGAGCAGCCCCAGAGGGGATCTGAGTAATGCTCAGCAAGAGCTAAAGGAGCTGTGGGGGGCAAGAGGCTGGGGCCAGACTCTGCTCAGTGGTGCCAAGGGGCAGAGGGCACAAACTGGAAGCCAGGAGGTTGGAGCTGAGCAGGAGGAGAAAGTTGTTTGTTGTGAGGGTGCTGAGCCCTGGAGCAGGCTGCCCAGAGAGGTTGTGGAGATTTCTTCTCTGGAGAGCTTCCAGCCCTTCCTGGCTATTGTGCTGCTGGGCAGGGTGCTGTGGGTGCCCTGCTGGAGCAGGGGCTGGGCTGGGTGGTCTCCAGGGGTCCCTTCCAACCCCAACCACGCTGGGATTCTGATACTTGGGATCATCCTAGCAGCTTCTGCTGTCCACACAGGGACACCCACTGTGACTTTTCCCTCACAGAGTCCAACAAGGTCAAGGATAAGCCATCAGAGGCAGAAGCAGAGGGTGATCCTGACCAACCAAAACCAGCTCCTCCCAGCCCGACGGGGAAGGAAGAGGCTTCCCCGGCTGCAGCTGCTCAGCCTGAGGCACCAGCGGAGCAGCTGAGGGGCCAAGAAGGTGAAGCACTGTGGGATGACCCCCAGACCCCTCTGTGACTCCCCTCAGCACACCCTGTCCTGTGTGCCTCCTGGGGCGTGCCCAGGACACTCTGTTGTTTGCAGGGGCAGATGCTGCCAGCCCTGAGGGTGCCAGCGCCGAGTTCCCCGGCCAGCCGCAGCCAGAGGAGAGCCCCGCGGCCAAGGACAGCTCCGCAGGCACTGAAACAAGAGGTGAGTGCTGCTGGAGCTCATGGTGCTCCTCAGGGGTCTGGACTGGCTCCAGTCCTAGGATCACAGAACTGCTTCAGTTGGGAAAGTCCTCTGAGATCATCCACTCCAACCAGCAACCAACCCAACACCACCAGGGCCCCGAGGGCCGTGGCCACAGGTTTCTTGAACACCTCCAGGGATGGGGACTCCACCACCTCCCTGTGCAGCCTGTGCCAGTCCCTGACCACTCTTGCAGGGAAGACATTGTTCCTGATATCCAACCTAAACCTCCCCTGGCACAATTGCAGGCCATTTCCTCTTTCTATCACCTGATACTAGGCAGAAGAGACCAACTCCCACCTGGCTTCAGCCTCCTCTCAGGGAGTTGTACAGAGCCAGAAGGTCTCCCCTCAGCCTCCTTTTCTCCAGGTTAAACAACCCTAGGTCCCTCAGCTGCTCCTCACCAGACCTCTTCTCCAGACCCTTCTCTTGACCTGCTCCAGCCCCTCATTGTCCTTCTTGGATTGAGAGACCCAAAACTGAACCCAGGATTTGAGGTGTGGCCTCACCAGTGCCCAGTCCAGGGGGACAAGCCCTGCTGTGGTGCTGCTGGCCACACTCTTGCTCATGCAGGCCAAGATGCTGGTTCCCTTCTTGGCCACCTGGGCACACCCTGGCTCATCTTTATCCACTGTCAGTTAACACCCCCAGGTCCTTTCCCACCAGGCAGTTTGCAGCCCCTCTGCCCCAAGCCTGGAGCGTTCACAGGGTTGTTGTGACCCAAGTGCAGGACCCAGCCCTTGGCCTTGTTGAACCTCAACCCACTGACCTTGGCCCATGGCTCCAGCCTGGCCAGGGCCCTTTGAAGAGCCTTTCTACCCTCAGGCAGATCACCCAATTTAGTGTCATCTGTGTCATGCAGTGTCTTGTTCAACACCTTCATCAGTGGCAGCAAGGACTCTGCTGTCCTCTCAGTGGGGCTGAAGCAAAGCTGAGTGAGGGCTGACCCCTGGTCCTCTGTGTGGTTGACTTTGTGAGTGTGAGTTTGGGAGCCCCCAGGAGCGGTTTTGCACGGGGCACAGCCAGGAGAGGCTGGAGTGCTCCTCTGCTGGGGGACTTCAGGGCTAACAACCTGCAAATCCAAACTGCCTCCAGGCAGAGGCCTCGTGGGATGGAGTCCTGGCATGTCCCCGGGTGCAGCAGGGCAGGTCCAGTCCCCAGCTCCTTCCCTGCAGGCTTAGGGCTGGGAGGTGCAGGTGGGGTTGGTGTCCCTGCCGCTGCTCCCCGGCCTCAGCGTCCTCCTGTCCCGCAGAGACGAAGCCAGAAGGGAAGGAGGAAGAGGGGGAGAGGATGGCAGCGGCAGAGGAGGAGGAAGAGGAGGTGAAAACCCCCGAGGAAGAGCAGCCCCAGGTGGAGAACGGGGAGCAGGCGGAGGACAACGAGTCAGGAGGCACAGACTCGGGGCAGGAGACGGCGGCCGAGCCGCGCCTGCTGCGCTCCGGCTCCTACGGCGACAGGACCGAGTCCAAGGCCTACGGCTCCGTCACCCACAAGTGCGAGGTGAGGCTCAGGCCCGGCCCCCAGGCGGGGCTGGGGTCCCTGGGGGACGGCCGAGCGTCAGCGGCCGCGCCTGTGCCGGTCTCTGTGCCCCCCAGGACTGCGGGAAGGAGTTCACCCACACCGGCAACTTCAAGCGGCACATCCGCATCCACACCGGGGAGAAGCCCTTCTCCTGCAGGGAGTGCAGCAAGGCCTTCTCCGACCCCGCTGCCTGCAAGGCCCACGAGAAGACTCACAGGTAATGGCCACGCTGGGGACCCACAGGGGGCACCCCTGCCCCGGGGCCTGCCAGCCCCAGCTGGGTGCGGGAAGCTCGCCATGATGGAGGCGTTGATAAACAGGCTGGGGGAGGCACTTGGTGCCAAGGTCTGGCTGGTTGGGTGGTGTTGGGTGGGAGGTTGGACTGGATGATCTCTCAGGTCTGGCTGGTTGGGTGGTGTTGGGTGGGAGGTTGGACTGGATGATCTCTCAGGTCTGGCTGGTTGGGTGGTGTTGGGTGGGAGGTTGGACTGGATGATCTCTGAGGTCTGGCT
Source organism: Melanerpes aurifrons (assembly GCA_011125475.1). Taxonomy (NCBI): domain Eukaryota; kingdom Metazoa; phylum Chordata; class Aves; order Piciformes; family Picidae; genus Melanerpes; species Melanerpes aurifrons. The sequence goes on along the minus strand of WWNC01000042.1, from coordinate 2,304,301 downwards.
GGTTGGGTGGTGTTGGGTGGGAGGTTGGACTGGATGATCTCTCAGGTCTGGCTGGTAGGGGGGATGTTGGGTGGGAGGTTGGACTGGATGATCTCTCAGGTCTGGCTGGTTGGGTGGTGTTGGGTGGGAGGTTGGACTGGATGGTCCAAGGGATCTGAGCACTGTTGTTTAGTACAGCATGGGGATTTGTCTCAATCTGTGTCTAGTTCTGGGCCCCTCAGTTTAGGGAAGATGTTGAATTGCTGGAAGGTGTCCAGAGAAGGGCAAGAAAGCTGGGGAGGGGTCTGGAGCACAGCCCTGGGAGGAGAGGCTGAGGGAGCTGGGGTTGTTCAGCCTGGAGAAGAGGAGGCTCAGGGGAGACCTTCTTGCTGTCTACAACTACCTGAAGGGAGGTTGTAGCCAGGTGGGGGTTGGTCTCTTCTGCCAGGCACCCAGCACCAGAACAAGAGGACACAGTCTCAAGCTGTGCCAGGGGAGGTTTAGGCTGGAGGTGAGGAGAAAGTTCTTCCCAGAGAGAGAGATTGGCCCTGGGGATGTGCTGCCCAGGGAGGTGGTGGAGTCACCATCACTGGAAGTGTTTAAGAAGAGCCTGGATGGGGCACTTGGTTGCATGGTTTAGTTGATTAGATGGTTGGACTTGATGATCTTTGAGGTCTTTTCCAACCTGGTTAATTCTATTCTATCTCTGAGGTCTGGCTGGTTGGGTGGTGTTGGGTGGGAGGTTGGACTGGATGATCTCTGAGGTCTGGCTGGTTGGGTGGGAGGTTGGACTGGATGTTCTCTGAGGTCTTTTCCAGCCTGGTTGATTCTGTGATGATGCTGAGGGTGTGTGAGGGTTTGAGGAGGAGGCTGGCAGAGCAGCTGCTCTGCCCCTTGTGCTGGGCTGGAGCTGTTGGTGCTGCTGGGTTGGAGACTGCCAGCAGCTCCAGCTATGGAAAGATACCATCAGGGCCTGAGAAGTGTGGGGGTTTGGCTCAAAGGATCCAATCACAGCACCACAGATTGCACTGGGTTGGAAGGCACATCAAAGGCCATCTTGCCCAACCCCCCTGCAGTCCAGCAGGGGCACTTCCAGCCAGAGCAGGCTGCCCAGGGACACAGCAAGTCTGATCTTGAATGTCTCCATGGAGCCTCCACCACATCCCTGGGCAACCTCTTCTAGTATTTCACCACCCTCACTGTGCAGAGCTTCCTTCTGCTGTCCAACCTAAAGCTGCCCTGCTCCAGTTTCACTCCATTGCCTCTCATCCTGTCGCTCCCAGCCCATGTCAAAACTTGCCCAGCTCTCCTGGAGCCCCTTCAGGTACTGGAAGGCTGCTCTGAGCTCTCCCTGGAGCCATCTCTTCTCCAGTCTGAGCACCCCCAGCTCCCTCAGCCTGTCCCCATAGAGGTTCTCCAGCCCTCTGACCATCTTTGTGGGCCTCCTCTGGACCCTCTCCATCAGGTCCATGTCCTTGTGTTGGGGGCCCACAGCTGGGCACAGCATTTGTGGATCCTTGTGAAATCCATCAGCAGGGTGGGGTGGTCTGGGAGGAGATTTGTTTTTCTGCCTCATCCTTCCCCTTCATGTTGCTTCATGACAGCCCTGTGGGGATCTGGAGTCCAAGGCCTGTGGCTTTGTCACCCACAAGGGTGAGATGAGGCCAGGCCTGGCCCCGAGTGAGGTCTCTGGTCTCCTGGGGGCACCAAATGTCACTGGCTGTGCCTGTGCTGGTCTCTGCCCACCCCTCAAACTGTGGGAAGGAGTTCACCCACTCTGGGTGGAGCTCACACTGGGATGTTGAGAGTTGGGCACCAGTGGTTCTTCCCTTCCCACCTGGTGTGACAGCTCCATCTCTGCAGTGACTGAGAAGAGAAGGTTCCAGGGAGACCTCAGAGCAGCTTTCTAGTACCTGGAAAGGGGCTACAGGAGAGCTGGGGAGGGACTTGGGACAAGGGCTGGGACAGGACAAGGGGAATGGCTTTGAGGGAAGATTGAAACTGGAGATGAGGAAGAAATTCTTGAGAGTGAGGAGGGGGAGACTCTGGCACAGGCTGCCCAGGGAGCCTGTGGCTGCCTCCTGCCTGGAGGTGTTCAAGGCCAGGCTGGATGAGGCCTTGAGCAAGCTGGGCTGGTGGGAGGTGTCCCTGCCCATGGGCAGGGGGGTTGGAACTGGCTGAGCTTTAAAGTCCTTTCCAACCCAAACCATTCCATGAATCCCTGATTCTATGATCTGGGAATCCATGCTTCCATGCATCCATGATTCTGGGAATCCATGCATCCACAAATCCATGCTTCCATGCATCCACAATTCTATGATTCCATGCATCCACTGTTCCATGAATCCATACATCCATGAATCCATGAATCCATGCATCCACAAATGCTTCCATGCATCCACAATTCTATGATTCCATGCATCCACTGTTCCATGAATCCATGCATCCATGATTCTGGGAATCCATGAATCCATGCATCCATAAATCCATCCATGATCATATGAATCCATGATTCCATGAATCCATGCATCCATGGTTATATGAATCCATGAGTCCATGCATCCATGATTATATGAATCCATGCATCCATGAATCCATGATTATATGAATCCATGATTCCATGAATCGATGCATCCATGATCATATGAATCCATGAATCCATGAATCCATGAATCCATGATTCCATGAATCCATGCATTCATGAATCCATGCATCCATGATTATATGAATCCATGAATCCATGATCCCATGAATCCATGAATCCATGCATCCATGATCATATGAATCCATGATTCCATTAATCCATGCATCCATGATTATATGAATCCATGAATCCATGCATCCATGAATCCATGAACCCATGCATCCATGATTATATGAATCCATGCATCCATGGTTATATGAATCCATGAACCCATGATTATATGAATCCATGATTCCATGCATCCATGATTATATGATTCCATGAATCCATGAACCCATGCATCCATGATTATATGAACCCATGCATCCATGGTTATATGAATCCATGATTCCATGAATCCATGCATCCACAAATCCATGCTTCCCTGCATCCATGAATTTACAAGTCCCTGCATCCCTGCCCGCCCTGCCCCCATGCATCTCCTCCCTGCTCACCTCCCAGGGGGTGGCTGCGCGCCGGCCCCAGCGGCGGGCCGGGCCCCCGCTCCCTTGCGTGGCTCAGTGCTGTTCCGCCCCCCGCGCAGCCCCCTGAAGCCCTACGGCTGCCAGGAGTGCGGCAAGAGCTACCGGCTGCTGAGCCTGCTCAACCTGCACAAGAAGCGGCACACGGGCGAGGCTCGCTACCGCTGCGAGGACTGCGGGAAGCTCTTCACCACCTCGGGCAACCTGAAGCGCCACCAGCTGGTGCACAGCGGCGAGAAGCCCTACCAGTGCGACTACTGCGGCCGCTCCTTCTCCGACCCCACCTCCAAGATGCGCCACCTGGAGACGCACGACACCGACAAGGAGCACAAGTGTCCCCACTGCGACAAGAAGTTCAACCAGGTGCCCTGGGACGAGAGGGAGAGGGCTTAGGGGTGAACTTTGTACAGCAGGGGCAGTGGTTGGACTTGATGGTCCCGGGGGGTCTTCTCCAACCTGAGTGATGTTGCAAAGGGAGGGAGCCCTGGGAAGTCAGGGTGCTGCAGGGGGAGGGGGTGGAGGGGTGGCTGTGGGGGGCTCTCAGCATCTCAGAGACTGATCTCAGGGTCTGTGTTGGAGCATGTCCAGGGAAGGGCCAGGAGGAGGAGCAGAGGGCTGGAGCTGCTCTGCTGTGAGCACAGCCTGAGGGAGTTGGGGTTGTGCAGGCTGGAGAGGAGAAGGCTCCCAGGAGACCTCATTGTGGCCTTCCAGGATCTGCAGGGGGCTGCAGGAAAGCTGGAGAGGGACTTTGGAGGGTGTCAGGGAGGGATAGGACTGAGGGGATGGAGCAGAACTAGAAGTGGGGAGATTGAGATTGGCTGTGAGGAAGAAGCTGTTCCCCAGGAGGGTGGTGAGAGCCTGGCAGAGGTTGCCCAGGGAGGTGGTGGAAGCCTCCTGCCTGGAGGTGTTTGCAGCCAGGCTGGAGGTGGCTGTGAGCAACCTGCTGTGGTGTGAGGTGTCCCTGCCTATGGCAGGGGGTTGGAGCTGGCTGAGCCTTGAGGACACTGCCAGCCCTGACAATTCTGTGATCTCAGAGACTGATCTCAGCATCTCAGAGACCCAGTGGTGAGGGCACAGAGGGCACTGTCAGCAGGTTTTACCAGGGGAAAGTGATGTTTGACCAACCTGAGAGCCTTTGATGTGGCCATAAGCAGCTGGGTAGGTGATGCTAGAGCAGTGGCTGTGGTTTAGCTTGACCTCAGGGAAGCCTTTGACACCCACAGCATCCTCACAGCTAAACTGAGGCAGTGAGGCCTGCAGAGGCAGGCAGTGAGGGGGATGGCAGCTGGCTGAAGGGAAGAAGTCAGAGTTGTGGTCAGTGGGACTGAGCCTGCTTGGAGGCCTCTGTCCAGGGGGCTGCCTCAGGGCTTGCTGCTGGCACCAGTGCTGCTCAATCGTCACCAAGGACCTGGCTGAGGGCACTGCCAGCAGCTTTGCTGAGGGCACCAAGCTGGGGGCAGTGGTGACAGCCCTCAGGCTGTGCTGCCAGCCAGCCAGACCTGGCCAGGCTGCAGAGCTGGGGGGGAGAAATGGAATGAAATCCAAGAAGGACAAGTGGAGAGTCCTGGGTCTGAGGAAGAACAACCCCACTGACCTTGAGAGGCTGGGGACTGCCCTAAGGGAGAGCAGCAGAGAGGAGAGGGACCTGGGAGTCCTGGTGGAGAGAAGGATGCCCAGGGGCCAGCAAAGTGTCCTTGTGGCCAGGAAGGCCAAGGGCAGCCTGGGGGGGATCAGAAGGTCAGTAGGTCAAGAGAGGTTCTCCTCCCACTCTGCTCTGCCCTGCTGAGGCCACAGCTGGAATCTTGAGTCCAGTTCTGGGCCCCTCAGTTCAAGAGGGACCTCAGGGAACTGCTTGAGAGAGTCCAGCCCAGAGGCACAGAGCTGCTGCAGGCAGTGGAACATCTCCTGGGAGGCCAGGCTGAGGCAGCTGGGGCTTGGAGCTGGGAGCAGAGGAGCCTGAGGGCTGCCCTCATGGCTGGGGATGAAGATGTGCAGGGCTGGAGCCAGGCTCTGCCCAGGGCTGTCCAAGGACAGCACAAGGGGCACTGGGGGCAAGCTGGAGCAGAGGAGGTGCCAGGGGACCAGGAGGAGAAACTTTGTCCCTGTGAGGGTGGCAGAGCCTGGAGCAGGCTGCCCAGAGAGGTTGTGGAGTCTGCTCCTGTGGAGCCTTTGCAACCCCTGCTGGATGTGTCCCTGGGTGAGCTGCCCTGGGTGCCCTGCTCTGGCAGGGGGTTGGCCTGGCTGCTCTCCAGAGGTCCCTTCCAACCTCTAACACTCTGTGATCAGCTCTCAGCATCATCATTGGGAAGAAGTTATTTAGGTTGAGGGTGCTGATACCCTGGCACAGGTCACCCAGGGAGGCTGTGGCTGTCCCTTCCTTGGCAGGTGTTCAAGGCCAGGCTGGATGAGGCCCTGAGCAACCAGGGCTGGTGGGAGGTGTCCCTGCCTGTGGCAGGGGGTTGGAGCTGGATGATCTTTAAGGTCCCTTGCAGCCCAACCCATTCTGTGGTTCTCTGAAACCCTCTGCCCCCAGGTGGGGAACTTGAAGGCTCACCTGAAGATCCACATCGCCGACGGACCCCTGAAGTGTCGGGAGTGTGGCAAACAGTTCACCACTTCAGGTAGCCTGGGGTGAGGGCTGAGGGCTGGAGGTCTGGGTGCTCTGGAGAGGACAGGGGGGGCAGGTTCTGGACTGTTCCAGAGCAGGGCTGGAGCTGAGAGGGGGACTGGAGCTGGAAGAAGGCTTCACCCCCCACACAAGAGGGCTTAAGCCTCTTGTGGTGCTGCAGTTGTGCATAGATTTTCCTTTCTCTGTTGGATCTCACCCTGGGGGTGCTCCTTGGATGTTCCTTCTGGAGCAGGCATGGATTTAGGAAGGGCAGGTCCTGCCTGACCAACTGATCTCCTTCCATGCCCAGGTGACTGCCTGGTGGCTGTGGGGCAGTCTGTGGATGGAGTCTGGCTGGACCTCAGCAAGGCCTTTGCCACCATCCCCCACAGCAAACTCCTGGCCAAGCTGTCAGCCCCTGGCTGGGACAGCAGCTCTCTGAGCTGGGTTAGGAACTGGCTGGAGGCTGAGCCCAGAGAGTGGTGGGGAATGGTGCCACAGCCAGCTGGCAGCCAGGCACCAGTGGTGTGCCCCAGGGATCAGTGCTGGGCCCTGTGCTCTTTAACATCTTCATTGATGATCTGGATGAGGGCATTGAGTCCATCAGCAGTGAATTTCCAGATGACAGCAAGCTGGGGGCAGGAGTTGATCTGCTGGAGGGTAGAGAGGCTCTGCAGAGGGACCTGGACAGGCTGGGCAGATGGGCAGAGGCCAAGGGCAGGAGATTGAACACATCCAAGTGCCAGGTGCTGCACATTGGCCACAGCAACCCCAGGCAGTGCTACAGGCTGGGGTCAGAGTGGCTGAGAGCAGCCAGGCAGAGAGGGACCTGGGGGTGCTGGTTGATGGTAGGCTGAACATGAGCCTGCAGTGTGCCCAGGCAGCCAGGAGGGCCAATGGCATCCTGGGCTGCAGCAGGAAGAGTGTGGCCAGCAGGAGCAGGGAAGTCCTTGTGCCCCTGTACACTGCACTGGTTAGGCCACACCTGGAGTCCTGTGTCCAGTTCTGGGCTCTTCAGTTTAGGAAGGAGGTTGAGCTGCTGGAAGGTGTCCAGAGAAGGGCAAGAAAGCTGGGGAGGGGTCTGGAGCACAGCCATGGGAGGAGAGGCTGAGGGAGCTGGGGTTGCTTAGCCTGGAGAAGAGGAGGCTCAGGGGAGACCTTCTTGCTCTCTGCAACTCCCTGAAGGGAGGTTGGAGCCAGGTGGGGGTTGGGCTCTTCTCCCAGGCAGGCAGCCAGCAGCAGAACAAGAGGACACAGTCTCAAGCTGTGCCAGGGGAGGTTTAGGCTGGATGTTAGGAAGAAGTTCTACACAGAGAGAGACTGGCCATTGGCATGTGCTGCCTGGGAGGTGGTGGAGTCCCCATCCCTGGAGGTGTTCAGGAGGAGACTTGCTGGGGTGCTTGGTGCCATGGGTTAGTTGTTTAGGTGGTGTTGGATTGGTTGATGGGTTGGACTTGATGATCTTGAAGGTCTCTTCTAACCTGGTTTGGTTTATTCTATAAATAAAGGCTGCCCAGAGGGGCTGTGGAGTCTCCTTCTCTGGAGGTCTTCAGGTCCCACCTGCCCCGTTCCTGTGTGCCCTGCCCCAAGCGGTCTTGCTTTGGCAGGTGGGGGCCGGACTGGACGATCTTGGGAGGTCCCTTCCAACCCCTGCCATTCTCTGACCCAGATCTAGGGAACAGAGACCTCTCTTCCCACCTCCCTAAACTGCTGTGGAGCTGGAGGGGCCTGGATGAGCCCCATGGAGCCCCTGTAGCCCCTCAGCAGCCGCCCTGCCTCTCCCCACCGCCACCTCCCCGGGGCGCCGCCGCCGCCCTCCCGCACAGCCCGCAGCCGGCTCCCCCTGGGGACGCCGGGAAGGATGGAGGTGGGGGGAGGGTCTTTAGTGTCCCTATGTGTTCCCCTTGCTCCCCAAAACTCAGCCTCCTCTGCCTTCAGGGAACCTCAAGAGGCACCTGCGGATCCACAGCGGGGAGAAGCCTTACGTCTGCGTGCACTGCCAGCGGCAATTCGCCGACCCCGGGGCCCTGCAGCGCCACGTCCGCATCCACACCGGTGAGGCACGCCGCCCCCCGGGGCGGGGAGGGGGCTAGGGAGGCTTTGTGCTCTCCAGCCCTCACTTCCAAGCTTTCTTCTGGTTTGGGTTTGTTTTCCCCAGGAGAGAAGCCATGCCAGTGCTTGATCTGTGGGAAAGCCTTCACCCAAGCCAGCTCCCTCATCGCCCACGTGCGGCAGCACACGGGGGAGAGGCCTTACGTCTGCGAGCGCTGCGGCAAGAGGTGAGCTGGGAGGGGGTATCACAGCATCACAGCATCACCAGGGCTGGAAGAGACCTCGAGGATCATCGAGTCCAACCTATCAACACAGACCCCATGACCAGGCCATGGCACCAAGTGCCACGTCCAGTCCCCTCTGGAACACCTCCAGGGGTGGGGACTCCACCACCTCCCTGGGTAGGTGGAGGTGCCCCAGCTTGTCACTGCCACCTCCCTTGCCCCCTCCCCAGGTTTGTCCAGTCCAGCCAGCTGGCCAACCACATCAGGCACCACGACAACATTCGCCCCCACAAGTGCACAGTCTGCAGCAAGGCCTTTGTCAGCGTGGGAGACCTCTCCAAGCACATCATCATCCACACCGGTGGGTAGCAGGGCAGGGGGCTCCCCCAGGTCTGCAGGCAAGGCCTCTGAGGTGGGCAGCCACCCCCTCAAGGTGGTCAGCCATCCCCTCATGATGGTCAGCCGAGCCCTTGAGGTGGTCAACCATCCCTCAAGGTGGTCAACCATCCCTTAAGGAGTTCAACCAACCCTTAAGGAGGTCAACCACCCCCTCAAAATGTTCAGGTACCCTTTTAAGGTGGTCAACCAACACCTAAAAGTGGTCAGCCATACCTCAAAGTGGTCAACCACCCCCTCAAAGTGGTCAAATCCCCCCCTAAAGTGGTCAACCACCCCCTAAACGTGGCCAACCACCCCTCAAAATGGTCAGCTGAGCCCTTGAGGTGGTCAACCATCCCTTAAGGAGGTCAACCACCCCCTCAAAATGTTCAGGTACCCCTTTAAGGTGGTCAGTCACCCCCCCAAAGAGGTCAACCAGCCCTCAAAGAGGTCAACCAACACCTCAAAGTGGTCAACCACAACCCAAAAGTGGTCAACCACCCCCTCAAAATGTTCAGGTACCCCTTTAAGGTGGCCAACCACTCCCCCAAAGTGGCCAGCCAACACCTCAGAGTGGTCAACCATCCCCCAAAGTGGTCAACCACCCCCTCAGAGGTCAACCAACACCTAAAAGTGGTCAGCCATACCTCAAAGTGGTCAACCACCCCCTCAAAGTGATCAAATCCCCCCCTAAAGTGGTCACCACCCCCTAAACATGGTCAACCACCCCTCAAAATGGTCAGCTGAGCCCTTGAGGTGGTCAACCATCCCTTAGGAGGTCAACTACCCCCTCAAAATGTTCAGGTACCCCTTTAAGGTGGCCAACCACTCCCCCAAAGAGGTCAACCAGCACCTCAAAGTGGTCAGCCACACCTTAAAGTGGTCAACCACCCCCTCAAAGTGGTCAACCACCCCCTCAAAATGGTCAAATCCCCCCCTAAAGTGGTCAACCACTTCCTAAACATGGCCAACCACCCCTCAAAATGGTCAGCTGAGCCCCTGAGGTGGTCAACCATCCCTTAGGAGGTCAACTACCCCCTCAAAATGTTCAGGTACCCCTTTAAGGTGGTCAACCACCCCCTCAAAGTGGTCAACCAGCCCTCAAAGAGGTCAACCAGCACCTCAAAGTGGTCAACCACAACCCAAAAGTGGTCAACCACCCCCTCAAAATGTTCAGGTACCCCTTTAAGGTGGTCAACCAGCCCCTCAAAGAGGTCAACCAACACCTCAAAGTGGTCAACCACCCCTCAGAGAGGTCAACTGCCCTCTCAAAATGTTCAGGTACCCCTTTAAGGTGGTCAACCACTCCCTCAAAGTGGTCAACCAGCTCTCAAAGAGGTCAACCAACACCTCAAAGTGGTCAAATCCCCCCCTAAAGTGGTCAACCACCCCCTAAACATAGTCAACCACCCCTCAAAATGGTCAGCTGAGCCCCTGAGGTGGTCAACCACCCCCTCAAAATGTTCAGGTACCCCTTTAAGGTGGCCAACCACTCCCCCAAAGTGGCCAACCACCCCCTCAAAGAGGTCAGCTGCCCTCTCAAAATGTTCAGGTACCCCTTTAAGGTGGTCAACCAACACCTCAGAGTGGTCAACCACCCCTCAAAACGGTCAAATCCCCCCCTAAAGTGGTCAACCACCCCTTAAACATGGTCAATCATCCCCTCAAAATGGTCAACCCCCCCTCAGATTGGCCAACCACCCCTCCACAACGGTCAGCCACCCCCTCAGCGCGGTCAGCCGCCCCTCAAGCCGTCCAGGCAGCCTGCAGGGCGGTGGAGCTGGCCCCTCGAGCCCTGCCCCTGCCCGCAGGGGAGAAGCCCTTCCTGTGCGACAAGTGCGGCCGCGGCTTCAACCGCGTGGACAACCTGCGCTCCCACGTCAGGACTGTGCACCAGGGCAAGGCCGGCATCAAGATCCTGGAGCCCGAGGAGGGCGACGAGGTCAACATCGTCACCGTGGCCTCGGACGAGATGGTGACGCTGGCCACCGAGGCGCTGGCGGCCACCGCCGTCACCCAGCTCACCGGTGAGACGCGGCGCCGCAGCGCCCCCCGCTGGCCGCCGCCGGCAGAGCGCCTCGGGCGGCCTGCGGCTCTCCCTCCCGGGCTCCCGCCGTGGGCAGGGGCAGTCTCACAGTCTGTGTAACTAAGGTTGGAAGAGACCTCGGGGATCATCGAGTCCAACCTATCAACACAGACCCCATGACCAGACCATGGCACCAAGTGCCACATCCAAGCCCCTCTGGAACACCTCCAGGGGTGGGGACTCCACCACCTCCCTGGGCAGCACATCCCAATGGCCAGCAACTCTCTCTGGGAAGAACTTTCTCCTCACCTCCAGCCTGAACCTCCCCTGGCACAGCTTGAGACTGCAAAGCTGCAGCCCGAGGCTGGATAGAGCCTGGCCAGAGCCTCCCCCTCAGCACCAAGGCAAAACAGCCAGAGCCCTGCTGCAGCTTGGAGCTCCCCTTGGAGGCTTTTCCCCCATCCCCTTGGGTTTTTCTGTTTTCCCCCAGCCCCTTGGGGTTCCTTCCTCCTCCCCAACCCCTTGGAGTTTTTTTTTCTCTCTCTCACAACCTCTTTTTTCTTTCCCCCCAATCCCTTTTTTTCCTCCCCCAACCTCTTTTTTCTTCCCCACACCCCTCTCATGCCTTTGCAACCCCTTCATCTGCTTGCACCTGTGTCTCCTTGCACCCCCTCCTCCCCTCATTGTTCCATTTCCCCCATCCCCTCATATTCCCCCCCTCCATTCCCTCATTTTGCCTCCTTCCATTCCCTATTCCCCTCCCCCCATTCCCTATTTCTCCATCCCTTCATCTTCTCTCCTTCCTCCATCCCTTCATCTTCCCTCCTCCCCCATCCCTTCATCTTTCCTCCCCCCCATCCCTTCATCTTTCCTCCCCCCCATCCCTTCATCTTTCCTCCCCCCCATCCCCTCATCTTTCATCCCCCCTATTTCCTCATCTTTCCTTCCCCCATCCCCTCATCTTCCTCCCCTCCATCCCCTCATCTTCCTCCCCTCCATCCCCTCCATCCCCTCATCTTCCTCCCCCATCCCCTCATCTTTCCTCCCCTCCATCCCCTCATCTTTCCTCCCTCCATCCCCTCATCTTTCCTCCCCTCCATCCCCTCATCTTTCCTCCCCTCCATCCCCTCATCTTTCCTCCCCTCCATCCCCTCATCTTCCCTCCTCCCCCATCCCTTCATCTTCCCTCCTCCCCCATCCCTTCATCTTCCCTCCTCCCCCATCCCTTCATCTTCCCTCCTCCCCCATCCCTTCATCTTCCCTCCTCCCCCATCCCTTCATCTTCTCTCCTTCCTCCATCCCTTCATCTTCTCTCCTTCCTCCATCCCTTCATCTTCCCTCCTCCCCCATCCCTTCATCTTCCCTCCTCCCCCATCCCTTCATCTTCCCTCCTCCCCCATCCCTTCATCTTCCCTCCTCCCCATCCCTTCATCTTCCCTCCTCCCCCATCCCTTCATCTTCCCTCCTCCCCATCCCTTCATCTTCCCTCCTCCCCATCCCTTCATCTTCCCTCCTCCCCCATCCCTTCATCTTCCCTCCATCCCTTCATCTTCCCTCCTCCCCATCCCTTCATCTTTCCTCCCCCATCCCCTCATCTTTCCTCCCCTCCATCCCCTCATCTTTCCTCCCCTCCATCCCCTCATCTTTCCTCCCCTCCATCCCCTCATCTTCCTCTCCTCCTCCATCCCCTCATCTTCCCTCCTCCCCCATCCCTTCATCTTCCCTCCTCCCCCCATCCCTTCATCTTCCCTCCTCCCCCCATCCCTTCATCTTCCCTCCTCCCCCATCCCTTCATCTTCCCTCCTCCCCCATCCCTTCATCTTCCCTCCTCCCCTCCATCCCTTCATCTTCCCTCCTCCCCCATCCCTTCATCTTCCCTCCTCCCCCATCCCTTCATCTTCCCTCCTCCCCCATCCCTTCATCTTCTCTCCTTCCTCCATCCCTTCATCTTCTCTCCTTCCTCCATCCCTTCATCTTCCCTCCTCCCCCCCCATCCCTTCATCTTCCCTCCTCCCCCCATCCCTTCATCTTCCCTCCTCCCCCATCCCTTCATCTTCCCTCCTCCCCCATCCCTTCATCTTCCCTCCTCCCCCATCCCTTCATCTTCTCTCCTTCCTCCATCCCTTCATCTTCCCTCCTCCCCCATCCCTTCATCTTTCCTCCCCCCATCCCTTCATCTTTCCTCCCCTCCATCCCCTCATCTTCCTCCCCTCCATCTTCTTCTCCCCTCCATCCCTTCATCTTCCCTCCTCCCCCATCCCTTCATCTTCCCTCCTCCTCCATCCCTTCATCTTCCCTCCTCCCCCATCCCTTCATCTTCCCTCCTCCCCCATCCCTTCATCTTTCCTCCCCTCCATCCCCTCATCTTTCCTCCCCCATCCCCTCATCTTTCCTCCCCCATCCCCTCATCTTTCCTCCCCTCCATCCCTTCATCTTTCCTCCCCCCATCCCCTCATCTTTCCTCCCCCATCCCCTCATCTTTCCTCCCCCATCCCCTCATCTTTCCTCCCCTCCATCCCCTCATCTTTCCTCCCCCATCCCCTCATCTTTCCTCCCTCCATCCCCTCATCTTTCCTCCCCCATCCCCTCATCTTTCCTCCCCTCCATCCCCTCATCTTTCCTCCCCTCCATCCCCTCATCTTTCCTCCCCTCCATCCCCTCATCTTTCCTCCCCTCCATCCCCTCATCTTTCCTCCCCTCCATCCCCTCATCTTTCCTCCCCCATCCCCTCATCTTTCCTCCCTTCATCCCCTCATCTTTCCTCCCCTCCATCCCTTCATCTTCCCTCCTCCCCTCCATCCCTTCATCTTCCCTCCTCCCCCCATCCCTTCATCTTCCCTCCTCCCCCATCCCTTCATCTTCCCTCCTCCCCCATCCCCTCCTCTTTCCCTCCCCCTCCCCTCCTGTCCCCCCGTGCCCCCTCCCCTGCCCTGTCCCCGCAGTGGTGCCGGTGGCAGCCGCGGTCACTGCCGACGAGACCGAAGCTCTCAAAGCCGAGATCACCAAAGCGGTGAAGCAGGTGCAGGAAGCAGGTGAGAGAGCTTTGAGGGGGGATGAGCAGGGTCGGGGGGGGTCAGCCGAGCCCTGCTCAGCCCAGGCTGACTCCCCCCCATCTCTCCCTCGCAGACCCCAACACGCAGATCCTCTACGCCTGCGACTCCTGCGGGGAGAAGTTCCTGGACGCCAGCAGCCTGGCTCAGCACGTCCGGATCCACACGGCCCAGGCCCTCGTCATGTTCCAGGCCGACTCGGACTTTTACCAGCAGTACGGCGCCGCCGCCGCCGCCTGGCAGCCCGAGCAGGTCCTGCCCGCCGGGGAGCTGCTCTTCCGTGCCCGCGACGGCGCCCCCGAGCCCCCCGGCGCGCCCCTGGCCCCCGCGCCCCCCGCCGGCGAGGCTCCGCCCGCCCCCGAGTGACTGCTCCCCCCCTCGCCTTTATTTAAGAAGAGCTGCTTGGAAAGGCCGCGGGGAGTTGCGCGGCCACACGGAGCTGGGGGCTGCAGGGGGCTGCAGGGAGCTGCGCGGCCACACGGAGCTGGGGGCTGCTGGGGGCTGCAGGGAGCTGTGGGCTGCAGGGAGCTGCGCGGCCACACGGAGCTGGGGGCTGCAGGGGCTGCAGGGAGCTGTGGGCTGCAGGGAGCTGCGCGGCCACACGGAGCTGGGGGCTGCAGGGAGCTGTGTGGAGCTGTGTGGCTGCCCAGGGCTGTGTGGCCACACAGAGCTGTGGGCTGCCCAGGGCTGTGTGGCTGCCCAGGGCTGTGTGGCTGCCCAGAGCTGTGTGGCTGCCCAGAGCTGTGTGGCCACACGGAGCTGTGGGCTGCAGGGAGCTGTGTGGCTGCCTAGGGCTGTGTGGCTGTTGGGGGCTGTGTGGCTGCCCAGAGCTGTGTGGGTGGAAGGTTGCAGATGGAATAAATTGCAATATTTTCTAAGGCTTCTTTGGTGCCACCTCAGGGAGCCCCCAGGAGAGTTTGTGCTGTCCTGCCCCCACTTAATGCCGTAGTTCAGTCTGGAGAGGAGAAGGCTCCCAGAATAGAATAGAATAGACCAGACCAGACCAGTTTGGAAGAGACCTTCAAGATCATCATGTCCAAACTATCATCCAACACCATCTAATCAACTAAACCATGGCACCAAGCACCCTGTCAAGTCTCCTCCTGAACACCTCCAGTGATGATGACTCCACCACCTCCCCAGGCAGCACATTCCAATGGGCAACCTCTCTGTGTAAAACTTCCTCCTGATCTCCAGCCTAAACCTCCCCTGGTGCAGCCTGAGACTGTGTCCTCTTGTTCTGCTGCTGGCTGCCTGGGAGAAGAGCCCAACCCCCACCTGGCTCTAACCTCCCTTCAGGGAGTTGGAGAGAGCAAGAAGGTCTCCCCTGAGCCTCCTCTTCTCCAGGCTAAGCAACCCCAGCTCCCTCAGCCTCTCCTCCCAGGGCTGTGCTCCAGACCCCTCCCCAGCTTCGTTGCCCTTCTCTGGACACCTTCCAGCAGCTCAACCTCCTTCCTAAACTGAGGGGCCCAGAACTGGACACAGGACTCAAGGTGTGGCCTAACCAGTGCAGTGTACAGGGGCAGAATGACCTCCCTGCTCCTGCTGGCCACACTCTTCCTGCTGCAGCCCAGGATGCCATTGGCCTTCTTGGCCACCTGGGCACACTGCAGGCTCATGTTCAGTCTACTATCAACCAGCACCCCCAGGTCCCTCTCTGCCTGGCTGCTCTCAGCCATTCTGACTCCAGCCTGTAGCACTGCATTGTGGCCTTCTAGTACCTGAAGGGGGCTCCAAGAAAGCTGGGGAGGGACTTTTGAGGATGTCAGGGAGGGATAGGACTGGGGGGGATGGAGCAGAACTAGAAGTGGGGAGATTGAGATTGGCTGTGAGGAAGAAGTTGTTCCCCAGGAGGGTGGTGAGAGCCTGTCCCAGGCTGCCCAGGGAGGTGGTGGAAGCCTCCTGCCTGGAGGTGTTTGCAGCCAGGCTGGAGGTGGCTGTGAGCAACCTGCTGTGGTGTGAGGTGTCCCTGCCCATGGCAGGGGGTTGGGACTGGCTGAGCCTTGAGGACACTTCCACCCCTGACAGCTCTCTGGTTCTGTGATTTGGGTCTGGTTCTGCTGTGGGGACTCCTAGATCTGGAGCTCCTTCCTGGGGCTGGAGGAAGGAGTTCTCAGAGAGGGGTTTGGGTCAGAAGGGACATCAAAGGTCATCTCCCCCAACCCCCTGCCATGGGCAGGGACACCTCCCACCAGCCCAGGCTGCTCAAGACCTCATCCAGCCTGGCCCTGAACAGCTCCAGGGAGGGGACAGCCACAGCCTGTGAAGCATTCCTGTAATGAGGACACAAATGAGGTAAATGGAGGTAACTGAGATGATAAAGAAGTGGTTGAGGATTGGCCAAGGAAGGTTGGGTTGGGTTGGGTTAAAGACAGGAGGAATCTGGGGGGGGAAGCAGCACCAGGAAGCCACCAACCTCCCTGGTGAATCCCCAGCACTGGTGGGAATGGGTGAAAATCCAGAAGATAGAGTTAAAAAAGAGAGATTTAGGAGGAAAATCAGGGGTCTGGACCCCCATCAGAGCAGGCAGAGGAGGTTGGGGTTGAAGCAGGGGGGAGGTCCTCACCCCATGCCAAAGAAGCAAAGCAGAGCCCATTTTGGGTTGAAAAAAGGGTGAAGTGGTGCTGGTGGCACCCCAGGATCGAGGCAGGGTTAGACAGCTCAGGCTGAAGGCTGAGGACAGCCCTTGGGGTGCCCCAGGCTCTGGGGCACTGTGAACAGGAGGAGATGGGTCCCAAGGTGAGTGATGTGTTCCTGTCTGTGTGTCTCTCCCAGCCCCTCTTGCCCAACCAGGTGTTGGGAGGCTGTGGGGCTCTGGTGGGGCTGTGCTGTCTCCACCAGCATCCTTCATCCTTCATCCCCCTGAGTGCTGGGGCTCAGGGGGCTGCATCTACCCAGCCTGGGGCAGGGGCTTCATGGTGACACCTGCCTGGTGCTGGGCTCCAGCCTGAGGGACCTGGGGGTGATCTGCAGAGCAGGAGCTGGGCACAAACCCCCTGGAGGGGTCCTGGAGACCCTGGAGCTGGGATCAGACCTGAGCTGCTCATCACCCAGGATGGGGGACAGACAGATGGACAGTTACAGTATCACAGAGTGTTAGAGGTTGGAAGGGACCTCTGGAGAGCAGCCAGGCCAACCCCCTGCCAGAGCAGGATCACCCAGGGCAGCTCACCCAGGGACACATCCAGCAGGGGTTGCAAAGGCTCCACAGGAGCAGACTCCACAACCTCTCTGGGCAGCCTGCTCCAGGCTCTGCCACCCTCACAGGGACAAAGTTTCTCCTCCTGGTCCCCTGGCACCTCCTCTGCTCCAGCTTGCCCCCAGTGCCCCTTGTGCTGTCCTTGGACAGCCCTGGGCAGAGCCTGGCTCCAGCCCTGCACATCTTCATCCCCAGCCATGAGGGCAGCCCTCAGGCTCCTCTGCTCCCAGCTCCAAGCCCCAGCTGCCTCAGCCTGGCCTCCCAGGAGATGTTCCACTGCCTGCAGCAGCTCTGTGCCTCTGGGCTGGACTCTCTCAAGCAGTTCCCTGAGATCCCTCTTGAACTGAGGAGCCCAGAACTGGACTCAAGATTCCAGCTGTGGCCTCAGCAGGGCAGAGCAGAGTGGGAGGAGAACCTCTCTTGACCTACTGACCACAGCCCTTCTGATCCCCCCCAGGCTGCCCTTGGCCTTCCTGGCCACAAGGACACTTTGCTGGCCCCTGGGCATCCTTCTCTCCACCAGGACTCCCAGGTCCCTCTCCTCTCTGCTGCTCTCCCTTAGGGCAGTCCCCAGCCTCTCAAGGTCAGTGGGGTTGTTCTTCCTCAGACCCAGGACTCTCCACTTGTCCTTCTTGGATTTCATTCCATTTCTCCCCCCCAGCTCTGCAGCCTGGCCAGGTCTGGCTGGCTGGCAGCACAGCCTGAGGGCTGTCACCACTGCCCCCAGCTTGGTGCCCTCAGCAAAGCTGCTGGCAGTGCCCTCAGCCAGGTCCTTGGTGACGATTGAGCAGCACTGGTGCCAGCAGCAAGCCCTGAGGCAGCCCCCTGGACAGAGGCCTCCAAGCAGGCTCAGTCCCACTGACCACAACTCTGACTTCTTCCCTTCAGCCAGCTGCCATCCCCCTCACTGCCTGCCTCTGCAGGCCTCACTGCCTCAGTTTAGCTGTGAGGATGCTGTGGGTGTCAAAGGCTTCCCTGAGGTCAAGCTAAACCACAGCCACTGCTCCAGCATCACCTACCCAGCTGCTTATGGCCACATCAAAGGCTCTCAGGTTGGTCAAACATCACTTTCCCCTGGTAAAACCTGCTGACCACTCCCAGTGGCTGCCTTACCTCTATGTGCCTAGAGACAGCACTGAGAAGTTGTTCCATCACCTTCCCATGGACAGAGGTGAGGCTGACTGCTCTGTAGTTGCCACAGGGTCCTCCTGCTTGCCCTTTTTGAAGACTGGGGTGACCTTTGCTTTCCTCCAGCCCTCAGGCACCTCTCCTGTTCCCCACAACTTACCAAAGATGATGGAGAGTGGCCTAGGGATGACTTCTGCCAGCTCCCTCAGCACCCATGGGTGCATCCCATCAGGACCCCTGGGTGGAGGGATGTCCAGGTTGCCTAAGTGCTCCTAACCCACTCATAGAATAGAGTAGTATCATAGTATCACAGTATCAGTCAGGGTGGGAAGGGACCACAAGGCTCAGCCAGTGCCAACCCCCCTGCCATGGGCAGGGACACCCCACACTAGAGCAGCCTGGCCACAGCCTCAGCCAGCCTGGGCTTAAACACCTCCAAGGGCTGAGGCCTCAACCACCTCCCTGCACAACCTATTCCAGGGCTTCACCACTCTCATGGGGAAGAACTTCCTCCTCCCCTCCAGCCTCAATCTCCCCACCTCCAGCTTCATTCCATTCCCCCTAGTCCTAGCACTCCCTGAGATCCTGAGCAGTCCCTCCCCAGCCTTCCTGGAGCCCCCTTCAGATCCTGGAAGGCCACAATGAGGTCACCTCAGAGCCTTCTCTTCTGCAGACTGAACAGCCCCAACTCCTTCAGTCTGTGCTCACAGCAGAGCAGCTCCAGCCCTCTGCTGCTCCTCCTGGCCCTGCTCTGGACACCTTCCAGCACCTCCACATCCCTCTTGCCATATGGGCTCCAGAACTGGAGGCAGGACTCCAGGTGGGGTCTCCCCAGAGCTGAGCAGAGGGGGAGAATCACCTCCCTTGCCCTGCTGGCCACACTTCTGCTGCTGCAGCCCAGGCTCTGCTTGGCTTTCTGGGCTGCAAGTGCACACTGAGAGCTCCTGGGGAGCTTCTCCTCCCCCAGCACCCCCAAGGCTCTCTCCTCAGGGCTGCTTTCCAGCCAGTCCCTGCCCAGCCTGCATTTGTGCCTGGCATTGCCTCCAGCCAGCTGCAGGACCCTGCCCTTGCTCTTGTTGAACCTCCCGAGGTTGGCTTGTGCCCACCTCTCCAGCCTGCCCAGCTCCCTCTGGATGGATCCCTTCCCTCCAGCTGTCTGCTGCACCACACAGCTTGGTGTCATCAGCAACCCTGCTGAGGCTGCACTCAGTGCCACTGCCCATGGCACCCACAGGGATGTTGAACAAGCCTGGGCCCAGGAGTGATCCCTGAAGGACTCCGCTTGTCCCTGGCCTCCCCTGGGACATGGAGCCATGGACAGTCACAGAATTGTTTCAGTTGGAAAGGATCTCCAAGACCACAGAGTCCAACCCTTTGACCCAGCACCACCCTGGCCACCGAGCCACGGCCCCAGGTGCCATGGCCACAGCTTTCCTGAACCCCCCCAGGGATGGGGACTCCACCACCGCCCTGGGCAGCCTGTGCCAGTCCCTGACCTCTCTTGCAGTTAAAAAGTTGTTTTCTAATATCCAACCTGAACCTCTTCTGCTGCAATTTGAGGTCACCTCCTCTTGTTCTATCACTTGATACGAGGAAGAAGAGCCCAACCCCCAACATCAATCACTTACAACCTCCTTTCAGGTGGTTTAGAGAGCAGAGAGGTCTCCCCTCAGCCTCCTCTTCTCCAGAGTTTCACATTATTCTCTCTTTTTTCTCTGTCTCTAGGTTGTATTAACCAGATGTTGGCACTGCAGCAATGCTCAGTATCAACATAAAGTGTTTGCATCACCAACCAAGGGAGACTCCTCCTTTATCCTGCCTTGCTCAGGGGCCTCAGGGGTCTGGGGCAGTATAGACAAAGAAGATTCAGCATCTCCACCTTCACTGTACCCTCTGTCCCCAGGGCACCACCTCCCTCAGCACTGGGCCTGCATTCCCCCTCCAGTGTTGGTGGTGTCTGCAATGGATTTGAAGAAGCTCTTTCTGCTGTCTTTGACCTCTCTTGCAAGGTTGAATTCCCAAGGAGGCTTTGGCTTTCCTAGCAGCCTCCCTATATCCTCTGACAGCAGCCTTCTCCTCCTCCCAAGTAGCCAACCTCTCCTGCCAGCATCTCTAGGCCCTCTTCTTCCCCTCGAGTTTGCCCAGCAGTTCCCTGTTTTGCTATGCAGGGCTCCTGGCTCCCTCTCTGATTTCTTACTAGTTGGGGTGCTCTGATCCTGAGCTTGGAAGAAGTGGTCCTTGAATATTAACCAAGTTCTGTTCCCCTTTACCTCCTGGTGCCTTGTCCCATGGGAGCTCCCCCAGCAGCTGCTTGAAAAGGCCAAAGTTGGCCCTGCTGAAGTCCGGGGCTGTGAGCCTGCTTGGTGCTCTGTTTCCTACTGCACAAGATCCTGAACATCTCCTGGTCACTGCAGCCAAGGCTGCCCTCAGCCTTCACCACTTCACCCAGACCCTCCTTGCTGCTATGAGCCCCAGCAGTGCTCCTCTCCTCATTGCCTCATCCACCATTTGCACCAAGAATTTATCAGCAATCCACTGGAGGAACCTCCTGGACTGGAGGAGGCTGCCTGGGGGAGGCCTTCCAGCAAGTATCTGGGGAGTTAAAAACCCCATGAGAACCAGGGCCTGGAACTGCAAGCTGCCTGCAGAAGGCCTCTTCAGCTTCCTCATCCTGATCAGGTGGCCTCTAACAGCCACCCACAACAGTGTCACCCATGCCAGCCTGCCCCTTCCCTCACACCCACAAACTCAGCTTGCTCTTCACCCACCCCTGGCCAGAGCTCAGCACCCTCTGGTTGCTCTCTCATGTAAACAGCAACTGCACCACCTGGCCTTCTTGGCCTGTCTGTCCTAACAGCCCTCCATGACCACCTTCCAGCCATGGCTCTGTCACTGTCTCCAGATCAGAGCCCCTTGGCCACACACAAACTTCTGACTCCTCCTGTTCATTCCCCATGCTGCCTGCATTGGACTGCAGGCACCCTCCAGAGCTTCCACTCCCCCCTGGCACCTGGGTGGGTGACAGGGATGAGGACAGACACAGGGACAGGAGCAGGGCCACTCACCCCAGCATGTCCCAGGAAATCATCCTGCCTTGAGCATCATCCTGCCAGCAGCACCCTGGTCCTTTTCTTACCCCACAACAGGCTCCACTCTGCCTCCAGCCCCTCAGAGGGTGACTCTCTCCCTTTTCTTTGACCCCAAACTCTCACTGACCCTTCTGGTGGGGTGCAGCCCCCCAGACTTTCTCCTAAACCTCCCTTTTTTAATCTCCTTGAGTTTAGCTTCCTCTCCCCAGCACTGCTGATTAACCAAGGCTGTCAGTGCCTCCCCCTGGCTCCCTCCTGTGCTGGAGCCCAGCGTGTTTGGAGGTAGAGAAGTGGTGAATGAACTGAAATCTGGCTCCTGTGTTTGACAGGATGTCCCACACAGCAGCCACGCTCCCTGGCCACCATCCAACCCCCTCCTGCTGCACAAGGAGGTCTGGATGGGGTTTAATCCCCTGGTGCAGCACCGGCAGTCCTCCAGTCTCGCTGACACCGTCTGCCATGACATCCTCCAGGGGAAGCTCAAGGGGTGTGGGCTGGTTGAGGCAGCAGGGAGGTGAGAAAGGGCTGAAGGGCAGAGCTCAGAGGATTGTGAGCAGTGGCTCAGCCTCATCCAAAGCCTGTGGCATGCAGTGCTCAGCAGAGGTCAGCACAGGCTTCAGTCTTGTTCAACATCATCAACAACCTGGATAAAGGAGCAGGGGGCACCCTCAGATGATCCAAAACTGGGAGCAGTGGCTGACACCCCTCAGGCTGTGCTGCCAGCCAGCCACACTCTCGTTGGGCAGAGGAACCTCAACCAGGGCAAGGGTAGGGTCCTGCACCTGGGGAGGAACAACCTCCTGCAGCACTACAGCTGAGGGGGAGCCTGCTGGGAAGCAGCTCCAAGGAGAAGGACCTGGGAGTGCTGGGGAAGAAGTTGCTCATGAGCCAGCAAAGTGCCCTCATGACCAAGGTGGCCAATGGTATTCTGGGTGCATGAAGGAGAGTGTGGCCAGCAGGCTAAGGCAGGTTCTCCTCCCCCTCTATTCTGCCCTGGTGAGGCCACATTTGGAATCCTGAGTACAGTTCTGGGCTCCCCAGTTCAAGAGGGACAGGGAACCACTGGAGAGAGTCCACTGAAGGCTGGGAAGCTGCTGAGGGGCCTGGAGCAGCTCTGGGAGCAGCAAAGGCTGAGAGCCCTGGGGCTGAGAGCCTGCAGAAGAGCAGCCCCAGAGGGCAGCTGAGCAATGCTCAGCAAGAGCTAAAGGAGCTGTGGGGGGAGGAGGCTGGGGCCAGACTCTGCTCAGTGGTGCCCAGGGCCAGGCCAAGGGGCAGAGGGCACAAACTGGAACCCAGGAGGAGAAAATTGTTTGTTGTGAGGGTGCTGAGGCCTGGAGCAGGCTGCCCAGAGAGGTTGTGGAGTCTCCTGGTGTGGAGAGCTTCCAACCCCCCCTGGGGCTTGTGCTGCTGGGCAGGGTGCTGCGGGCATCCCGCTGGAGCAGGGGGTCGGGCTGGCTGAGCTCCAGAGGTCCCTTCCACCCCCTCACCCTTCCACACAAGCTCGCAGGGGGCGCCTTCCAGCCGGGGCCGTGCCGCTGGGCCGAGGGAGCAGAGCCGGCGCCGAGGCGTTTTGCATTTTTTAATCAAGTTTGTAATCCAATGGACAACACAAAACAAAACTGCGCTGAGGAGGACGGAACGGACCGGGACGGAACGGCCACCAAACCAGCTCCATAAATTAATAGGGTGTTGAGGGAGGCTGGGGGAGGGCTGGGAAGGGAGGGAGGCTGGGGGTGGGGGAGGGGGTGGGGTGGGTTTGTACAAGTGTAACTAAAACACTTCCACGGCTGGTGAGAGGAGAGGAGGGGAGAAGGGGAGAGGGAAGGAAGGGAGAGGGGGAGGGCGTCCCGATGAAGCGGCACTTACAAATGAGTGACAAATACAAAGTCTGAGTATGAAAATAAGATTTTTTTTCTCTTGAAAACACATCTCTTTTTTTTTTTTTTTCTTTCCTTTTTTTTTTTTCCTTTTTTTTTTTTCATCCTTTTTTTTTTTTTTAACCTTCTTTTTTTTGTTGGTTTTTTTTTTTCCGTTGGTTTTTTTTGGCACAGATTAAAAAAAAAAATGTTATGTCGTAAGGGGGAAGGAGGAGGGAGGAGGAAAGGGAGGGTTGGGGAGGGGGGAAAAAGGAGGAGGAGGGATCTGAAATCTTTCTGTTGTTGTTGTTGAGGGGTATTTTTTTGTTGTTGTTGTTGGGTTTTGTTTGTTTTGTTTCCTTTTTTTTTAAAGTCAGTATTATATATATTTATATATATTATATATATATTTATATATACACAACACCCGCTGAGTTCTGCATAATCCCACCAGGAAGGAAAATAGCTTCTCCCTTTTGTAATTTAAGTTCTTTTTTTTCTTTGTTTGTTTTTTCATTTCTTTCCTTTTTTTTTTTCTTGTATTTTCTCTCTCTTTTTAGTTTATTTTTTTTAGACGTTTTTCCTTTTGTTTATTTCCTTTTGTTTTGTTTATTTCCTTTTGTTGGTTTTTGTTCCTTTTGTTGGATTTTTTTTTGCTTCGGCGTCATTTGCTCTGTGGGTTGGTTGGTTGTTGGTTTTCCACCCCCCCACCCCCCCCTTTTTAACCTTTGTTGTGGTTTTTGTTGGTTTTTTCCCTCTGTTGGATTTTTGCTCTGTTGTATGTTTTGTTGTATTTTTCCTTTGTTGTGTTTTTCTGTTGGATTTCTGTTGGATTTTCCTGTTGTATTTTGGCTCTGTTGTAGTTTTCTGTTGTATTTTCCTGTTGTATTTTTGCAGTTGTATTTTTGTTGTACTTTCCTGTTGTATTTTGCTCTGATGTAGTTTTCTGTTGTAGTTTCCTGTTGTATTTTGGCTCTGTTGTAGTTTTCTGTTGTATTTTCCTGTTGTATTTTGGCTCTGTTGTATTTTCCTGTTGTATTTTTGCTCTGTTGTATTTTTGTTGTACTTTCCTGTTGTATTTTCCTGTTGTATTTTTGCTCTGCTGTAGTTTTCTGTTGTATTTCCCTGTTGTATTTTTGCTGTTGTAGTTTTCTGTTGTATTTTCCTATTGTACTTTTGCTCTGACATAGTTTTCTGTTGTATTTCCCTGTTGCATTTTTGCTCTGTTGTATTTTCCTGTTGTATTTTTTGCTCTGTTGTATTTTCCTGTTGTAGTTTTTGTTGTGTTTTTTCCTTTGCTGGACTCCTGTTCTGTTGTATTTTTCTGTTGTGTTTTTGCTCTGCTGTATTTTTCCTTTGTTGTATTTTTTGGTGTATTTTTTGTTGGATCTTTCCTTTGTTGTATTTTTTGTTGTATTTTTTTGTTGTATTTCTTGTTGTATTTTCCTCTGTTGTATTTTTTGTTGTACCTTTCCTTTGTTGTATTTTTCTTTGTTGTATTTTTCCTCTGTTGTATTTCTTTGCTGTAAAATTTCCTTTGTTGTATTGTCTTTGTTGTATTTTGTCTTTGTTGTATTTTCTTTGTTGTATTCTTTGTTGTATTTTCTTTGTTGTATTTCTTTGTTGTATTTTGTCTTTGTTGTATTCTTTGTTGTATTTTGTCTTTATTGTATTCTTTGTTGTATTTTCTCTCTGTTGTATTCTCTATTGTAGTTTTTTCCTCTCTGCTGTTGTTGGTTTTGTGTGTGTGTGTTTGTGTTGTTTTGTTGGGGTTTCAGTGTAAACTGTACATCCCAGATGAGGAGAAGATGGCTGCAGCAGGGGTGAGTGGAGTAGAGGAAGGTTCACATCCAGAAAGCAGGAAACCATCAAAGAAAATCCCAACCCCCACAAAGCACCCAACCCCCAACAACCCTGAATCAAACAAACAATAATAAACCCACACCAAAATATGAAGGGGAAAGAAACTAAAGAAAAAAAATTAAACCCACACCAAAAAAATGGAAGAGAAGCAAACAATTAGACCCACACCAAAAAATAAGAGAAAGAAACAAACCCACACCAAAAAATAAGAGAAAAAAAAACCAAATTAAAAGAAACCAAAAAAACACATTAAAATGTAAGAAAAAGAAACAAAAAGAAACAAAGCCACACAAAAAACAACATACAAAAACAGAGGAAAAAAGGGAAAGAAACAGGAAAAAAACACAAAGAAACAAAAAGAAACCAAAGAAAAGAAACCACTAAAAAGAGGAAACAAACCCATGAAAAATAAAGGAGAAAGAAAGAAAACCATGAAAAAAATTAAAAATGAAACAAAAAAAGAGGAAAAAATAAAAGGAAGCCACAAAAAACTGAACCACCAAAAGAAACCACTCAAAAAAAAAGGAACCATAAAAAAGAAACAAAAAAAAGGAACAATACAGAAAAAGGAAACAAAAAAGAAACACAAAAAAAACCCAAAAGAGAAACCAAAACCAAAAGCAGAAAAAAAAACCCTACAGAACCACAAAACCCAACAAAGAAATAAACAGAGAAGCAAAGAAAACAGAGAAAAAATAATCACCAAAATAAAAGGAAAATGGCAAAACCAAGATAAAAAAATTACCCCCAAAAAAAAAGGGGCAAAAAGAGAGAAAAGAAAGAAATTACAAAAGAAAGGGGGGGGAAAAATGACAAGAAGGAAAAAACAAGAAACAGAAATGACCAAGGAAAAAAAAGGAATCGCCAATAAAAGAAACAAAACAAGAAATGACCAAAACAAAAAGGATACAAAAAGCCCAAACCAAAAGAAACTAAACCAAACTCACAAAAAGAGAGAAACAAAAGGACAAATAACAAAAGGAACCATAAAGAAAAATGAAGAAACTACCAAAAAAAAAAAAAGGGGGGGAAAAAAACAAGAGACCACCCAACCCCCCTCAAGCAACCAACCCACCAAACCAGGACACAACCAAAACCGACCCCAAGCCCTCCCCTACGGAAGGAACTTTTCCCCCCCCCACACCTCCCCACCCCAGGAAGCCAGAAAGGAAAGCAAGGGCTGAAATGCTGCTCGCCCCCCAGGTCCTGCGCTCCGCCCGCGGCGCCCTCTCTCCGCGCGCGTCGGGACGTCCAGAGCGTCACAGTGTGTCCCCTCCCCACTGTGCAAAGGTCCGAGTCGCTCACTTAGTGCAAAGGCAGTTCAGCTTCTTTTGTGGTTGGTTTGTTTTTGTTTTAATTATTATTATAATTTTTTTTTGCCTTTATTTTTTTTTTTTAATCCTTTTTTTTTTTTGTCCTTTTTCTCATTTATTTTTTGTTAAAAAAAATAAGCCCTCCTTTTTTTTTCTTCTTCTTTCTTTCTTCTGCTTCTTGTCTTCTTCTTGTCTTCTTCTTCTTCTTCTTCTTCTTCTTCTTCCACTTCTTCTTCTTCCTTTATTTTTTGTTTTATTTTTCCCCAAAAGGAGGCACAGAGAGCCCAGCCCAGTCCCCACCCGCTGAGTGCATCGTCAGGTGTCCGTAAGCTAAAGCAATGTAAACATCCGAGGCAGCCGCCCGGCCGGGGGCAGGGCAGGAGGCTGGAATCTGGCAGCATTTTCTTGTTTACCTTCTCTCTCTTGTCACCAGGTTTTGTCACTTTGGGGTCGTGGCCTGGCCTGGGTTTTCGTTTGTGGGTTTTGGTGGTGGTTGGGTTTGTTGTTGGGTTGTGTTGGTTTTTTTTTGCTGCAGGGCCTTGGTAAAAGAGAAGCAAAGCGCCGGCGGCGGCGGCCGGGGGCTCACACGGAGGCGATGACGATCATCAGGTGAGGAGAGATGTTGGAGATGCTGGCCAGGAGGTCCGGGGCCAGCCGGGACAGGTGGCTCTCGGAGAACTCGCAGGGTGGGAAGATCTGCAGAACGTAGGCAGGCTGCCAGGAGGGAAAGGACAGCAGTGAGGGACACAGCAGGGTGAGGGATGGCTGGAAATGGTCTGAAATGGGACAGCTCTCCAGCCCAAAGCCATCTGTGGATCTATGCATATATGGATCCATGGATCTGTGAGTCTATGGATCCATGGATCTAGGGACCTATGAATCTATAAATCTATCAATCTCTGGATCCATGAAATGTTGAATCTCTGGATCCATGAATCTTTGAATCCCTAAATCCATGAATCTATGGATCCAAGGAGCTAGGAATCTATGGATCCATAAATCTGTGAATCTATAGATGCAAGAATCTATGACTCTATGGATCCAAGAATCCATGAATCTATGAATCCAAGAAGCTATCAATCTATGGATGCATGGATCTATGAACCTATGGATCCAAGAATCTATGACTCTATGGATCCATAAATCTGTGAATCTACAGATCCAAGAATCTATGACTCTATGGATCCATAAATCTGTGAATCTATGAATCCAAGAATCTATGACTCTATGGATCCATAAATCCATGAATCTATGGATCCAAGGAGCTATGAATCTATGGATGTATGGATCTATGAACCTATGGATCCAAGAATCTATGACTCTGTGGATCCCTAAATCTGTGAATCTATGGATCCATGAATCTATGGATCTATGGATCCACAAATCCATGAATGTATGAATCCAAGAACCTATGACTCTATAGATCCACAAATCCATGAATCTATGGATCCAAGAATCTATGAACCTATGGATCTATGAACGTACAGATCCATGAATCTATGGATCTATGAATCCATGGATCTAGATGACGGAGATCAGGAAGAAATTCCTTCCATTGAGGGCAGGGAAACACTGCAACAGGTTGGCCAGGGAGGCTGTGGATCACATGATCACAGAATATATCTGGTTGGAAGAGACCTTCAAGACAATCCAGTCCAACCCTGGATGCCTCCTCCCTGCAGGTGTTCAAGGCCAGGTTGGATGAGGCCTTGAGCAACCATGGCTGGTGGGAGGTGTCCCTGCCCATGGCAGGGGGTTGGAACTGGATGATCTTTTAAGGTCCCTTCCAGCCTAAATCATTCTATGAATCTATGGATGCTGGGCCAAGTGCTTGGACTGTGAAATGGATGTCCATGGTAGCAGATCCCAGAGCTGATGTTAGTGGAGTTCCACAGAGCTTGGGCAGCCTGGCTCAAAACCCCTGTGGAGCTGGTGGTGTTGGGTTGATGGTTGGACTCAATACCCAGGGAGGGCTTTTCCAACTGAAACAGTTCTATGATTCTATGATTCCAGACCATTCACACCCAGGAACAGATCAAATTTGGTTTGATGCAGCAAAACAACAGGAATGAAGGCTCCACATCACCAACCCCAAACCTTCTGTATTGACACCAAGTCCTGGGTTACAACAACCCCACAAACGCTCCAGGCTCAGGGCAGAGTGGCTGAAAACTATGCAGCAAAGAAAGCCCTGGGGGTGAGCTGGTCAGCAGCAACTGAAGATGAGCCAGCATGTACCCCGGTGGCCAAGAAGGCTACCAGCAGCCTGGCCTAGATCAGCAATGGTGTAGCCAGCAGGAGCAGGGCAGGGATCACCCCCCTGGACTGGGCATTGCTGAGGCCACACCTTGAGTCCTGGGTTCTGTTTTGGGCTCCTCACTCCAAGAAGGACATTGAGAGGTCCAGAGAAGGACTGGGAAGCTGGGGAAGGATGTGGAGAACAGGGCTGGAGAGGAGCAGCTGAGGGAACCAGGGTTGTTTAGTCTGGAGAGAAGGAAACTGAGGGGAGACCTTCTGACTCTCTACCACTCCCTGAAAGGTGCCTGAGCCAGGTGGGGTTGGTCTCTCCCTGCCCATACCTGGTTAGAGCCGGGGTTGGGGACGTTGATGATGCCTGCAGCTTGCTTGGCCTGCAGGTAGCTGATGAACGCAGCCTTGAGCGACTCCGTCTGACTGACCACATCCTCCTGGTCTCGGCCACAGGGCAAGGCCAGCAGCAGGCAGTAATCACTCTCCACCTGCAATGAAAACATGAGGAGATAAAGCAAATGTCTACTGGGACAGGCCTGCTCCTGACATCACCTGCAGTGCAAAACCCTCTCTTTGAACACCTTCAAAGTTACAAAAGACTTGCTGAAAGCTCAGCCAGCTGAGGAGATGGTGGAGAGGAGTGAAAACTGCACCCAGCACAGACAGGGACCTGTTGGAGTGGGACCAGAGGAGGCCTCAGCAATGCTGGCAGGGCTGGAAGGCCTGTGCTGGGAGGCCAGGCTGGGAGAGTTGGGGTTGTTCAGACTGGAGAAGGCTCCAGGGAGACCTTCTGGTGGCCTTTCAGGACTTAAAAGGCCATTCAGAAAGCTGGGGAGAGGCTTTTTCTCAGGGCCTGTTGTGCCAGGACAAGGGGGGATGGTTTGGGACTTAAAAGAGGGAGATTCAGAGTGGAGAGAAGGGAGAAATGTTTGACCCTGAGGGTGGTGAGAGCCTGGCTCAGGTTGCCCAGAGAGGTGGGAGATGTCCCATGCCTGGAACCATTCCAGGTGAGGTTGTTTGTGGCTCTGAGCAACCTGCTCTGGCTGGGGATGTCCCTGCTGACTGCAGGGGGCTGGACTAGACGACCTTTGGAGGTCCAAACCAAAGCAGTCTGTGACTGTGATTTCCATGGCTGCCTGGCACTCCACCTATCCCCTTACTCAGGTGAGTTGGAGCCAGCAGGAGTTTGTTCCAGGGATCAGGGATGTGCAATTTTCAAGGCTTCCCGACTCTGCCATTCCCTTTCCCACACATGCAGAGCAACACCTATTACTCATGACTTACAACCTGCATTTCACACTCCCTGGGAGGAAGGAATTACAGAATCACAGAATGGTTTGGCTTGGAAGAAGGGACCTTGAAGACCATCTAGTTCCATCTCCAAACATACAGCTATTATCAGAACCCCAGAAGAACAGTTTCACAGATTGCACCAGGTTGGAAGGCACCCTCAAAGGTCATCTTGTCCAATCCCCCTGCAGGCAGCAGGGACACCTCCAACTACAGCAGGCTACCCAGGGACCCACTGAGTCTGATCTTGAATGTCTCCAGGAATAGGGCCTCAACCACAGCCCTGGGCAGCCTGTTCCAGTGTCTCCCCACCCTCACTGTGCAGAACTTCCTCCTGATGTCCAACCTAAATCTGCCCTGCTCCAGTTTCAAACCACTGCTCCTCGTTCTGTCACTAACAGTCCCTCCTCAGCCTTCCTGAAGGTCTCCTTCAGATACTGAAATGCAGCTCTAAGGTCTCCCTGAAGCCTTCTCCTCTCCAGGCTGAACAGCCCCAGTTCTTTCAGCCTGTCCCCACAGGAGAGCTGCTGCAGCCCTCTGATCATCCTGGTGGCCTCCACTAGACCCTGACACGAGAGAATCAAGGAGAGCCCAAGTTTCTGGGCGAGCTGGTGGGGTTTTGTTACGCAGCTGCTATGAAGAGCCCAGCTCTCAGCATTCCCAAGGCAGCAGCAGCTCTTCCCACATCCCCATCCTGAGCCCTCACCATCATCCTGCGTGCGACGCCCTCCAGCTGCGACGCCTCCAGCCGCATGCGCTGGGCGATCCGCAGCGGGGGCCCTCCCTCGGGCGCGGGCAGCGACCGGTGTGCCAGGACGTTATTCCCGGAGACAAAGTGGAGCTGAACAGCAGCAGTGTCGTTCTTGAGAGCCAGAAGGCCCTGCCAGACAATGGGGTATTTCTGGGGAGAGAAGGAAAAACATCAGACACAGATAGATGAAGGAGAGGGGGCATCTCACACCCCGTGCCGAGTTGCTCCCTTGCCTCCCGTATTTCACTGGCAATTAAGACACCTTGGTACAGCTGTGGCACCAGCCCAGTTCGGGTCCTGCTAAATCACTGCTCCAGTCCTTTTCCTTCCACCTGGCTGAGCCACCTGGGTGACTCTGCTCATCCCAACAGCAGAACATCCTTCAGCCTCCCGTGCAGCATGAGGCAGTGCAGGGCTGCCACCAAATGCTGTTTGCTCTCTTCACAGAATCACAGGATGTTAGGGGCTGGAAGGGACCTCTGGAGATCATCCAGTCCAACCCCCCTGCTGTGCAAAGTAGGATCACCTAGAGCAGGTCACACAGGAACTCATCCAGGTGGATCTTGAGTATCTCCAGAGAGGGAGACTCCACAACCCACCTGGGCAGCCTGCTCCAGTGTTCCAAACAGGAATACTGAGAAAGTGCAGCAGCAGGAGAGTTGCTGAAGGTTATGCTGGAAATACTCAGTGCTGAAAGCAACTCTCAGCTCCTCACCCGGGCCTGGCTCCTCACCATCTCCTTCCTCTTCCTCAGCCCCGGGGCTGTGGCAGAGTGGTTTATGCAAAAATCCACCCAGGAAGCAAGAGAGATGATCAAATGCTCTCTCCACATCTGATGTGAGAGGTCAGGTTTTGGTGCTGCAGGTAAGCTGAGCTACACAGAACCTGATTCTCTCTGCCTTGCCAAGGAACAGGACCCTGCCCAGCCAGCAGAGGAGGCCGAAGCCGATACTCACCGTCAGAAGCTGGACCATGTCCACAGGTCTCTGTGACACAGGGTGAGGAGATGGCTCCTGCTTGAGAGCAGACTGGGGCTCGGGGCGACTGAGGGGCAGCCCTGGGGGGGCCCCGGGCCCTGCTGTGGTGGGGATGAATATGGACTGCTTGGGAACCGCCTGCGGCTGGTGCGGTGACGGAAGCTCCTGTTTCATCGAAATGGCCACGGGAGAAGGGTAGGAGGTCTGCCCCGTGTCTGCCGGTGCCCGCTGCAGGTGGACGTGAGGCTCCAGCTGTGCTGCATGCCTATTTACAGTGGGGTGGTGACTCTGCTCAGGTCCTGCTGCCGGAGGGCCCTTGGGATCCTGCGGGATCTGAGGAGTCTTGCTGCGCACCGGCTGGCTGGCGTGCGAGTGCTCGCCCTCCGGCAGACCCTGGAAAGCCAGCGGCGGGGTAAAGAGGGAAGACTTTAGGCTGTGAGCACAGCAGAACTCCTTAACCAAACTGCCAGGACACTGTCAGATTGCTGGTGGAGAAATCTGTCTCCACGCCACGGCACCAGCCCTGCTGGAGTAGTGCCTAGGCCTGTTCCCCACCTTCCAAGGCCACTCCACCAGCCTCTGGGACCTGAGAGCTGAAACCACATCCCCTGAATCCTGCTCCAAGTCCACCCATCCAATGATATATGACCTAGAGGCCACCTCAATGCTGACAAACCTCCCCCTGAAACCTCTATGTCTAAAAACCTGTTAAGTCATCTTCACACCTCCTGGTCTGAGTCCTAAAGCAGTTAAGCAAAGGGGCTTCTTTACTGTCCTCTGCAGCTGGGTTCCAAGGCCATTCCCCACACAAAACCAGCTCCTCTTGTGCTGGGAGCTTAAGCGGGGCTTGGAAACTAACCACAGAGAGCTAAACTCAGCCACGCAGAGCCACATCAGTGCTGTCACCAGCTGCAAGTGCTCCAGATTTCAAGCTGAAGAACAGGGGATTCTTTCTCACCTGAGATGGGGTCATGCTCCGGGAAGGCAGCCCGATGGGCGAGGCACCCGGGAACTGGGGGTGCCCGAGCTGTGCTGCCGTGTGGTAATTCCTCATGTCACCGTAGACAGACCGATAATCATGAAAGGAGCTCCCTGCAGGGTGCATGATCTGCACCCCGTGGGGCACCACCACAGGCTGCGTCAGAGGCAGTCCAGGCAGCTGGCTGCCGGAAGGGACGCTGAGGAGCCGCGGCTCGCTGTGAGGGGAATGAGCCATCTTGCCTTCAGAGGATTTGGGTGTCTCTTTGCCAGGCTGCGGGGTCTTACTGACAGGGGGGGTTTTCACAGCCCCCTCAGGAGTCCGGGATTGTCTGGATTCCGAGTGGTGCTCGCCCACGGCAGCCATGTGCGGGTGCATGATCATCCTGACGTCCCGTGGCACGTTGTACTGCTCCAGCCTGATGCTCGTGGGGTGCATGCGGTAGTCCGGCTGCATCACCAGCACGTCAGACTGCACCTGGGCCGGGCCTCGGCACACCGTGGTGTGGTGGTAGTGCATCTCCTCCTCAGGGGGATGCTGAGAAGACAGAGGAGGCATGACGATGTCCCGGATGGGAGCTGGCTGGGGCGTGCTGGACTGCTGAGGTTTGATCTCTATCTGGGGTTGCAGAGCAGCTCGGGGGGAGTGGAGCGCTTCCGGGCGGATGCCATAAGGGATGCTGGAGAGAGGAGGGGTGTTCATCCTCACCTCGCCTTGGGACAGGTGGCCCAAGGACACAGTCTGTGTGACGCTGTGAGGGGGCATGATCACAGATTGCTCAGGATGCATGCTGGATATGTACTGAGGAACGGGAATCCCTGGCGCCAGCATGACTGGAGTACTGCTTGACAGCGCCGGGGACGAGGTGCTGCCGGGATGGCAGGCGCGGGGGAACGGCGACGGCGAGTGCCCGCTGGTACGTGGCGAGTGCGGCTCCTGCTTGGTCACCCCCAAGTGGGAAATAGCCCGGTCGGTCGGGGTGCTGGGTCCCGAGCTGACGTGGTTGGCCTCCGAATGCATCTTCCCAGAGAGGGAAGGGTGGTGAGGACTAACCCCAGGGCTCAAGCTGGATGGTTGCAGAGTCTTGGTCTCCACTTTGAGAGCGGCTGGGTCGGACAGTTTTTTGTTCACGACCATCTGGTTATGGACGAGCACAGGTGGAGTGTTGACAGCCTGTGTGAGGACCTTGCCAGGCTGGGAGGCTGGAGGCTGGACAGAAAGGTGGGAGGCATCCGGCTTCTCCAGTGTGGCGCGCTCCTGCTTGACGGAGGAGATGACAGGCGACGTGTTGTAAGGTTGCGTTCCTAGTACCAAAGAAGAATGGGTGGAAACAGTCCCGTAGGCTGCCGAGGTCTGGGAGCCCTTTGGCGTCGGCTGGGAGGGCGTGATGGGCTCCTGTTTAATCTGAGACTTGGACACAGACTGCTGGAACTCTATGTCCACAGCGCTGGCTGGGGGAATCTGGCTGATCTTGGCACTAATGCGCTGGGGGCCTTCTGTCTTCTGCCCAGAGTAACTCAGAAGCACCACACCTTCCGAGGTGTTCACCCGCAGACCCGGGCTGGACCCAGTCTCTACAGGCCTCTCCTCAATGATTGACATTGACCCTGGATGAAACCTACTGTTATCGTTTGTGCTTGACCTCTGCTTGAATTTGGGTGAGGGGGCATTGACCAGACATGTCTGGGTTTGAGGAGCCTGCTTCACCAAGGTGATCCTGGGAGCCTCCTCCAGATCCATGCTGTGAGGCATCCTGCTTATAACTGAAGTAGCTTTGGGAGCGATCACAGTGCTGATCTTTTCCTTCTCAGTGAACACTGGTGCTTCAGCCACCGGTGGCTCCAGGGCATTGGTGAGGGGAACTGCTGACTTCTCATCTGACACTGGCTTGATGGCCTCTACAGCAGGGTGGAGAGATGCCTCCTCCAAAGATGGTGCACTCACTGGCTCGGCATGTGTCGTCGTGACGTGTGTGGAGGTGATGCTTGTTGCCGAGACGTACTTGGGTTCCATCAGTATCTTCCTCAAAGTGCTGGAATTCGTGTCGATATCCGAAGCCTTAGTGTCTGGGGGGAGAGCGGGAGGGGGTGTGGAATGGGCACGGGGTTCCTCGTGCCTTACCATCCACTCTGGCACCTTAGCAGCGCCAGCGTGAAGGGGGACGATGGCAGTGGGCACTGGGGTGGGCAGCTTGGCTGCAGGGATGGCAGGAAGGGCTGCATTTGGGGCACTCGGCGGTGTGATAGGTGTGTTCTCCAAGGGCGACCGGATCTTGAACCCGCTCTGACTCCCCTCATCAAGGGGAACCGGTGGGGTGACCAAGTCCAGAGGAGCTGGAGCTGGTGCTTTCGGAGAGGTGCCAGTCTCAGCGACGGCTTCATGCGCAGCCACAACAACATCAGCAGCTGCAGCCTTGCTGGCATCTGAAGCGCTTGCTTCCACAGACACCTGAGCTGTCATCTTGGGTGGCTTTTCCTCCTTTGAGGCTTCTTCAGGCTTTGTCTTGACTTCATTGACAGGGGGTGACTTGCTCTGCACCCTCTCTGGTTCGAAGGTGTTGACTTCAACAATGTCACCCTTCCTGCCCGTGCTCCTTTTGCGCCTCTGCCGTGTGGTTTTCTGCCGTCCCTTTTCCTTCCGAGCAACTTCAGCCTCCTGCAAGGTCTCAGCCTCCTGCGCAGAGTTGGAAGATTCACTGAAGCTGACTTCGGCCTCCTTGCTCTCCACCTCCACTGCCGACGGGGCAGAGCTGGTTACCGGCTGCACTGCAGGCTCCACGGCAGCCTCACTCTCCAGGATATTATTCACTGCCTGATCTGTCTCGGGCTCCATCTCCTCCCGAGGCGATGGCAGCACCAAGGGCTCTGCGGGGATTTCAGCCTCCGATTCAGCAGGATAGGTTGGTGGTGCAGGGAAGCTTTCTGTCTCCCCAGAAATATCATTGATGATGGAACCGATGGCCGCTGCCAGCTCCGTCTCGCTGGCCTGGTGCGCAGGTTTGTCTCCCTCCTCCTCCTGACGCACTTCAGACACGTCCGTCGCCGGCTCTTTGTAGGCAGCCATCGAGGGTGGGGTTTCGGTGAGCTTGGCGATGTTCTCCACAGCCTGCTCCAGTTCAATCTGTTTTGCTAACTGGGCAGCTTCGGGGGACTGTTTCGCTTCTCGCATCACCTCTTTCTCTGTTTCTGGGAAGGAATCTTCTACCTCATTCTTAACAAAATGAGGTGGCAAGATGTCCTCCTTCTGGGGACTCTTCATTTTGGCCGGTGACACCGCCACTGGTTCTGCATCCTCATCAGTCGGCCGCAGGGCACCCTTGACTTCGTCCACATTGAGGCGGATCTCCACGTTTTTGAGACACACGGAGGCTTTGTCTACAACTGGTTTGGTGTTTTTGTACCTTCCCCTTTTGGATTTTGTGACCTTTTCTGGCGCTGGTTTCTTCTCAGCGATCTCAACCGTGGGGATTTCTAGCTGGCTCTTCTCCACATCCAGCTCTTTCCTGTCACGTTTCTGCTCACTTGCCACCGGCTCTTTCTCTGTGACTTTGGCCTTATTGCCATTGTCACCAACACCCAGTTCCTGGCCACTTCTTTCAGCAGCATCCTCAGCTTCAGCTGAGGTATCTCCTTTCGGTTCATTCTTTCCTTTCTTCCCCTGTTGGCTTGTAGCAGCTGATGTGTAACCGTGTGTTAGCTTCTGGGACCTGGGAGACCTCCAGCCTTCTGTAGGCTTAGGAGCTTCCACAGCATCTTTAGCTTCAGCCTCCTCCACCTCTTGCTGTACTGCTTCTGTCTTTATTGGAGAGATGTCCTCCTCTGGCTTACGGCGGGTTTTGGGAGGTCTTCCCCTCCTCGGTGTTGTTGGAACAGTTGTCACCGTTTCCTGTGGTTCCTTTTCCCCTCTTTTTCTGGTGGATCTAGTGACCTCCAGGGAGTCCTTCACCGGAGATGGACCT
Source organism: Melanerpes aurifrons (assembly GCA_011125475.1). NCBI lineage: Eukaryota > Metazoa > Chordata > Aves > Piciformes > Picidae > Melanerpes > Melanerpes aurifrons. The sequence continues at coordinate 2,268,166 of WWNC01000042.1, read as the reverse complement.
TCATTATCCCCTGTGGTAGCATAGACTGACCTTACGTTTCTGCGCCTGGTCCGGCTTATCGGCAAGCTTGGCTCCACGTTTTCAGGCTCTGCAGCAGAACTCGGGGATTTAGCAGCGTTCCTCGGAACCTTCTCCACCTCTACTTTCAACTCGGAGAGCTTCTGCATCTCCCCCCGAGGAGAGCTCGACCTTTTCAGCTTTTCACGGTCAATTCTTTCACTCTTCCTTGTGACGGGCTTCTCCGCGACACTGGCTGTGGCGACTGCACAGGAGTCTTGGAGCGTTTGCTCTTGTAGGACTTTTTATCCTTGACAGCAACCGGAGCTTCCGCTTCCATATCATTGTCAGACACGGGCGGAGGGACCTCGGCAGTCACCTCCACCTTTTGACTCACGCTGGCATCAGCATTGGCAGAAGGTGGAGGATTTTCTTCTTTAGGCTCAGCAGCTTCATCAGCCTTCTGAACAAGCTTGGGCAGAGGTGCAATCAGCTGGACGCCTTCAGGTTCTGGATCTACACCATCCTCCGCTTTGGAAAATGAAGATCCAGGGGTAGGAGGCTTGGTATCCAAGTATGAAGGATGCTCTGTTGCCACAGCATCTTCCTCTGGTGCCAGGCTTGTAGTAGTGACAACCTCTTTACTAACTTCTATGGCTGATGGGGGTTCAGTTTGCTCGGCTGGTTCCGTTTTGACCGGAGCAGCAAGTTCAGGGAAAGCTTTTGGTTCCTCTGCTGCAGAAGCAGGTTCAGATGGTTTTTCTTCTTTTACAGAAGCTGTTTCCACCACCACCTTCTCATTCACCACCTTCTCAGAGGTGACTGGTACTGGTTCCTGTGGCAGGACAGTGACTGAAGAGGGACCAACCACTGAGGAAGTTTTATGTTCTGGTTCTTTGCTATCAGGACCCGTTTCTGGTGTTTTGGGACGGTTTTCTTTATCTTCCTGCTTTTCCACTTCTTTCGGTTTCTGATCTTTCTCTTTTTCTTTCTGCTGCATTCGTGTCAGTTCGATGAATCTGCTGTGGAAGAGAACCACTGGTTCCTGCACCAGGTCAGCCATGCTGTTAGTCCCATCAGAGGAAGACTGCCTCCCATACAACCTCCCAGAAATGAAGTCCAGATCATCATCTTTCCTCTCTAAATGCTGCAGGCGCTTTGAGTCCTGCTCGAAGATCGAACTATGCAAAAACCGAGAGGCAAACAGTTCCTGCCTCTCTTGTTCCTCCTCTTTATGATCTTCTTTCTTATCATCCAGTTTTCCACCTTCCGAGTCAGTCCTGATTTTTTTCTTTTTCATATACCAAGATGGAATAGGTCTTGGAGCTGAGTCAACCTTCTCTTTGTCTTTATTGTTTCGAAAGCTCGCGAATCGCGAATCCCAGTCTAGAAAGGACCAATTTTCCTCTCTGGAGGAAGAGAGAGACTTAGCTCTTTCAAGCAAGGCCTTTGTGTCTGGTGTGATTGTCTTGTCCAATGCAAAGGAGTAAAATTTGTTTCTTTCTAAGGAGCTTGACAGTCGCTCCTCTCTCTCACGTAATTTCTCTTCTCTGTCTCTTAACAAAAAAGACAACCTGGAGCTCTCCAACAGGGAGGAGGCTTTTGGGGAATGGGGCTTGTTTTCACCGTCATCATCCGAGTCTGAAGGCACCTCGCCGGGCTCCAGGTCCCTTACAGAGCGCTTGCGGATGCTGTCTCTTTTGACAATGCTGCTTGGGAAGCTGATATCAACTCTGCCAGGCTCCTGCTTCCCTTGTGTTTCCCACCTACTGGAGTCATCCTCAGAGCTCAGCACAGAGAGTTTTATTTTAGCCATTTCTGCCATCTGCTCCCTTCTGCTGGAATCGTAAGGATTGAATTTCAGTGAGTCCTCCCTCACAGTCATGTTGGAGTACGACAAACCCTTTTCTTCTATTTTAGGTGACTCTTTGGTTTCCTTTAAGGGCATTAGCCTCGGAGAATCGAGCGTGTCATCATCTTCATGGAAAGGGAAGTGTCTGATGCTAGGGGAACAGGAGGTCCTTTCGGAGTCTTCGCTCACCTGACGAGAGCTTCTGTAGTTCCTTTCTCTTTTAGTGCTAATTTCAAAGTCGAACTGGTCAGTCTTTTTCCTTTTACTTGGCGGAGAATCATCGGTGACATCTTGTGGAGGTTTTCCCACCTCATGGACCAAGCTCCTTCTTTCATACTCATCAACATCTTTCTTTGGACTGCCAAACTTCTCAGACTTGGCTATCTCCATTTCCAGCTGCTGCTTTAACCTGCGGCTTTGCTCCATTTGTTTCCTGTAGCTCTGTGTGTGGTCGATGTCGATGCCGATTTTCTCCTCCGTATCAGCTGGCTGAGGTTTCTCTTGGCCAAGTTTATGGTCAGGTGCATCTTCTGGAAGAGCAGAGTAGTTCTTCCTTGCATCCTCTCTCTCTGTCCCTTGGTCATCTAGCAGCTGCACCTGTTTATGTTGGGGTTTTACTGGATTCAGTTTTTTAGAAGAGAGCTCCTGAACTTCCACAGGTTCCTCGGCTGTCTCCATGAGCCTTGCCTGCAGATCCAGGGTGGGACGCATGGCAATCCCGCCAACACTGAGAGTCTCCTGGATTTCTTTGGGACTAGTAACAGGAATAAGTCTGTCCAGTTTGAGTTTTTTTGATTCCCTTTTAAGCATCTCCTTCCTCAGGGGTTTTCTCTCCACTTCACCTTCCCTTAACATGGTCGTTTCTCGAGAGGAAGCCGTTGCATCGAGCTGCTTTTTCAAAGCTACACGTGTGTCTTCCTCGTCTTGGCTGCTTCTCTTCACTTCCAGTTTTTGTCGGTCAGGCTTCAGATTTGCATCGGCGAAACGCCTCTTACGCGCCTCCAACTTGTCTAAATCTACCGTGTTGGCCCCCTCGGAGGTTTGCTCAGTCTTCAAATGCTTTTTGGGTTTCAGTTTCCCTCCTTATCCACTACTTCAATGTGACTGGCAAGGGCCTTCTCTTTTTGTACCTTGGTTCTGACAGGTTCCAGTTTAGACTGCTCAGACTTGGTTTGCTCAGCTTGAGAGGTCTGTGTTTTCTGCTCCAGGAGGGGGGACTTCATAGTGTCATTATCAAGCTTTGCTCTCAGCTTCTCCAAAGCAGGCTGATCGATAACTTTCCCTTCCTTTTCTTTCACTCGGGTCAGCACGACGCAGGGCATTAGCTCCAGGCGGTTTTTCGCTGTCCCTTCTTTGTCACCTCTCTCTTTGCTTTGTTTGCTGTTGCCCTTCAGTTTTTCAGGGCTGGGCTCTCGCTCGTTCTCTTGATCTGTCTCAGAAGACTGAGAGCTGGGTGAATGGATTTTTGCTTTCCGTTTCTGTTTATCGAGTTTCTCCTTTTCTACTTTTTCTGGCTTTTCCTTCCTGACCAAACGCTTCTCCTTGTCCACCCTCTCCTGCTCAAACGCTCGCTCCTTCTCTGCTTTCTCGTTTTTTGTGTACCGTTCCACGCGGGCTTTCTCCAGCTTGTCGTATCGCGGAGGGGACAGAGAGCTGCAGCTGCCGCTGCGATCCGATGACCTGCTGTAAATCCTCCTCTCCGAATCGCTCTGCAGCCTTTCCGACTGCGAGGGCGACGCTCCGGGGCTCTGTGGGCGCCTGGAGTGCGTCGGACTCTGGCTCCGTTCGATCGGTCTCCGCTCGTGGTCTCTGTCCCGGTCGGATTCAAACCGTTCCCTCTCCCTCTCTCTCTCCCGCTGCCTGTAACTGTATTCCCTTATGTCCTGCTCGTAAGGATCGCCCCGGTAATCCCTGTACTCCCGTGGGTCGTCGTAGTAGCGTGGGTCATAGTAGTCTCCTTGGTAGGGATCCCACTCGGCGTAGAACTCCCTGCCTCGGGCTGGGTATTCTCGACGAGGATCTTCAGGATACGTCCCCGGGGTCCGAACGGTCTCGTAGTAGGTACGGTCAGGGGCATACTCGTAAGATCCTCTTCGCTCATCTCTGCTAAAGATAAGAATAAATGGGTCAGTTCTCCTTCCCAACCACACTCTGCTGCATGGGGAATCACGGCAGGGTCATTTCTTTATACACACATCTGTACACAGCTGCACACAGAGACTGAATCACAACAAATCTGTGTGCAAGTCATGATGAAAAAGATGCAGAACATGATCCAAGGGCTGGAGCATCTCTTCTGTGAAGCCAGGCTGAGAGAGTTGGAGTTTTTCAGCCTGGAGAAGAGAAAGCTCCAGGGACACCGTAAGGGAATCTTTCAGTATCTAAAGGGGGTTACAGAAGAACTAGAGAGGGACTTTGTACAAATGACAGGACGGATGGAGCGACAGGACGAAGGGTGATGGCTTCAAACTGGAAGAAGCTGGATTTAGATGAGACATGAAAAAGAAATTCTTCCCCATAATGGTGGTGAGGCACTGGAACAGGCTGCCCAGAGAGGCTGTGGGGGCTTCAAGCTTGCAAGTGTTCAAAGCCAGATTGGATGGTGCCATGAGCAACCTGGGCTAGCAGTAGGTGTCCCTGCCTATGGACACTAGATGACCCTCAAGGTCCCTTCCAACCCAAACCATTCTAGGATTCTCTCATTAAATGCTTTGTTAGCTTATCAAATACCCTACTGCAGCTAACTGGTCATTTCCAGGCAGCTCTGCCAAGTATCTTCTCACCATCTTTACTGCTTAATTTTTGCCAAATTCAAGCACTGCACTAAATTAAAGCAAAAGCTACACAGCTCCTGTGCACCCACGCACAGCTGGTATGGTGAGGAACATCCCAGCTGGCAAACCTGAAACCCACCTCTGAGAGCATGAGTCAAGAGCCTGGAATCTCTCCACTACTGAGCAGTGGCTACAACTGCAACCGAAGAGAATCTGGGATCTTCACATCACTGCAAGGGAACAGCAGTGGCCAGGAGGAGATTGGAGGAGGACCAGAAGATGCAGAATTACAAGACTCACTGCAGAGCTCACTTGGTCACTCTGTGATTCATTATTCCTAAGTGGCTCCTAATGACTACAGGATCAGAGTCATTTTGGTTGAGAAAGACCTTTGAGTCCAACCACTCTCTAACTACCAAGGCTGGTGCTAAACCACGTCACTCAGCACCACATCTCTGTGGCTTTTAAACACCTCCAAGGGTGGGAATTCAACCACCTCCCTGGACAGCCTGTGCCAGTGTTTGAGAACCCTTTCAGTGAAGAAATTTCTTCTCATGTCCAACCTAAAACTCTCCAGCACAACTTGAGACCATTTCCTCTCATGCTATCACTTGATACTAGAGAGAAGAGATCAACCCCCACCTGGCTCCAACCTCCTTTCAGGGAGCTGTAGAGAGCCAGAAGGTCTCCCCGCAGCATCCTTATCTCAGGACTGAACAACCCCAGGTCCCTCATCTGCTCCACCCCAGCCCTGTTCTCCAGACCCTTCACCAGCTTGGTTGCCCTTTTCACAGTATAACAGTATTTTCTGGACCTGCTCCAGCCCCTCAATGTCCTTCTTGTAGTACAAAGACAGGCAAGAGAAAACCACCTCATGCTGTTCCAGGAATCAGTGTTCTACTCAGGAGGACAAAGATGTGACTGGACAAAGCCCAGCTGACTCCTGGTCATTAAGAGACATCCACTAATGCCCTGCTCTCTTTGGGATGTGGAGTTCAGAGGCAATGATTGCTGGCTGCTTGCTGGCACATCACAACATCTGGCCAGGACTGGAGGATGAGAACATATATTTCCATTATGCAAATTCTGATTGCCAATCTCCAAGCCCTCCTCACATTTACATCTGACAAGACTGCATCTATGGCAGACCAGTCTGTTTTGCTGCAAAACCCCATAAAAGTTATCTAGGTCACAGGTACCATCAAGTGCCACACTGCCCTTAGTCAGAGGTACATCAGAACCCCAACAACTGAGCCTCTGAAGATAATAAAAAAGCACCCAAACAAAGAGAAGATGCTTCCCTCTTCACCAGTCATTGTTTATTCAGCCACTGGAGGCAAAAAAATAAGCCATAAATGCAGAGTGGTTCTGTGCCAGGTGGCTCTCAGCCAGGGCATGCAGGGAGGAGTGGCAACACAGGGTCAGAGCAGGCTCTGTGGCATGTCCAAACCAGCCAGATATTGTCATGGCAGATGCTCCTGGACATCAACACTGAACACATTTTTCATAGACTCCTAGAATGGTTTGGGTTGGAAGGGACCTTCAAGATCATCCAGTTCCAACCCCCCTGCCATGGGCAGGGACACCTCCCACCAGCCCAGATTGCTCAGGGCCTCATCCAACCTAACTTTGAACATTTTCAGGTTTGAAGCTTCCACAACTTCTCTGTGCAATGTTTCAGTGCCTCACCACCCTGACAGGGAAGAATTTCTTCTTCATATCTCATCTAAATCCAGCATCTTCCAGTTAGAAGTCATCACCCCTCATCCTGTCACTCCAGGCCTTTGTCACAAGGCCCTCTCCAGCTCTCCTGTAGCCCCCTTCAAATCCTGGGAGGCTGCTTGAAGGTCTCCCTGGAGCCTTCTCTTCTCCAGACTGAACAGCCCCAACTCTTGCAGCCTGTCTTCACAGGAGAGGTGCTCCAGCCCTCTGATCATCCTCATGGTTTCCTCTTGAACTGTTCCAACAGGTCCATGTCTCTCTCTCCTGTGCTGAGCACTCCAGAGCTGGCCCCAGCACTGCAGGTGATGTCTCAGCAGAGTGGCAAAATCCCCTCCCACCACCTGCTGCCCACACTGCTGGGCATCAGGACATGGCTAGGGCTGGGCTTCCAGCACACACTGCTGGCTCAGGTTCAGCTTCTCATCATCCAGCACTTCCAACTCCTTCTCAGCACTGCTTTCTATCCATTCTCTGCCCAGTCTGGATTTGTGGTTGTGACTGCTCTGATCCAAGGGCAGGACCTTGTGCTTGGCTTTGCTGAACTTTGTGAGGTTGGCATTGCCCCATTTTTCCTGTCAAACAGCTAAAAAACCTCCTGCAGCCTCACTCATATGTTAGTGTTTTATCAAGTTAACAAATGAAAAGGAGCAGGTGGCAGTTTTACTCTCAGCTCAGCAGCTGAGCAGCAGTTTATCAGACTCATCTGTACACAGCCAGCACAGACACTGCTCCTGGAAGCCACCACAGAGAAGCTGCTCTTTGCCTTCCTAAGGAATGACAAATGACTCACAACTGTGTCCTGCTGACCCACCACAGCAACCAGAGCCTAAATATACAGCTGAAACCTCCACCTAGGTGTGAATTTCAGTGACCAACTACGCTTCAGATGTGTGATATCCTGGCTGCACAGTTTGAAGTCTGACCACCTACACTGGTTTAAAAAAAGACAGTATCAAGAAGGTATCAAAAGACACTTAAAGTATGCCAAAAATTGTTAATAAATCCTAGAATGGCTCAGGCTGGAAGGGACTCAGAGATCATCTGCTCCAACCTCCCTGCCATGAGCAGGGACACCTCTCAACTAGGTTTGGCTGCTCAAGGCTTCATCCAGCCTGGCCTTAAAACACCCCCAGGGAAGAGGCCTGGGCAGCATCCACTGCAGACTCTCACCACCCTCATACTGAAGAACTTCTTCCTAAGTTCCAGTCTAACCCAGCTCTCCCTCAGCTTCAAACCATTCCCCCTTGTCTTGCCTCCAGACACCCTCATGACAAGTCCCTCTACACCCTTCTTGTAGGACCCCTTCAGCTATTGGAAGGCAGCTCTAAGGTCCCCCTGGAGTCTTCTCTCCTCTGAGCTGAACAACCCCAGCTCTCTCAGCCTATCCCCGTAGCAGAGGTGCTCCAGGATTAAGTTGAGAGGAAGAAATCTAAGTGTTTGTTTAGTAGAGTGGTGAGACACTGGAACAGGCTGCCCAGGGAGACTGTGGATGCCTCCTCCCTGGAGGTGTTCAAGGCCAGCTTGGATAAGGCCTTGAGCAACCTGGGCTGGTGGAAGGTGTTGCTGTGGATGGGGGCAGGGGGTGGAACCAGATGATCTTTAAGGTCCCTTCCAACCCAACCCATTCTATGATTAATTTCACTTAGGATAACGCTGCAAAGGTAGTAAAATAAAGATACTGTGCCACATGCCTTCTTTCTGCCAGCATTTCATAGAAGTCTCTGATGTCCTGCCCCGTTTTCTCCATGGAATGATAAAATGCCAACTGACTCTCTCGGTTTGCAAAGTCCACCTGAAAAACAAAAGGGGGAAAGTACCTTCAGTGAGAGAAACAGCCCCATTTTAACAGCACTTCCCTGCCTGCTGCAGTCTGCAGATGGGAGCAGAACTGACAGTGGGGATGATGATACATAACAAACCCCACATCAAATGCTTCCCAGGACCAGCCCTAGCACCTCCAGGAGTAAAAACCTTTCTCTCTCAACTCGGTGTAGCTGCGTGGGGCTCTGTAGCTACCTCCTTACTGGTGTATGCTGCTGGAGCTGCCAGACCAGAGGCTTCAGTAAAGCAGCAGGAAAAATACAGGTTATTAGAGTGGTATTGATGTTTTTAATGCTACAGCTCCAATTACAGCTCCAAAGTCCCTTTAATCTCCTGGCAGTGCTACAGCAGGTCAGCATTATTCATCTATTTCAGACTCCACGTTCTCTGCCTGGGGTGAGACAGCAAGGCAGGAGCAGGAGGGAAAGGAATGAAGCCTCCCAAACTGCAGCTGCAGCTCCTTGCTCTGGCTGCTCTGGCCAGGGGTGACAATATGAGGAAGCTGATGGTGTAGCTTGTCAGGTGTGAAGAGAAGAGTTAACAGCACTCAAGCTGGAGGCTCTTCTTAGTGATAAGGATTCACAGACACTAATGGCACACGCATGTAAAAAACACAGGATTCAAATGGATTTAACTAAATGTGTGTCACAGAAGGCAGCATTTTTAGCACTGCTTCCTGTTTTTTACAGCAGTCAGCCCAGGCACTTGTATGACCACAGGAGTGGAGCACAGAGGGATGTACACTGAGGGTGCTGCTTGTTGCTAAGTAGCAAGACCCACAAAGACAAGATGTGAAACTTGCACATGGCCACACGTTTGATTGCACATCAAGGCTGCTTCTGTTCCAGCACCACGCTTCCAAATGGCCACACAGCCAACTCCTAAACCCAGTGGGGGTGAAGCTGCTAGGTTAATAATACACCAGAGGAGAGATCATGCTGGAAATCATTACCCACTCTTTAGTAGGAGGGAAGAAAGGAGGGGGAGGAAGCTAATTCAGAGGGTTGGTTGACACCTCACGTCCCCAATTAGTGGAACTGATGGGACAGTTGGAACAGGTATTACCACATTGACCCAAATCCAAGACAGCTCTGTAAGTGTGAAGTGTGGCTCCAGCTAAAAAGTAGTTTCTCTTGGTTTTTTTAAGCAAGTGGGTTTCATTCATTGCTCTGTTAAGGAAGGAGATGGTTTCATGCTTGGGCTGCTGTACCCCATGACTGCAGTGTGCAAGCCACTGTGGATGGCCTCAGCCAGGTCAAAAGCCTGGGCATCAGCAGCTGAAATGAGTGATGTGCAATCCTGGAGGAACATACACTACAGTGGGTTACCCTGGAGGAACTCACACCACAATAGGTTACCCCAGAGGAACTCACACCATGGTGGGTTATCCCAGAGGAGTTCACACCACGATGGGTTATCCCAAAGGAGCTCATACCATGATGGGTGATCCTGGAGCTCACACCATGATGGGTCATCCTAGAGGAGCTCACACCATGATGGGTTACCCTAAAGGAGCTCACACATGATGGGTTACCCCAAAGGAGCTCACACCATGATGGGTTACCCCAAAGGAGCTCACACCATGATGGGTTACCCCAAAGGAGCTCACACCATGATGGGTCATCCTAGAGGAGCTCACACCATGATGGGTCATCCTAGAGGAGCTCACACCATGATGGGTTACCCCAAAGGAGCTCACACCATGATGGGTCATCCTAGAGGAGCTCACACCATGATGGGTCATCCTAGAGGAGCTCACACCACGATGGGTTACCCCAGAGGAGCTCACACCATGATGGGTCATCCTAGAGGAGCTCACACCATGATGGGTTACCCCAGAGGAGCTCACACCATGATGGGTCATCCTAGAGGAGCTCACACCACGATGGGTTACCCCAAAGGAGCTCACACCACGATGGGTTATCCCAAAGGAGCTCACACCATGATGGGTTACCCCAGAGGAGCTCACACCATGATGGGTCATCCTAGAGGAGTTCACACCACAATGGGTTACCTAAGAGGAGCTCACACCATGATGGGTTACCCCAGAGGAGCTCACACCATGATGGGTCATCCTAGAGGAGCTCACACCACGATGGGTTACCCCAGAGGAACTTCACACCCTCAGATTTCACTTCTCTACCATGGAAATGGACAGAAGTTTGCCTTGGATTCAGGTAAATGAGGCAGGAACAGAGACACCAACACTCAGGAGCTCAGAGAGACAAGTTCAGTGAAACAAATGGCAGAGTACTGGAGAAGGCTTTGTAGGTACCAGCTCAAGACACCCTAACATCTTGACAAGCCCAAGAGAGGAAATCAGCTTAAGCCTCTGATGCCTGGGACAGAGGCCTCCCACTGAGTATCCCTTTGGGCTGGCAGTCTGCAATGGCAGCGTTTGGAGGGGCGAGGCCTAAGTGCAATCGGTTTCTGGGTTGGTTTGGGGGTTTTTGTTTGTTTGTTTGATTGTTTTGGAGGTTCACTCTGCACACCTTAATCTTATTCCCACCGATTTTCCTCCCCTTGGTCTCTTTTACAGCTGCTTGTGCATATTCAATCTCATTGTAGAGAACCAGGGCCATGCCTTTTAAGCGGTCAAACACCACCTGTAAAAAACAAAAAAACAAAACAAAATCCAAATAAGAGCCTCATCCACAGGACTTAATGTCAGTCCCAACAAAATCCTAAGTCATGAGGGTACCAGGAAGGAAGTGCCATTTTTCAGCAAGGTTAATTTTGGTTTTGTCTGATGAGGCATGTTGGTCATAACGAGGAGAGACTCAAAAGGCCGCGGGACTGCTTTGAGCTGTGGATACTGTGGCTTGAGGTATTTTATGCCTTTATTTTGTTTTTCTGTGTTTTACTTTTGTTTTCTTGGGTGACTGAGGTTTGGAATTGACTTTTGCTTTCCTTTTGTTTTCTTGGGTGACTGAGGTTTGCAATTGACTTTTGCTTTCCTTTTGTTTTCGTGGGCGACTGAGGTTTGGAATTGACTTTTGCTCCTGTTCATTGTTCTCTTGCTTTACTTGTAGGGTTTGTTGGGGTTTATTGATTTGGGGGGGGGTGGGGTGGAAAAAATACTATCCAGTGTGTTTTAGGGGGGGAAAAAAAGGTGAAGGGAACATTCCATCCCCAAATGGAAGCAGCTTCTGCACTACCACTTAGCCAGTTGCTCAACGCCTGATCTAGAAGTATCAGCTTTAAACTTGTTATTCAAGCAACAGCAGCTACACTAATGCCAGAGCTGCAACACAAACCCACAAAAAGTCCTTTTAAGGAGGCAAGACCCTGATCCTGTGAGGATTTACACACATGTGGTTTAGCTTGAAGCACATCAGTGTCCAAAAGAAAGACCCAGGACAAGTGGCTAGCTTAAGTTTAAGCAGGTGTGTAAAACCCTAGCACCGATCCAATGCACTCCTGCTGTGTGGGCTGAGACTATGGCACCATCACTGACTTCCTCTCTTCTTTCATGCACTCCTGTCAGTGTGCCTATGCTAACTGCTCTTAAAAAGTCATTTTTGGGTCTGATGCAACACACAGAGTTATGTCTAATGATGCAATTAGCACACGTGAGTGTTAACTACAGAATTAGACATTCCTCTCCAGTGTTTGCCTTCCCAAGATACTTGGATTTGGGAGAGACTGTACTGCACAAGAGCAACAAATGGTTTCCAACACTCATTAGCTCAGCTCCTTCAAAACACTTCTGGGCTGGTTGGGTTGGGTTGGGTTTTCTCTTTATCCCAGAACACCAGAAGCAGCTGCTTTAGGGATCGGACAGAGAGCGTACAAAGCTATGGAGTCCTGTCAGCCAAATGACACCCCAGAGAGAATTTCTCTAGCTGACCACTAAAGCCCTGGACAGTTGGGGGTTGAAAGGACAGGATGGGAAGAAAGGAAGACAGGAACAACTTTGAAAGCAGATGGCAAAGCCTCCCACCTACCTTCACCACAGGCCCGTAGCGGCAGAAATGGCGAGTTAAATACTGATCCGTAACGTTGGTGGAGAGACCATCTAACCACACACAGTTGGTAGGCATGCTCTTCCCAAACCCCAGCTGCACACAGAAGGGCAAAACTTGCATCAGAACAGGGCAGAAGTCTTACACTGGCTGAACAGAGCACTCCTAATCCATGGGATCTGAAGGAAGTGGGGCTGCTTGTATGGCTTTGCTACAATTAGCATCTGGTAGTGGTGCAAGCGAGGCAAAAATCAGAGAGGAATTACTAAGAATGAGTTCTGCAAGCTGAAATCACTCCAGTGTGGGACAACACTGGCCTCTTCTGCAATTCCAACACCTCTGGAATGTGACAGGTTGGCAGCTCTGGGGAGGGACAGCCCCTGTTTGTCAGCAGTATCAGAACAGCCTTTGAGGCCAGGGAGTGTCAGTCCCCAGGGCCACTCAACCCTGCCACAAAACTCCTGGTGAATCCCAGTTCTGGTGGTGGCTGAAAGCATCACCCAGGCATTAAAAACACCTTGCTCTATACAGTAAAACCATCTTATCTCCATAAACTGAGCTGCTGCAAAAGATCCAGTGATGCCCTAACTGAAGTAAGAGGGAGAAGGATGCAGCCTAGGGAGGGTTTCCTTACCTTGAGCCGGTTGTTTCCCAGGTACTCCCCATCCATCTTCTTAATGGCTTTGCAGACGCTGGCGATGTCGCAGTACTGTAGGAAGGCATACTGAGGGACACCATTCACCTTCTTGATGTCAATATCCTGGGGGAAGACACCAAACAGAACCATCCACAGTCAGCAATGGGCAGGAGAGGGTGTTCCACAGACCCTATTAGACTTTTCTGGAGACACAGTCGCAGCAAGCAAGCTTTCATCGAGATTTTCTTCAAACAGAGGATAGAAATAACAGCAGACAGCTGAAAACTTCACTGTCCCAGTGGGTCTCACTCAGTGGCAAAACCAAATCCCTACTGATGTGGGGAAAAGCTCTTTGGAATGCAGATTCAGAGCAGTAGCCTGCAGAAGTAAGCCTGATCTGATCAACAAAGAGTTTAAGATGGCAAAGGAGCAGAGGTTCGTCTGTGCTTGCCACGGCTCAAGAGGAAACAGCCTGCTCCCATCCCCATTGCAGAGCCAAATGGGGTTTCTTTTCCAAAGAAACATGATCCATCCTACTCCTGGAAACAGAAACTGATGTTGGGCACATCTCTTGAACCATCCTGAAGGCAAAGAAGATCCTCAACTTCTCCCACTGCTGCCGTTTGATCCCAGGCCACCACAGGCCTGTTGGAAGGTAGGCACAGTCCTAAGGAAGCCAAATAAAGGCTAATCCTGATCCATTTCACAACCCCAGAGAGCTCAGAGCTGACATCTGGTTAACATTCCAGCTCAGTACTAGCACTGGCAAATGCACTGAGAGCCTCTGAACTCACTCCTGATGTTGTGATTCATTGTGAGCTGAAAATAGCAGGTGGAGTGCTGAGCTGTGTGTGTGGAAACAGCCCAAGCTTCCTTTGTGAGCTGCGTGCCAACGCCAGCACACCAACCCCAGCACCAACGCTCCAGCATTCAGGACAGGCTAATTTCATGGGCAATAAATTTAGGGACAAGGCAGCACTTTGATGCAGGCTCACCCAAGAGCTCTTTATCTGAGGAAACAGAAGTAAGCAGGGAGATTTACACAACTATTAGACTTCTACAGCCCTGGCCTAATGATTTAAGTGGAATACTAATAGAGGACTACAATTCCAGGAGGTTGAAGTAGCACTAAGTGCAACCATGGCAAATTATACTTGACCACTCACCCTGGGCAAGCAATTTCTTCTGACAGGCAAATAAAATATCATTACTTTGCTCATTATCCACAGGAAAGGTTAGAAAGCTGGGCCCTTTTCCACCTGAGCTTTTAAGTTTTCATGGAAATTGTGTGAGGCAGTGCTGCTGCTGCGTTCTGCCCCATAAAGAACATTGACAGGACAGCACCAGTCACTGAAAAGCCAATTTCCAGGCAGTGCACTGCCACTGATAAGCATCTTTATCAGGACAGCTCTGTTGCTCTAACATTTGAAAACAGTTTAAACCACAGACACCACGTGAGTTGATACATCGGCGTTGATGTCAGGGGTACAGCAGAGGAGGGAAGTACAAGAGCTGCCACACAACATAAAATGTACAACATAAAATGTACACATCCTACATGGAAGCACATTTCCCCTTCAGAGGGGAGAGAAAAGAGGAGAGTGGAGAGAAAAGAGGAGAGGAGAGTGGAGAGAAAAGAGGAGAGGAGAGGGGAGAGAAAAGAGGAGAGGAGAGGGGAGAGAAAAGAGGAGAGGAGAGGGGAGAGAAAAGAGGAGAGGAGAGGGGAGAGAAAAGAGGAGAGGAGAGGAGAGGAGAGGGAGAAAAGAGGAGAGGGGGGGGAGAGAAAGAGGAGAGGAGAGGGAGAGAGGAGAGGGAGGGGAGAGAAAAGAGGAGAGGAGAGGGAGAGAAAAGAGGAGAGGAGAGAGAGAAAAGAGGAGAGGAGAGGGAGAGAAAAGAGGAGAGGAGAGGAGAGGGGAGAGAAAAGAGGAGAGGGGAGAGAAAAGAGGAGAGGGGAGATGACTGCTGCTTTACCTCATTCAGCTGAAACCCTAAATCCCTTGTGTGTCATCAAGAATCCATCTGCTCTGTGCCTCTCCTGCCCTGCTGCCAGGGCACAGACTGTGGCAGCTGATGGCTACTTGCCAGCCCTTTGTTTCAGCAATCAACAGGAAACTGAAGCTCCATCACCGAGTTGTATCGATTCCACATGAAAAGAGCCTATTTTCATCCCAGGTACCTATAGTTAGGCTTTTCAGCCCAGATTATTATCCACAGGCTGACTTTTCTGTCCTTCACAACACCATTTCCCACTGCTTGCAGCATTACTGCAGGTCAGTAGAGAAAGATCAGGCAAGGAGGCCTCAGGCAGCACAGAGAAGTGACCTACCACTATCCCACCGAAGCGCTGGAAGATGTTGCGAAGGTCGTGGTAGGTGGTTGTCTTCTCCAGGTTGCCAATGAAGAGAGTTCTGGTTGCTTTGGGGTGAAACTCATCTATCCTTTCATCCAGAGGACGAAATTCATTCTCACTTTCTGTTTCTAGAGGCAAAAGAGAGCAAGGAATTTGTAGAGCAGGGAAGTTTGGGGTTTCATCTGGGTTTGGTTCAGGTTGATTTGTTTGTTCAAGTCTATTTGGTGAGGCTCTGTTGGAGGGTTGTCCAGGGAAGCTGCAGATGCCTCCTCCCTGGGGGTATTCAAGGCCAGCTTGGATGAGGCCTTGAGCAGCCCAGTTCAGCTGAGAGATGTCCCTGCAGGGAGGCTGGAGTAGATGATCTCTAAGGTCCCTTTCAACTTAAAACCATTCTATGATTTCCTGATGAGCAGATAGGGACTTTTTGCAAGGGCTTGTAGCGGTAGTACAAGAGGGAATTGATTGAAACTGGAGGAGGGGAGATTGACACTGGAGATTAGGAAAAATTCTTGAGAGTGAGGGTGGGGAGACACTGGAACAGGTTGCCCAGGAAGGCTGTGGCTGCCCCCTCCCTGTTGGTGTTCAAGACCAGGTTGGATAAGGCCTTGAGCAACCTGGGCTAGTGGGAGATGTCTCTGCCCATGGCTGGGGGGTGGAACTGGATGATCTTGAAGGTCTCCTCGAACCCAACCCATTCTATGAATCTATGAATGTGAACCAGAGCAACCAATGTCTCTGACAAAAATACAGCCAAGTGTTATTTCTGTGCAATTCAAAATCTCTGTCTCACACCACTGGGTGAGGGGTGAGGACCTGGAGCACCCCAGGTGAAAGGGAGCTCTGTTTGCCAGCTGCTGCTCCAGACATTCACTCTTTGAACAAGTATTAATGCCTGAATGCCTGCATTCCAAACAGGCTGCACTGCACCTGAGCAACAGCACGTGGAAGAGGTTTGTTTTCACATGTCAGTTTTTAGACTGGGAACTCAACCACATGCTCAGTGCTGCAGTTTTCACTGGTCAGTCATCCAGGCTATGCTGCCTCAGCCTCAGAAATGCAGCCATCATTAGCTGCTTTAATTACAAAGAGAAAACCCAAGCCTGTGAGGACTCAGTGCTACACTTACACCACCCACTGGCTTCTGCTCCAGTGAGACATGGCAGATGAGATCATTTCTTCCAGCAGCAGCAGATCCCACTGTTGGGAGAGAATGGCAGGGTTCCTTCTCTGAGGTTTCAGACTGGAACTCTCCCCCCAGTCTGAGCCAAGAGCATCCACTCTTCCCACTCTGCAATTTCCTCTGGTGGATTTCCCAGTCTCCTTACAACACTGTTAGTTTTCACACATTCCCTACTCCTACACCACCCCTTTAAACAGCCTGGAAGTATGCCCAGAGAGGTCACCCAGCCAGTGCAAGGAGGACATGGGCCTTACCTGGTCCTATCCAGGCTGTGACCTCAATCTGCATGCCAAAGAAAAGTTTTCCTTTGGAGGCATTTAGTGCTTTTTCCTGGTCCTCCTGCTGTCGGAAGAACACCAGGCCGTAGCGCTCCTCAGAAGCTCCGTGGATCTGCACCGATGTCACCTTCCCATACTTCTTGAATTCATGGAAAAGTCCATCCTTAAGGCTTGTATCTAACCCAACAAATAAACATTCATGCTGTAAAAACAGGGGGTCACCAATGTAACAGCCCCCCAAAAGATACAGAGGAATCTGATCTGCCAGAAATGTGACTCTGTCCGCTCTGACCTTGGGCTCAGCGCTCCTGGGAGGGCCTTGTTCATTTTGGGTCTTAGTTTTGGCAACGTCAGAAGCATCTGGATGACCTCTGTCTTGATTTTTAAACCCAAGGAACTCCATGCACAAGGTTTTACACAGCTAAAGGAGGGCACTGAGGTGCTGTGGAGGGTCCAAAGAGCAGCAACCAAGCTGGTGAAGGGTCTGGAGAACAGAGTTGGTGAGGAGCAGCCAAGGGAACTGAGATTGTTCAGCCTGGAGAAAAGGAGGCTGAAGGGAGATCTTCTGGCTCTCTACAACTCCCTGAAAGGAGGCTGGAGACAGGTGGGGGTTGGGCTCTTCTCCCAAGGAACAAGCAACTGGACAAGAGGAAACAGCCTCAAGTTGGCCCAGGGGAGTTATAGGTTGGACATGAGGAACAGTTTCTTCCTCAAAAGGGAAGACTTGGACCAGGGCTGCCCAGGGCAGTAGTGGAGTCCCCACCCCTGGAGGGGTTTCAAAGCCATGGAGATGTGGTGCTGAGGGCCATGGTTTAGTAGTGCCCTGGCAGTGCTGGGTTAAGGGTTGGACTGGATGATCTTAAAGGTCTCTTCCAACCAAAATGATTCTGTGACTCTAAAGCTGGCAGTGTGCAGTTACCATTTCTAAGAGAGCTCCCATTCAAGATCAAGAAGAGCTCACAGTGCTCTCTTACTTCAGCAACAATCCCACAGGGACACTGCGTAGAGCAGTGCTCCTAAGCTGGGATGGGGCACCTGGAATGGAGAGCAAAGCTCCACAGCACTCAGCTCAGGAAGGTAACTTGGCAGATTCATCAGTTTGCCACAGCTGACTCACAGCCACATGCCCTGCCTGGGCTCTGTGGGTATCCACCTCAGCGTTGTGTCACTTGAAGGATCGTCACAGAAATCAATGCTACAGCAAGAGCATCAACACTGTGAGGTGCTGCTCACCAAGTTACCACAGTCTGCTTGAAGGCAGTGCACTGAAGTGCTTCACAGATGATCCCATGCTGGTTTTTCCCATGGGATCTCTCCTGTCTTCAGCACAGTCATCCTGTGCACTCCTCAAGCCAGGGGCTTCTTGCATGGAATATTCAATGCCGTGATGAATAGTCACAGTGAGGGTGGGGAGACACTGGAACAGGTTGCCCAGGGAGGCTGTGGATGCCCCCTGCCTGGAGGTGTTCAAGG
The DNA here is from genome assembly GCA_011125475.1 of Melanerpes aurifrons. Lineage (NCBI taxonomy): Eukaryota > Metazoa > Chordata > Aves > Piciformes > Picidae > Melanerpes > Melanerpes aurifrons. Next base: position 2,250,117 of record WWNC01000042.1, on the reverse strand, counting down.
TCAGGTTGGATGAGGTCTTGAGCAACCTGGGCTGGTGGGAGGCATCCCTGCCCATGGCAATAGGGTTGAAATTGGATGATCTTTAAGGTCCCTTCCAACATAAACCAATCTGTGCATCTATGCACACGCTCCCTGGTAGCTCTCAGCACTCAACAGCACAACAGAAAACCCTGAAGGTTTTGTGTTAGAAAGAAACTGGAACAGGGCAAGAATAAACAGTCCAAGTTTTGAGGGGCAAATCTGAGCTGGTGCAGGCCTTTCCCCAGGGAAAGGCACAGGGCTGTTTGAAGGCACTGAGCTCCAGCAGCTGGAAGTGCTCAAGCACAGGGACTCCAGGTAGGGACCTGCAGGACAGATGGTCACTGATGAAGCAATTTTCCTACTGTCACACAAGAACTGACGCAGAAGCAGAGAGAGACTCCTGCCCATGGAGGCAGCACGTGCCCAAGACACCGTGAGGGTTATACAACCAGTCCCCCAGCCCCCTTCCTCGTGGCCCCCATTTCACTCCCCCAGGCAAATTTACCTGTTGAGCGCACTGGAAGATTCTGAACCTTGATCCCAAAACTTTTCCGGGGTTCATCCTTCTCCAGAGAGGGAAGCAGCTGGGAGGCAGGGGCCGGGACAGCTGTCGACTGAACCGACCGCGCCGGGGACTCGTCGCTGGAGCTGCTGCTGGAGTCACTGCTGGAAACGGCAGGAAAAGAGCACTGCTGAGCCTGGAGATGTGGAGTGACCACGGGACACGGGCACTGCACTGGACATGGGCCCTGCACCTCACATGGGCACTGCACTTCACATGGGCACTGCACTGGATATGGGCCCTGCACTTCACATGGGCACTGCACTGGACATGGGCACTGCACCTCACATGGGCCCTGCACTTCACATGGGCCCTGCACTGGACATGGGCACTGCACTTCACATGGGCACTGCACTGGACATGGGCACTGCACTTCACATGGGCCCTGCACTTCACATGGGCACTGCACTGGACATGGGCCCTGCACTTCACATGGGCACTGCACTGGACATGGGCACTGCACTGGACATGGGCCCTGCACTTCACATGGGCCCTGCACTTGACATGGGCACTGCACTGGACATGGGCACTGCACTTCGCATGGGCACTGCACTGGACATGGGCACTGCACTTCACATGGGCCCTGCACTTCACATGGGCACTGCACTGGACATGGGCACTGCACTGGACATGGGCCCTGCACTTCACATGGGCCCTGTACTTCGCATGGGCACTGCACTGGACATGGGCACTGCACTGGACATAGGCCCTGCACTGGACATGGGCCCTGCACTTCACATGGGCCCTGCACTTGACATGGGCCCTGCACTTCACATGGGCACTGCACTGGACATGGGCACTGCACTTCACATGGGCCCTGCACTTCACATGGGCACTGCACTGGATATGGGCCCTGCACTTCACATGGGCACTGCACTGGACATGGGCACTGCACTGGACATGGGCCCTGCACTTCACATGGGCACTGCACTGGATATGGGCCCTGCACTTCACATGGGCACTGCACTGGACATGGGCACTGCACTGGACATGGGCCCTGCACTTCACATGGGCACTGCACTTCGCATGGGCACTGCACTGGACATGGGCACTGCACTTCGCATGGGCACTGCACTGGACATGGGCACTGCACTTCACATGGGCCCTGCACTTCACATGGGCACTGCACTGGACATGGGCACTGCACTGGACATGGGCCCTGCACTTCACATGGGCCCTGTACTTCGCATGGGCACTGCACTGGACATGGGCCCTGCACTGGACATGGGCCCTGCACTTCATATGGGCACTGCACTGGACATGGGCACTGCACTTCACATGGGCCCTGCACTTCACATGGGCCCTGCACTTCGCATGGGCACTGCACTGGACATGGGCACTGCACTGGACATGGGCCCTGCACTTCACATGGGCCCTGCACTTCACATGGGCACTGCACTGGACATGGGCCCTGCACTTCACATGGGCACTGCACTGGACATGGGCACTGCACTTCACATGGGCCCTGCACTTCACATGGGCACTGCACTGGACATGGGCACTGCACTGGACATGGGCCCTGCACTGGACATGGGCACTGCACTGGACATGGGCACTGCACTTCACATGGGCCCTGCACTTCACATGGGCACTGCACTGGATATGGGCCCTGCACTTCACATGGGCACTGCACTGGACATGGGCACTGCACTGGACATGGGCCCTGCACTTCACATGGGCACTGCACTTCGCATGGGCACTGCACTTCGCATGGGCACTGCACTGGACATGGGCACTGCACTGGACATGGGCCCTGCACTTCACATGGGCCCTGCACTTCACATGGGCACTGCACTGGACATGGGCCCTGCACTGGACATGGGCCCTGCACTTCACATGGGCCCTGTACTTCACATGGGCCCTGCACTTCATATGGGCACTGCACTGCACATGGGCCCTGCACTTCACATGGGCCCTGCACTTCATATGGGCACTGCACTGGACATGGGCACTGCACTTCACATGGGCACTGCACTTCACATGGGCACTGCACTGGACATGGGCACTGCACTTCACATGGGCCCTGCACTTCATATGGGCACTGCACTGGACATGGGCACTGCACTGGGCCCTGCACACATGGGCCCTGCACATGGGCACTGCACTGGACATGGGCACTGCACTTGACATGGGCACTGCACTGGACATGGGCCCTGCACTTCACATGGGCCCTGCACTTCACATGGGCACTGCACTGGATATGGGCCCTGCACTTCACATGGGCACTGCACTGGACATGGGCCCTGCACTTCACATGGGCACTGCACTGGACATGGGCACTGCACTTCACATGGGCCCTGCACTTCACATGGGCCCTGTACTTCACATGGGCACTGCACTGGACATGGGCCCTGCACTGGACATGGGCCCTGCACTTCACATGGGCCCTGCACTGGACATGGGCACTGCACTTCACATGGGCCCTGCACTGGACATGGGCACTGCACTTCACATGGGCCCTGCATTTCACATGGGCCCTGCACTTCACATGGGCCCTGCACTTCACATGGGCCCTGCATTTCACATGGGCCCTGAACTTCACATGGGCCCTGAACTTCACATGGGCCCTGCACTTCACATGGGCACTGCACTGCACATGGGCCCTGCACTTCACATGGGCCCTGCACTGCACATGGGCCCTGCACTTCACATGGGCACTGCACCGGACATGGGCACTGCACTTGATGCAGCACTGACAGAGCAAACCGGCACCCTTCCTGCTCACTGCAGGCCTCCCTCTCTCCTCTGCCTGCTGCAGAACAGCCCAGCCCAGCCAGACACAGGAACTGAAGTCATTCTGCAAATATTCTCTACAAAGGCCTCAGAGGAGACAGCCAGGGAAGGGGAACGTGGGTAAAGCGTCAGCCGGATCCTGTTACACGCCCTGACAATGCTGCAGATTTCATTAAGCGCAGTACAATGCTGGAGCAGCTCAGGAGCTGTGTGGGAAGGCCGGAGCCATGCAGAGAGGGTAGAGAGGTCTGCTGAAGCCTGCAAACCCCTCCCAGCACTCTCATGTACAAAAAAGAAACATTATCATGTTCTCAGGCACTGCTGCCAATCTGAGAGTCCGTCCCAGAGTTCTCTTTACCTCCTCCTGTTAACAAAGATCCACATCTCTGGTATGAGAACCTTGTGTGTGAAAAGAAGGAGAAGGCTCTGAGGAGATCTTGGAGCATCCTTCCAGGACCTGGAGGGGGCTACAGAGGAGCTGGGGAGGGACTTTTGACAAGGGCTTGGAGTGACAGGACAAGGGGCAATGGGTCTGAGCTGGGAGAGAGGAGATTGAAACTGGAGATGAGGAAGAAATTCTTTAGAGTGAGGGTGGGGAGACACTGGCACAGGTTGGCAGGAGGGGCTGCGGCTGCTCCCTCCCTGGAGGTGTTCAAGGCCAGGCTGGATGAAGCTTTGAGCAACATGGGCTGGTGGGAGGTGTTCCCACCCATGGCAGAGTGGTTGGAACTGGATGATCTTTGAGGTCCCTTTCAACCCAAACCATTTGTTGATTCCATGAGTATTTGTTGTCTCCATTCCCAGTCACAAACAAACACCAGCTCTGCAGCACCAAAGCTTTGGGGGACACTAAATTTTATTGAGTCTTCAGTGCTTTAAGAAAACCCCACTAAACCAACTAGAGACCAACCCAGTGGTTTCCAGCTGCTTGTTTTCCACCCATAAAAGATTTGAAGACACCAAGGACTTGCACCCTCTTAGTATCATAGTATCAGTCAGGGTTGGAAGGGACCACAAGGATCATCTAGTTCCAACCCCCCTGCCATGGGCAGGGACACCCCACACTAGAGCAGCCTGGCCCTCTGCTCATCCTCCTGGCCCTGCTCTGGACACCTTCCAGCACCTCCACATCCCTCTTGCCATAGGGGCTGCAGAACTGGAGGCAGGACTCCAGGTGGGGTCTCCCCAGAGCTGAGCAGAGGGGGAGAATCACCTCCCTTGCCCTGCTGGCCACACTTCTCCTGCTGCAGCCCAGGCTCTGCTTGGCTTTCTGGGCTGCAAGTGCACACTGAGAACTCCTGGGGAGCTTCTCCTCCCCCAGCACCCCCAAGTCTCTCTCCTCAGGGCTGCTTTCCAGCCAGTCACAGTATCACAGTATCACAGTATCACTTAGGTTGGAAAGGACCTCGGGGATCATCGAGTCCAACCTATCAACACAGATCCCATGCCTAGACCATGGCACCAAGTGCCACGTCCAATCTCCCCTTGAACGCCTCCAATGCCGAATGACTCGCTCGGTGAAGAACTTCCTCCTCACCTCGAGTCTGAACCTCCCCTGGCACAGCTTGAGACTGTGTCCCCTTGTTCTGGTGCTGGTTGCCTGGGAGAAGAGGCCAACCCCCTCCTGGCTACAACCACCCTTCAGGTAGTTGTAGAGGGCAATGAGGTCACCCCTGAGCCTCCTCTTCTCCAGGCTAAACAATCCCAGCTCCCTCAGCCTCTCCTCATAGGGCTTGTGTTCAAGGCCTCTCCCCAGCCTTGTTGCCCTTCTCTGGACACGCTCAAGTGTTTCGATGTCCTTCTTAAACTGAGGGGCCCAGAACTGGACACAGGACTCAAGGTGCGGCCTAACCAAAGCAGAGTCCAGGGGCACTATGACCTCCCTGCTCCTGCTGGCCACACTATTCCTAATGCAGGCCAGGATGCCATTGGCCCTCCTGGCCACCTGGGCACACTGCTGGCTCATATTCAGGTGGCTGTCGATCAGCACCCCCAGGTCCCTCTCTGTTTGGGAGCTCTCAGCCACTCCGACCCCAGCCTGTAGCTCTGCATGGGATTGCCGTAGCCAAAGTGCAGCACCTGGCACTTGGACTTGTTGAATGCCATCCCATTGGACTCTGCCCATCTGTCCAGTCGGTCGAGGTCCCTCTGCAGAGCCTTTCTACCCTCTAACTGACTAACATCTGCCCCTAACTTTGTGTCATCTGCAAACTTGCTGATGACTGACTCTACCCCTTCATCCAGATCATCGATGAATATGTTGAAGAGGACAGGGCCCAGCACTGCTCCCTGGGGCACACCACTGGTGACTGGCCTCCAGCTGGATGTGGCACCGTTCACTACCACTCTCTGGGCCCGGCCCTCCAGCCAGTTCCTAACCCAGCACAGAGTGTAATGGTCCAATCCACGGGCTGACAGCTTAGTCAGCAGTTTGCTGTGGGGGACGGTGTCAAAGGCCTTGCTGAAGTCCAGGTAGACCACATCCACAGGCCTCCCCACATCCACCAGACGGGTCACCTGATCATAGAAAGAGATCAGGTTGGAGAGGCAGGATCTGCCCTTCCTGAATCCATGTTGGCTGGACCTGAGCCCTTGGCCATCCTTCAGGTGCGCAGTTATTGCCGCCAGGATAATCTGCTCCATCACTTTCCCTGGTACTGAGGTCAGTCCCTGCCCAGCCTGCATTTGTGCCTGGGATTGCCTCCAGCCAGCTGCAGGACCCTGCCCTTGCTCTTGTTGAACCTCCTGAGGTTGGCTTGTGCCCACCTCTCCAGCCTGCCCAGCTCCCTCTGGATGGATCCCTTCCCTCCAGCTGTCTGCTGCACCACACAGCTTGGTGTCATCAGCAACCCTGCTGAGGCTGCACTCAGTGCCACTGTCCATGGCACCCCCAGGGATGTTGAACAAGCCTGGGCCCAGGACTGATCCCTGAGGGACTCTGCTTGTCTTCCTTCCATTCATTCTACACCTTTGCAAGGCTGCTCTACACTGGAATCACTTCTGCTTGCCTAAACCCATCTATGAAAACCAGGGCAGGTTTTTGCCCAGGAACAACCCAGGCTGTTTACAAGCCTCAGCCTCAACAACCACCTTCAGGGGATGAAGAATTCAGACCCCCGAACGTCTTTCCTCAACAATAATTACACAGAAAGGGATTTGCATATTAGATCACACAGGGATTAGAGCCTACAACCGAGTCTGGGGACTCTTGACAGTGCAGATCCTTAGATGCTTGGCAGGAGAGTAAGAAACCCAGAGAATAATGTTATTAAAGCTTGCCTGGTGGGGACACGTCAGCTTCTTCGGCGGCTGCTTTCTTCCCCGAGGCATGAGGGCTTAGAACACGGCTAAAAATAATTTTGGTCTGACATAACCCTGGAGACTCTCCTTCTCCATTACATGAGCAGCCTTCTAAAACATTCTGCTGGAATTTTAACTCAGAGGCTGGAGGTGGGGGGAGCTCTGCCACAGCCAGAAATAACCCCGGCAGGAGGAGATCTGCTGCTTTCGATTTAGGAGCGTAGTATCATAGAATCAGTCAGGGTTGGAAGGGACCACAAGGCTCAGCCAGTCCCAACCCCCCTGCCATGGGCAGGGACACCCCACACTAGAGCAGCCTGGCCACAGCCTCATCCAGCCTGGCTGCAAACACCTCCAGGGCTGGGGTCTCAACCACCTCCCTGCACAACCCAGTCCAGGCTTCACCACTCTCATGGGGAAGAACTTCCTCCTCCCCTCCAGCCTCAATCTCCCCACCTCCAGCTTCATTCCATTCCCCCTAGGCCTAGCACTCCCTGAGATCCTGAGAAGTCCCTCCCCAGCCTTCCTGGAGCCCCCTTCAGATCCTGGAAGGCCACAATGAGGTCACCTCAGAGCCTTCTCTTCTCCAGACTGAACAGCCCCAACTCCCTTCAGTCTGTGCTCACAGCAGAGCAGCTCCAGCCCTCTGCTCATCCTCCTGGCCCTGCTCTGGACACCTTCCAGCACCTCCACATCCCTCTTGCCATAGGGGCTCCAGAACTGGAGGCAGGACTCCAGAACTGGAGGCAGGACTCCAGGTGGGGTCTCCCCGGAGCTGAGCAGAGGGGGAGAATCACCTCCCTTGCCCTGCTGGCCACACTTCTCCTGCTGCAGCCCAGGCTCTGCTTGGCTTTCTGGGCTGCAAGTGCACACTGAGAGCTCCTGGGGAGCTTCTCCTCCCCCAGCACCCCCAAGGCTCTCTCCTCAGGGCTGCTTTCCAGCCACTCCCTGCCCAGCCTGCATTTGTGCCTGGGATTGCCTCCAGCCAGCTGCAGGACCCTGCCCTTGCTCTTGTTGAACCTCCTGAGGTTGGCTTGTGCCCACCTCTCCAGCCTGTCCAGCTCCCTCTGGATGGATCCCTTCCCTCCAGCTGTCTGCTGCCCCACACAGCTTGGTGTCATCAGCAACCCTGCTGAGGGTTTGATTTTCACCTTCCTCTCCACAGCCTATCAGAGAAGCCAGAAGCAAGCTTCTCTTTGTCTTCTCTTAAATGATTTCCTTGGCTTCTCAGAGTCCCTTTTCACACCAAACCACTTCACTTTTCCAAGGCTTTTCTCAGGGAAACCGTTTTAGGCTTCTCACCATTTGGATGATTTGGTTGAGACGCTCTTGCTGTGGGTGTAGAGTTTATGTCACAGCAGGGTAGCAGTGACAAGAGACATTTTTCTCAAAACATTCCAGAAACCCTTTCTTTCTGAAGATCTTGGTGTACCCAGCACTGTGGCACAGGACTGAAAGCCCCTGGGCTGTGTCCCCGTTACGTTTGGAGAGCAGAAGAGGAGGCAGGCCCTGTCCCAAAACGCTCACCGACAGTCGAAGTTGGATAGGAAACCACAGCAGAGCGAAACAAAACCAAACAGAAGAAGGTCAAAAATGCAGAAGTAATAACAAACATGAGAACCTCTCCTCCCAGTCTCACCCTCTCATTACAACCCTCCCAGCCAGTTGACATGGAGCAGCTTCACACGTTGGTGCCTTTCCCACACAATCTCCTCCTACTCCTCTGTCCCCAGGGGAGGAAGTTCAGCCCTGCTTTGGGAGAGGAGAGAAAATAAAGCCATGCCAGAAAGGGAGTGAAGAGCAAACCCTTTCTCCTGCCCTCCTCCTCTTCAGTGGCCTTTGCTGTACACCCCAACCTCTCTGCTAACTCCAGCAATGCTGGGCCACCTCAAGTCCTCACTAAATTGAGTTTCTTCTCTACAGTGTTTTGGGCCAAAGAGGACAAACCTGGCCCCATGCAAACAGGCCTTCAGGAGTCTCAAGGGCTAACATCAGCCATTACCTACTACTATGAAATAAAACTGGCAGAGGAAAGAGAAACTTCTTTCAGTACACAAATAAGAGAGAATGTGTGTGGGGAGAATCTGAGAAGCATTCTCAAGCTGGGAGCAGCACTGCCTGGTTCACCATTCCCCTGGGGAGGGCGAAAAGCTGCAGCGAGCTTCTGCCCCACGCGCAGTTTTGCTTTCCCTTCTCACCATCTGATCTTGCTGACAGTAAAATCAAAGATCTCTGTTCTGCATCACATGGTAAAATGTGATGTGCATGAGAAAATGTGATGTGCTCCATCAGGCCTTGAGCAACCTACTGCAGTGGGAGGCCCATGGCAGGGGGGGGTGTAACAAGATGGTCTATGAATGGGTGCTGGGTACCACGAGCTGCCCAGCTCCTAATGCATCTGAAACAGCCCACTGTGCCAAGATTGTATCTTTCAAGCAAGAGGCAGCACTGAATTCCTATGCAAGCAGTTCTTTAAAATGGGAGCAGGCTATTTTTAGGGGGGGTGGGTTAGGAGGATGTTTAAAATGTGGAACATACTGTTAAAACCCCAGCTTGGCTCTGGGAGCAAAGGTAATGCCCGGCGAACACCGCGAGACATCCAAGCAAGCAAACAGCAGCTGAACAGGCTGATAAATTCTACAGCAGGGCTGAATTCCACCCAGCTCTGGGAAACAAGGATCAGGCTGCTAATTTCCACCTCCCCTGGGAGTGTTAGGGATACGTGTCCCTGAGCAAAGCATGACTTTCCGAGCCCCTGCAGAAAGGAAAGTCGCTGTTTCCTGACTCTGTTTTCAGATGAGGGTGGGGGGGGGAATGGCAGCAAGAACAATTCCCCATTCTTCAGGGAAAGCCTCAGCACTTCTACCCTTGGAGAAACGTGGATATACTAATTCAAAAGTAAGCAAAAAGATTTTATGCTCTGTGAATAGAAGGATGATGGAAGAGTTAATTATAGCTGCTGTGTCATCCAGTTATAGCAGAGAGCAGAATCAAAATAGAGCATCTGACAGTGAATTATGTCTCGTCTGGAGCACAATCACACAACTTTCAAAGCACTACAGCACGTAGCTGCAGGAGGATCTGTTCCCAGAATATTAAAATGAGAAGATGGGTCTCTCTTTTCCCTGTGATGCTGGAAACCACTGTCCTTGGTGCCCCCGGAGTAAGAAGGACATGGAACTGCTGGAGCACGTCCAGAGGAGGCCACAAGACAATCAGAGGGCTGCAGAACATCCCCTCTGGGGCCAGGCTGGAGAGTTGGGGTTGTTCAGACTGGAGAAGAGAAGGCTCCAGGAGAACTTAGAGCAGCCTTCCAGCAACTGAAGAGGCTGCAGGAGAGTTGGGGAGGGACATTCACAAGGGCTGGGAGTGACAGGATGAGGGGAAATGGATTGATGCTTGAGAAAGGCAGATTTAGATTGGAGATTAGGGAGGAATTCTTTCCAGCGAGGGTGGGGAGACGCTGGAATAGGTTGCCCAGGGAGGCTGCGGATGCCACCTCCCTGATGGTGTTCAAGGCCAGGCTGGATGAAGCCTGGCTAGTGGGAGGTGCCCCTGCCCTTGGCAGGGGATTTGTAACTAGATGATCTTCAAGGTCCCTTCCAACCCAAACCATTCCAATCTATGAACTTGCAGAAAAGGAAATCATTAAACATTCTTCTAGCAAACCTTAGCTCATAAGGCTTTTGCCACAACCAGCTAAGGACATTTTAACCTGGGAATAAAACAGATTGGTTGAAACAACAGCTCTGATAACCTCCTCCTTCAAAGCATTTCAAGTAATCAATAGGTCTTGGGGCAGGCCAGAAACAGCGTCAAGGAAATTGCTCTGGAAGTCGGTTCTGCGCTTGCGCTGGCGGCAGGCAAGCCGCGCTGCTCTCCTCCAGCAGCAGAGCGTGCTCTGGCACACAGCCTGCTCCCAACACGGGAAAACCTGCTCCTCAACATCCCTGCGAGCGCAGCAGAATGCCAGCACGCAGCAAAACTAATCTCCTGAGCTGTCACAACACACGCGGCGCGCCGAGAGGCAGCCCAGCCTGGGAATTTGCTTCTTTAAACATCTTGGGCTCGCAGCTTCAGCTGCCTCTTCACAGAGTGCTTCTCTGCTCCTTTGTTGAAGAGCTGCAGTCATTAACCAGGGATTCAGATGCTCTTCTGTCCAAGCCAGGTAGGTTCTAAAATCCAGCCCCAGGGCTAAAACTCCAGGCTGTCACAGAATCACAGAGTATCTCTGGTTGGAAGAGACCTCCAAGCTCATCCAGCCCAACCCTCGACCCAGCACTGAAGGGTCAACACTAAGCCACGTCCCTAACCACCAGGCCCACAGGCTGACACTTGAAGGTGTCCAGAGAAGGGCGACAAAGCTGGGGAGAGGCCTTCAGCACAAGCCCTATGAGGAGAGGCTGAGGGAGCTGGGGTTGTTTAGCCTGAAGAAGAGGAGGCTCAAGGGTGACCTCATTGCTCTCTACAACTACCTGAAGGGAGGTTGTAGCCAGGAAGGGGTTGGTCTCTTCTCCCAGGCAACCAACACCAGAACAAGAGGACACAGTCTCAAGCTGTGCCAGGGGAAGTTTAGGCTGGAGCTGAGGAGAAAGTTCTTCCCAGAGAGAGTCATTGGTCATTGGAATGTGCTGCACAGGGAGGTGGTGGAGTCCCCATCCCTGGAGGTGTTCAAGAGGGGTTTGGATGTGGCACTTGGAGCCATGGTCTAGTCATGAGGTCTGTGGTGACAGGTTGCACTTGATGATCTTTGAGGTCTCTTCTAACCTTAGTGATACTGTGATACTGTTTGAACACCCCCAGGGATGGTGAGCCCACCACTGCCCTGGACAGCCCATTCCAATGTTTGAGAACCCCTTCAGTGAAGAAATGTAGATTCATAGGATGGTTTGGGTTGGAAGGGATCTTGAAGATCATCCAGCTCCAACCGCCCCGCCATGGGCAGGATACCTCCCACTAGGGCAGGTTGCTCAAGGGCTGATTGAGCACAGCACATCTTTATCATGCACATCACATTTTATCATGTGATGTAGAAAAGGGATTTCTGATGTTACTGTCAGCAAGACCAGATGGAGAACCTGAGCTATAAGGAGATCATTCTTACTTCAATAAGGAGGTGGACATGAACTCTGTCTCTTACACAAGCACTTTACCACAAGTGTAGTTTACAAGCCCTTTTAAAACATCATCATCTGCCTTCCATAACCACCTACAAGCACAGCAGGCTGCATGTGTTCTTACTCACTGCATTTATCTATGGATCTTTTCTTTATTAACCAAGATAAAATCTATTTGTAATCCAGCCTTCAAGTTTTAAACTCAGGAATCCCAAAGGCAAGAATCCAGCAGTGGGATTCAGACCACACAACAGAAGCCCCAAAACTACAGAATGTTAGGGGCTGGAAGGGACCTCTGGAGTCCAATCCCCCTGCCAAAGCAGGGTCAACTAGGGCAGGTCACACAGGAACACATCCAGATGGGTCTTGAAAGTGTCCAGAGAAGGAGACTCCACAACCTCTCTGGGCAGCCTGCTCCAGCGCTCTGGGACCCCCACAATGAAGAAGTTCCTCCTCATGGTGAGGCGGAACCTCCTGTGCTGGAGTTTATATCCATTGCTCCTTGCCCTATTCCAGGGTGCAGCTGAGCAGAGCCTGTCCCTGTCCCCTTCCACGCAACTTTCTCCTCATCTTCAGGTGGAACCTCCTAGGGTCCAGTTTGTGTCCATTGTCCCTTGTCACAGGACATCACTGACAACAGCCTGGTCCCTTCTTCTTGACACCTCTGATATTTGTAGACACTGATTAGATCTCCTCTCAGCCTTCTCCTCTCCAGGCTGAACAGCCCCAGGGCTCTCAGCTTTTCCTCATCAGACAGATGTTTCAATCCTTTCATCATCCTCACAGCCTCCACTGGACTCTCTCCAGTGTATCCCTGTCCCTCTTGATCTGGGGAGCCCAGAACTGGACACAATACCCCAAACACCTGCTTTCAGCACACTGCAGCTCCTTCAGCCCCCTGAATTTCCCTTTTCTCACGGGGATGACACTTCAAATCCTGCTGCAGGCATCCTCTAACAACCAGTCCTCATTTCCACAGGAATAGCTCATTTTCAGGTAATTGCAGTTTGCTGTTCTAGTAACCAACTATGAAGTCACGCTCTGGTTATGGATGAGATATGAAAGGGCTTGAGTGAAGAACACAAAGCCAGCCTCTCTGCCTTTGTTCCCCAGCAAAGAGGAGATAAAAGCACGACTCCAAACCAGCCGCTGTAAGAGGATACCTGCTGCTTCCCCTCAATGGCAGCCACGCTGAATCAAGGGAATCCACAACCTGCCCTACCCTCCTGCAACTTTAAAATGTGGGGCAATTGTCGTTCCTGGAAACGGATTTGAGAAGGGTGAGTCAGCCTCCTGACGGCAGGCAGGAAACACGGGGGCCTGCCTGGGAGAGAAAGCAGAGAGAGAGAGAGAGAGAGAGAGAGAGAGAGAAGCACCGACGGGTGCCACGCTGCCAAACTTCAGGCTTTAGACAAAGGAAGAAAGGCAAACCCAAAAGCAGCCTCCTCTGAGCGCTTGGTTAACAACCAAGCCACCCCAAATCACTTCTCATTTCTCAAGGAAACACGTGCCCAATTTTAGCGGGGGGGAAGGAAAAGTGAGTTATTACTTTTTTAATAGCTTCCCTCAAAAAATGTCTCAGCAGAACTGGTGAATGATCCAGGATTCCTTCCACAGAAGTATGCAGAGCAGTTAGTTTTCTTCCTGCCAAAATTAACTGAAAGCAGGAACTCTGCCTAGACCAGCTCTGATTCAATACCCTGTCAAAGTCATCTCTCCATCAAGATTATCTCCTGGAAAGATCTGTCCAGGACAACCTCCTGCAGCAGCAGCAGATCCAGCAGGTTGTTCTCAGGGCTGATGTCAGCAGTGGATTCCCAAGTCAGGTCAGGAAATCCAAAGTTAATGTACAGTCATCTCTGAAGGGAAGCAACAGGAACCCTTTCTTTCCTTGGCCCTCTCTTGCCAGATCTGAGCTAAGTCCCTGTAGATGATCTCCAGACAGAAAACCACCAGCTGCACATGGTGTGACGTGCTGCAGAACAGCTCTGTCAAAGAGACACCAATCCTGGGGACAAACAAAGCACCACTTAAGGTTTCTTGGGCCTGGAATAATAGCACCAGAAAAGGATCAAAGTATCCTGAACACACCAATGTATGTTTGGAAGAAACCAGAAGAGCTAAAGAGACCTGACCATTGCCAGACATAGCCAGCAAAAAACAACTGCTTTTAACCTTTAAAAATAGATCCTGGTCCATCCTAGCTACAGACTGCCAGGGAAAAACATTCCAGCTTCCCTTCTGGGTGAAACACTCCGGCTTCTCTGCTGGGTGAAACACTCCGGCTTCCTTCTGGGTGAAACGCTCCGGCTTCCCTTCTGGGTGAAACGCTCCGGCTTCTCTTCTGGGTGAAACGCTGGGTGAAACACTCCGGCTTCTGGGTGAAACGCCCGGCTTCAGCTGGGTGAAACACTCCGGCTTCTCAGCTGGGTGAAACGCTCCGGCTTCTCTTCTGGGTGAAACACTCCGGCTTCTCTTCTGGGTGAAACACTCCGGCTTCTCTGCTGGGTGAAACGCTCCGGCTTCCCTTCTGGGTGAAACGCTCCGGCATCCCAGCTGGGTGAAACGCTCCGGCTTCCCTTCTGGGTGAAACGCTCCGGCTTCCAGGGTGCTGGGGGTGAAACGCTCCGGCTTCCCTTCTGGGTGAAACGCTTCGGGTGAAACGCTTCTTCTTCTGGGTGAAACGCTCCGGCTTCCCTTCTGGGTGAAACGCTCCGGCTTCCCTTCTGGGTGAAACGCTCCGGCTTCTCTTCTGGGTGAAACGCTCCGGCTTCCCTTCTGGGTGAAACGCTCCGGCTTCTCAGCTGGGTGAAACGCTCCGGCTTCCCTTCTGGGTGAAACGCTCCGGCTTCTCAGCTGGGTGAAATGCTCCGGCTTCTCAGCTGGGTGAAACGCTCCGGCTTCCCTTCTGGGTGCAACGCTCCGGCTTCTCAGCTGGGTGAAACGCTCCAGCTTCCCTTCTGGGTGAAACGCTCCGGCTCCTCAGCTGGGTGAAACGCTCCGGCTTCCCTTCTGGGTGAAACGCTCTGGCTTCCCTTCTGGGTGAAACGCTCCGGCATCCCTTCTGGGTGAAACGCTCCAGCTTCCCTTCTGGGTGAAACGCTCCGGCTTCCCTTCTGGGTGAAACGCTCCGGCTTCCCTTCTGGGTGAAACGCTCCGGCTTCCTTCTGGGTGAAACGCTCCGGCTTCCCTTCTGGGTGAAACGCTCCGGCTTCCCTTCTGGGTGAAACGCTCCGGCTTCCCTTCTGGGTGAAACGCTCCCGCTTCCCTTCTGGGTGAAACGCTCCGGCATCCCAGCTGGGTGAAACGCTCCGGCATCCCAGCTGGGTGAAACACTCCAGCTTCCCTTCTGGGTGAAACGCTCCGGCTTCTCTTCTGGGTGAAACGCTCCGGCTTCCCAGCTGGGTGAAACGCTCCGGCTTCTCAGCTGGGTGAAACGCTCCGGCTTCCCAGCTGGGTGCAAATGCTCCGGCTTCCCTTCTGGGTGCAACGCTCCGGCATCCCTTCTGGGTGCAACGCTCTGGCATCCCTTCTGGGTGCAACGCTCCGGCATCCCTTCTGGGTGCAACGCTCCGGCTTCTCAGCTGGGTGAAACGCTCCGGCTTCCCTTCTGGGTGCAACGCTCCGGCTTCTCAGCTGGGTGAAACGCTCCGGCATCCCTTCTGGGTGAAACGCTCCGGCATCCCTTCTGGGTGAAACGCTCCGGCATCCCTTCTGGGTGCAACGCTCCGGCTTCTCAGCTGGGTGAAACGCTCCGGCATCCCTTCTGGGTGAAACGCTCCGGCATCCCTTCTGGGTGAAACGCTCCGGCTTCCCTTCTGGGTGAAACGCTCCGGCATCCCTTCTGGGTGAAACGCTCCGGCATCCCTTCTGGGTGAAACTGACCTACTGAAATAGAGTGCTGGGGCCAGCCCATTTCAACTAGGCCACCAGCTGGAAAGGCTGGACCAGATGATCCTTGGGGTCCCTTCCCACCTGGCACAGTGAGATTCTGTGAAAGGATACATGCAGAGGTCTAGTGCAGGCTGTTCCTGTCCTACCAAATAGCACATGAATCTAAAAAGGGATTTAACCAGCATTCCCCCCCTCCCCCATTCTCTACATAGGTGGAAGGGGAAAATCACACATCAAATTACAGGTAGGCCAATAAAAACAGCAAGCAACTCACTGCCACAGAACCCAGCCAACCCCAGGTTACCCCAGCAACCCCAAAGGCTGCTCTGCCACGTTCAGGAAGGAACAACCACGATGAAAATTCATGTGGTCTGGGCAGAGGGTTAGCACCTTTGTGTCAGAGCCGATTCCAGCTCTGACCTAAATGTGCAGGTGAGCAGCAGGGAGCTGGTTGGCACTCACAATGTGTCCTGCATAATACTAATGCACCTTGGTCTGTTTGTAAGGGAAACAACGTTTCTCACATCTGCGGAAATAAATAGGGGGTGGGGTGGGGTTTCTTCCCCTCGTTCAAAGGAGTCGTTGAACCTGAAGTTAAAGGCATCAGAAACCTCAGTCAAACATCTGAAGCGTGTGTGTGAAGAGATCAAGAGGTAACAAGTCGTTACCATATTTTGCAGACGACAGGCAAGCAGCAAAGGGGCTCAGCCCACAGGCACACACCACAAAGAGCTGCAGCCCAGCTCTTCCCTCTCACAGCAAAGCTTGCTTTCCCTCAGACTCAGGCTGGTAGGTGTGGAAAGGTGAATAAGACAAGCTGGGGGAGGAGTGATCTCCACCTCACACTCTCCCCACGGAATTACTCACTGCCCATCACCTCCTGCACCTCGGGAGCTCTCGGCGCAAGGCAGGCCGGGATGTGCCTGCATTCTTGGCACGCTTTCAAGCTGCTGAGAACTCGCCACCCAAGGAACTTTGGTTTGTGTATGTCACACACTCTGAAGTATTTAACAACACACAGCAATGGCAAAACAACCTACTGAGGGGAGGTACAAACCAGACCTACTGCACAGAAGCAGAAAAGGATCACCCAAAGCACAGCACAAATCCAAAGGTTTTGCTGCTCTGAAGAGAGGTCACTGAGTCCTACAGACAAGTGGAGTTAGGACATCCTCTTCCCCGTAACATTTTCTGTCTTACCACGTCCAGAAAAGAGATTTAAGAGATCTCCTGCTGGGCTGGACTCCTAAATTGAAAGAAATGATGTTTAAATGCCATGGGAAAGCAACACCACCACGACAACTCAGTGTCCTTCAGGCTGGTGCAGTATTGATTTCAGCCTCTGAGCAACAGGTTCTCTAACTCCCAGTCTCCAGCTGGTATTTACAGTGGGTATTTAACCCAGGCCAAGTGACTGCCTGTTTCACACCACAGCTTCAGTTCTGTGACAGGCCACAGTGACAGATTTACTTCAGTCGTTTTTATCATGATGTCTGACACCAGATCTTTGCTGGCAAGATCTGGTGTCAGAGATCTGCTGAGAAACATCTTCATCTTTTCCATGATTCATTTCAGCCTGCTACAGCGTAGCTGAGAAGGACAGGACTACTTCCACCCCCAGAACCACCTCTCCCCCAGAGCTATCAGCTCTGGGTGTTTCAAGACAGCCCTGGGCTTCTTTTAATTCTTCCCTGCAACTAAATAACCCAACACGATCCTTAAAAATATCTCTGTTCACATGAATCCCTGAGCCCAACCTCAGCTGGTATTATCTTGACCTATGCCCCTCTGTCCTCAGCCCTGAACTTCATACAGCTGAGAATAAATAACAACTAACCTGGAAGCAAAAAAACCCAACATCATCTTGGCTACAAACCCATGGGCCAGAGAAGAATGAAAAACAAGTAACCTGGGAGGGAAAAGAACCATCTTGGCTACAAACCCATGGCCTATCCACAGAGCAAACAGTCAACTCAGCAACAACAGCCACACCCTACTACTGCTGCCCCTGCTCCCCACGTCACCTGCAAAATCAGCCAGGGCTGGGGTTGGTGTTGAACGCGGGAGCAGATGGAGCTGCCAGCTGCCCTGGCCACTGCCTTTTCAAGACAGGGGTACTCCCAGGGAACAGTGGGACTGGAGCTCCAGGAAGCGGCAGGAAATGCTTTCTCAGCAAACGGCCACAGTGACAGAGCTCAATGCTGGGAAAGATTAAAGTCATCGAGGCCTTGAGGGTGAAGTACAAAGCCAGCTCTTTGACACAGCTTTCCCACAATTAAACTTCCACCAATGCAAAGAGGACAGGAGGAGGGTGGGTGTGAGAATCTGAGAGCCCAAAGAGCCTCTGGTTTCTTAAAAGAGGGAAGCCTTGGGTGAAGGACCAGCCCCTGTGAGAAGTCCTGCTGCAGCCGCCCCAAACTTCCACCTCCTCCAACCAGGCCAGGCTCCAGCCAAATGATTCCAAGCACCACCAGGCCATGCTGCAGAAGAGCTGCAGCTGAAGGCTGCCAGCAGCAATCAGGCAGCTGCTGAAGGAGAGTGGAGGGGCAGAGTTCACCGCTACGGCGAGGAACAGCTTGTTCGGTCTGGAAGAAAAATTGCTTCCAAGCCTTTGGCCAAAACTTGTGTCATACTGCTAAAGTAAACAGCTTCTGCCAGCTATCTGCAGATCATCTAAGTGAGTGTTTTGCAACTGTCACCTCAGAGCATATGAAGTCTTTGAAAAACACCATTTCAGTTCAAGACGTGGGGAGGCTGGGATGTCTTGACATCCCTGCACTGCAGACGGAAAAATGAGGTAAGAAGAGGCCAAGAGCTTCGCCCAAGGTCGTTCAATGAATCACCTGGGGAGCAGGCTGAGGAACTTGATCTCCTGGCTCCTGGGAGGCCCAAGCTTCTCAAAATACTGAGAAAGCAACATTTGAAGGCAGTTTCCCATCAACGACTGCAGCACTTTCATGGAAGGATCTACTATACCACCACCAAAACTCAACCTCAAGTACTGTCTGCGAGCCTGGGGAGTGAGAGGCCATGTAAAATGCAAGCACTGCTGCTTCCAAGCATGCTGCTACATCTTCACTTGAGGAGGAAATAAAGCAACTTTTTCTTTTTGCCTTTAAAGCACTACCAAAGAATTTATTTGGAATAAACACTTAATACAATCTTTAAAGCCTTTGGTCTTAACACTGAAGATCAGAAGGTGATGCAGGATGGCAACTGAGCCTGTCTACACACAGCACATGGCTAACTACACTGAAATCAAGTTGAGCCCTGGACCTTTTTCAGAAGAAAAACTGAAGAGAAAACCAGAAAAGCCCCAGCTCAGATTCACCCCCAGGTTGTCTCAGTCTGGCAGAGCTGGAAATGCTTTTTTTAACCAGAAGCTGCCGTGGCAAAGGAACAGGCAGAATTGATCTGGCCTTTGTGTTCTAGAAAAGCAACACACCTTATCTTAGGAAAACCCAAACCTGGCACTACTTTTCTGCTGACACCTCTCATTTGTCAACCCCACACATGCCCCATGGACTTCACCCTTGGCTGCTCCTTACCTCAGGCTCCCCGGGGCTGCTCTCCCTGCCCCCGCGGGCAGCGAGTCCCTGCCCCTGCGCTTGGCCCTGCCCAACGGTGCCTGAGCTCCTCGCCTCCCGCGCAAGGCCCCGCTCCTAGCCTGACACAACGTGCTGTCTGCTGCAGTTCCGGAGTCGGAGCCGATCTGAAACGGTGCATCCCTGCTGCTAAAGCAATGGAATTGTTCTGGGGCTGGGAGTGGGGAAGGAAGGCATGCCAAGATACACAGCCAATAAACAATGCTGCCGAAGTGAAACTGGGAACGTGCAAAGCTTAATATAGACCTTCCATTTATGGCAGATAACACTCTGCAAGTCCAGTGCTTCTAAAAATGGTCACCACTGCCCCAAGAGCACAGGGAGAGAGCAACCCTCATTCTCCATCAGAAACAAGTCCATTAATTAAGTGTGGCCTTATGCTTTTGACAGCCTTGGAAAGCAACACCAGAGAAGAAGGGGAAAAAAATCACTTTGGAGGGTTTGGGGTTTTTTTTCTCCTCCAATATCCTTCTCTAGATCAACTCCAGCACCTGGGAGATGCAGAGGAGCACTGTGTCAAGAGCAGAGCAGGGGCTGTGAGTCTCATATGAAGGACTACTTAAAATGGAAGGCCTGGGAGAAAAAATATAGGAGAGTCATTTCTGTGATCTCAGGCAGCATACATTATAAAAGAGAAGAAGACATTTGATGAGTTGCATGCTAAGGATTAATTTGCCATTTAAAAATGCAGGGAACAGATGGATCTCTTGGCTAGGACTATATTTGGGAATTACTTCATTTTCTGCCCACATGCAAATAAAAATACAGCTAAAAGCAGAATTTTCTGTGCCATTTCACATGGGTTAAAAAAAAAACAACCAACCACCAAACCCAAAACTCCTTAAAGTCACAGAAATACAAATAAAAAGACAATCTCTGTAGGAAAAAGGTAAAATGTCACGGCCTGGTGTGTGTTTTATCATGGTGGTGAGGAAAGTGTGCCTTTATGTTTGTCAAGAGTGACTCCAACCTCAGAAATGAAGAACAAAACCAACCAAAAGCAGCATATGACAAGAGTGGGATTTGTGTTTGCCTCTTAAGAGAAAAGGCAACTTACTGCCATTTAATTCAGCAGGATTTGTTACTATGTAGTGATTAAACCTCCACAAGGTCAGAAGTCCAGAGACTCCCCCAAAAAATCCTGGGGTAGTTCCATCACACTAGCCAGGGATTAATAAAGCAAGGCTGAGGGCTTGGGTATTTGTGGGGAAAACACAAAAGTAGAGGAAAATGCAAAAGAAGAATGCTTGATGTCCTCAAGCTTCGCTCCCCTTCCATCCCTCAGCCCCACAGCACACGGCGGCATGCAGTCAGCAAGGCTGGGAAAGGAGGAGCAGCATGAACTAGGGACAGAAGAGAAGTCCTCCAAGGAATTCCAACGGGCAAAGCCTACGTGCACCACCTGCGTGCTTCCCTTAGGGGATTTAGTGCCTCCGGAGAGACTCTGAAAGCCCCAACCCACGGCAGCGAGGTGCAGTCTGTAAGGCGCAGGTACAGCATTAATTAAACATCTTCCGTCGTTCACACATCGTTTCTAGGAGTTACAGGGAAACTGCATATTGATAAGCAAAACCAACACAAACTCCTTCTGACATCACAGCTAGATAGCTATCTGTCTGTCTCTATCAACACACCAAGCTGCTCCTCACCTCCCTCCACCTCCAAACACACACACACAGAGCACACCCACAAGCCAACATTTACCCAGCAAAGCCCCGACCGGTGCGGGACGGCTTCGGTGCGTCCCCAGCCTCTGCAGCAGGCACAAACTCAGCTCCCAGTGCCTTGGGAAAGCCAAGAGGAATAGAAAACTTGCACTAACCCGACAGCTTCCTTTCTGCGACTATTCATCCTTCACAATCCAGACAACAGGACATAGCAGGCAGTAAACAAACCTCCAAGGGAGGGACTAACTTCAAAGCCACGGGGTAAATCTGACATAATTTGAGGGTTTGAGATCTTGCAGCAAGCTCTTACCCAACGAGGTGTCAGATGATCCAAGGAGGTCAAACCTGTAGCAGCTGGAATAAGTAGGGCACTTTGCATCTCCCTGTCAGCCCAGCCCGGCACCATTTGTCCGTGGGGACGTGGCGCTGCTCAGCCCTGGGAATCCACTTTCAGGAGGACAACAGGGAGAACAGGGCCTCTCTTTCACAGCTTAATCGTGACAGAAAGGCTTTCTGCTCTT
The DNA here is from genome assembly GCA_011125475.1 of Melanerpes aurifrons. Lineage (NCBI taxonomy): Eukaryota > Metazoa > Chordata > Aves > Piciformes > Picidae > Melanerpes > Melanerpes aurifrons. The sequence continues at coordinate 2,228,697 of WWNC01000042.1, read as the reverse complement.
GAACAGATGAAAGAGAAGGAATCACTTGGATCCCTTACTGCCAAGGAATGTGCCTTAATTATTCCCCTGATTCCCTAAAGGGTTGGAGGAAGTTGTCCTATTTTTCCCCAGGTACAGAAACAGTGAAGTTTTCTGGGCATCTATGGAGAATATTAAGGCAGCTGTGGAAGAAACGAGGAGACATCCCTGAAAACCACTTTCCTCTGGTGGAAAGAATTCTCCAAAAGGTACTTTTGCCGCCATGCTACATTTCTGAGTGTCTCCTAGCCAAAACCATTGCTTTGAGCTAAATAAAGCAACTTCACCGTGAACCTCAGGCCTTTTCCAGAGACAAGCACTTGAAAAGCTCCATGTTTCAGGTCTCCTGGCTGGAAGGAGAGGTGTCTCTGTCTGAAACCCAGCAAGCGTAGGAAACAGAAGAACAGGACCTAACTTTGTGACAGGATCCCTCCAAGAAGGAAGGATTCACAGAGAAGGTTTTTTTCTTAATGCCACACGCACCAAAAGGGTTGGGGTTTGGTCTTGGGTTAGGCACTGGGTAAGTAACCACCCAAGGTTCTCACAGGAAGTGCTGCTTCTGGTGAGGCCACACCTTGAGTCCTGGGTTAAGTTTCACAGCCCTCACTCCAAGGACATTTGAGGGGGTGAAGTAGGTCCAGAGAAGGGCAACAAAGCTGGTGAAGGTCTGAGAACAGATCTGGAGAATAGAATAGAATAGAATAGAATAGAATAGAATAGAATAGAATAGAATAGAATAGAATAGAATAGAATAGAATAGAATAGAATAGAATAGAATAGGACCAGACCAGGTTGGAAGAGCAACTGAGGGAACTGGGGGTGTTTAATCTGGAGAGAAGGAACCAGAGGGGAGACCCTCTGGCTCTCTACAACTCCCTGAAAGGAGATTGGAGCCAGGTGGGGCTTGGTCTCTTCTCCCAGGGAACAAGTGACAAGATGAGAGGAAATGTCCTCAAGCTGCACCAGGGGAGGTTTAGGTCAGGTGTAACGAGAAACTTCTTCACTGAAAGGCTGCTGAAACACTGGACTAGGCTGCCCAAGGAGGTGGTTGAATCCCCATCCTTAGAGGTGTTTAGAAAGTGAAGAGACTTGGTGCTGCAAGACATGGTTTAGCACCAGCTTCCCTTCAAGCTCTTCAAAAATTCCAGTTACACCCTGGCACATACAAATTGTTTCTCCTCCACACCACCACCGCCCTTCCCTCTCCCCGAGCCTGTGATTTTCCACTCATGGCTGTGCAGCATTACCAGCTGACCATAAAGATCTGCAGAGGGATATCTAGTCATCTGCTTAAGGAGCTTTCCCACTTAAAACCTTGATGCCATCATTAGTGCTTTTGGCACTTGTGACACTGCAGATGAGCTACACTGGATGACAAACCTCAGTGCATAGGTTCTATGGTTAATTCAACAAGCAAAGACTTAAGGATGGTATTATTCCCCGCCCCCCCCCCCCCCAAAGTTCATTTACCATTAATTCACATCCCTGTGACCTCAGCTCAAGCACACCACCTCCTACCTAAAGCTGGTTTTAAGGTTAATATATCTGCTCAGGTTTTAAGGGGAAGGTTCTCCTTCTAAAGGTGTGACTGTGTCACATCCACATCTCAGGCAGAGCCAGAAATATCTTCGGGGGGGGGGGACACCAAATTGCTGTCTTTGCAAGTCTTTAAGATGTGAAGGGCTGCTCTGTCTGGGCTTTAATGGAAACACATATGACTGCAGAGCAGCGGTGGGGGGATTTTTCCTTTGATCCTCCTAATGAGTGGTACTTTTCCGGAAGCCTTCAGCACAGCCTCGCTCTGTTGCCACGCACCCCTCCCCGTGAATATTCATTAGAAATTATTCGGCTGCCCATTATTCCAAAGGTCCTCCCGACAGGAATCCTCTCCCCCCCACACCTTTTGGTGCCTGTAATGTATGTGTCTCCATCGGAGCTGTCTAGACTCCCAGCATCATCACCGCAGACGAGCAGGCACTTCTGAACCGCAAGCCCTCTCATCCCTTTCAGCTGTGATTCATACCCGAGCTGTTATTTTCTTTGAAAAGGGGGAATCTGGACCTTTCACGCCGGGGAGGCATCCAACCCTCAGCACTGTGTTTCCACAAGTTTCCCTGGTTTGTTTGGCTTTTTTTGGGTGGTGGGGGAGGGAAGGGTATTTGATTTCCCCTCATTATTCTGGCATACAGCAGGAAGAGAGCAGGAGGCAGATTTCTTCCTGCCTTCGGGATCCCTCAGACTAAGCCTGGCTTCTGAGGAGTAACACGGGCAGCTTCAACTTCCCTGACCTCAGCTAATTCTTTCCTTCCCTCAGCCTACTCAAGATGATTAAGCAAAACACTTGGAAGGAAATCAAAGCCTTAAAAACGCAATTAGAAGTGACCATTTTGTTAATGCGAGCGTTCACAACCCCAAAAGTCAAACCCGAGACCTTCCTCCGGCTGCACCACGCTTGTGGGAAGAAAAACCATTTTTAGCAGCTCTCACAGGCTTTTAACTAACAGCCCAAAGCAGCAAAACTTCGGAGAACAACATCTCCCCCAGCCTCTGGCACAAGCAACACCTTCCACGGGGCTCAGGTTTTCCCCACGCTGTTCCTGGAAAAGGAGCTGAGGACGAACTGAAATTGCCAAACCTCACACCAGAGACTGGCTCCTGCAGCTGGCCACAGGTGACTTAAAGCAGGTCTTCCTCACCCACCAGAGGTCTTGCAAGGCAAGTCCACACCAGGGTCTGGGTTTACCTGCCAGAAATCCTCCTGTTTGCTAACAAAGCCTCTGACCTAAATGCATGAAGCTTCTACTGGCATGAGAAAAAAAAAAAACAGAGAGAGAAAAAGGAAAGGAAAAAGGGAGAGAAAAAGGAAAGGAAAAGGGAGAGAAAAAGGAAAGGAAAAGGGGAGAGAAAAAGGAAAGGAAAAAGGGAGAGAAAAAGGAAAGGAAAAAGGGAGAGAAAAAGGAAAGGAAAACGGGAGAGAAAAAGGAAAGGAAAAGGGGAGAGAAAAAGGAAAGGAAAAGGGGAGAGAAAAAGGAAAGGAAAAGGGGAGAGAAAAAGGAAAGGAAAAGGGGAGAGAAAAAGGAAAGGAAAAGGGGAGAGAAAAAGGAAAGGAAAGGGGGAGAGAAAGGGAGGGGGAGAGAAAGGGAGGGGGAGAGAAAGGGAGGGGGAGAGAAAGGGAGGGAGAGAGAAAGGGAGGGGGAGAGAAAGGGAGGGGGAGAGAAAGCGAGGGAGAGAGAAAGGGAGGGAGAGAGAAAGGGAGGGAGAGAGAAAGGGAGGGAGAGAGAAAGGGAGGGAGAGAGAAAGGGAGGGAGAGAGAAAGGGAGAGAGAAAGGGAGAGAGAAAGGGAGAGAGAAAGGGAGAGAGAAAGGGAGAGAGAAAGGGAGAGAGAAAGGGAGAGAGAAAGGGAGAGAGAAAGGGAGAGAGAAAGGGAGAGAGAAAGGGAGAGAGAAAGGGAGAGAGAAAGGGAGAGAGAAAGGGAGAGAGAAAGGGAGAGAAAAGAGATAAAAAAAGCTATATCTATTGAGCAGAATGCAGAACAATAAAGTCATTTAAGATGATCAAAATAATAAAACAAGAGGTTATTTTTCCAGGACCCCTTTTCCATTCCATCTATTTCCACCCCAATATGATAAACCTTCAGAACTCCCTCACTGATATCAATCTGGAGAGAGAGAGAAATTTTTCTCTGCCTGAAGGGGGTGGGGGGAGGGGAAATGAAATCAAATACACATTGAAAAAGCAGCAGCCAAGGTTCTGGGTCCTGCCACAGAAGGAAGACTGACAGACCAGGTGCAGGTAAATACCTAGCTGTACACCTTCAGGAAGAGGTCTAACTGTTGTCATTTAGAGCCAGCAATTCCCAGCTCCAATGAAATGTCCACTCTGGGGGGCGACTCCGAAACAAAACCACGCACCAAAGACCAAAGGGGTCACTCGACCACGTATTAAAGGATGTTATGTTGGTCAAGAGACAAGGCTGGGCTCTCCCAGAACCTTAAACATCCTTTTCGTCCTGCAGCTGTGTCCTAACCGCTTCCCCTCGGGGCAGCGCTGCTGAGGCACGGGGGCTGGCTCCCGAGTCTCCCCTTATAGGAGTTGTTTTGGGGGCTCATTCATAGTATCATAGAATCACAGTATCATTCAGGGTGGGAAGGGACCACAAGGCTCAGCTAGTTCCAACCCCCCTGCCATGGGCAGGGACACCCCACACTAGAGCAGCCTGGCCACAGCCTCAGCCAGCCTGGCCTTAAACACCTACAGAGCTGGGGCCTCAACCACCTCCCTGCACAACCCAGTCCAGGGCTTCACCACTCTCATGGGCAAGAACTTCCTCCTCCCCTCCAGCCTCAATCTCCCCACCTCCAGCTTCATTCCATTCCCCCTAGGCCTAGCACTCCTTGAGATCCTGAGCAGTCCCTCTCCAGCCTTCCTGGAGCCCCCTTCAGATCCTGGAAGGCCACAATGAGGTCACCTCGGAGCCTTCTCTTCTCCAGACTGAACAGCCCCAACTGCTTCAGTCTGTGCTCACAGCACAGCAGCTCCAGCCCTCTGCTCATCCTCCTGGCCCTGCTCTGGACACCTTCCAGCACCTCCACATCCCTCTTGTCATAGGGGCTCCAGAACTGGAGGCAGGACTCCAGGTGGGGTCTCCCCAGAGCTGAGCAGAGGGGGAGGATCACCTCCCTTGCCCTGCTGGCCACACTTCTCCTGCTGCAGCCCAGGCTCTGCTTGGCTTTCTGGGCTGCAAGTGCAGACTGAGAGCTCCTGGGGAGCTTCTCCTCCCCCAGCACCCCCAAGGCTCTCTCCTCAGGGCTGCTTCCCAGCCAGTCCCTGCCCAGCCTGCATTTGTGCCTGGGATTGCCTCCAGCCAGATGCAGGACCCTGCACTTGCTCTTATTGAACTTCATTCCTCCACCGGGTCAACAAGTGCTGCTGTCTGGCGCGGGCAGGGCACTGGGCGTTGAGAGGAGGTTTGCGATAGGAGCTGCGGCCCCGCACCGCGCGGGGGGGAGCCCGCGTGCCTGCCTGCCTCCTCCCTCCGCGCTGCGCCCTGGCGCTTCCCCGCGCGCTGTGAGCAAACAGCACTCACCCGGCGCGCACGCGGCCCCGGCGCTGCCTGCCGCCGGAGGTTATTTTAAAAACCCAGGGATTTTCCCCCCCCCGGTAGAAAGCGGAGGTATCTTTACCCGCCGGGGTGGCCCCGCCCTGAGGGCGGCGCGGCGGCGGGCCCGGCCGGCTCCCGCCGGTTCAGACCGGTTCTCAGGCACAAACAACCCGCCCTCCCCTCTGCCGCCTCGGGCGGCTGCCGGCCAGGGGCTGCACGCGGTGCTCTCCGCGCGGGCGGCGAGGCGCGCGCCCGCCCGCCTTTCCCGTACGCACCCCGAGGCGCGGCGAGCAGCCGGCCCGCCCCTCGCCCTCACACCGAGCCGGGGGGGGGGGAAGGGGATCTGCACCCCCAACAAAGGCACCAAGGCGAGGAACCGAACCAGCCGCCTTTCCCTTACACACACAGGGCCGGGGCCTCCCAGCTCCCGGCTCACAAAGGCGAGGAACCCGTCCGTCCTTCCCTCTCTCACAGCGGGGCTGAGGCGGCCCCGACCCAGCCGCCATGGCAGCCGCCGGGCCGGGCCGCGCCGCGCTCCCGCCGCCGCCAGCAGAGGCGACCTAAAGCGGCGGATTTTCAGGGCGAGATAAAAATCTCTTATGCAAGGCACATTTTTAATCGCTTACTCTAGAGTATACAGATGAGGTAATGCGAGCTGGCGGCCTCCCCGCAGCCGCTCTGTCAGCAGCTCGGCGGCGGCGGGGCCCGGGCGGAGAGCGCGGCCTGGCCTCCCGCCGGGCTGAAGGGCACCGGCGGCTGCCGCTGCTGCCCGGCCCCGGGGGACGCAGACACCGTTTGCTCGCCAGCTGCCAGGAGGGCCGAGATCCCGGAGCCACAGATTGTCTTTGCTTCTTTCTTTTATTGTTTTTAACCCTCCAGAAGGCTCCGTTTCTGCCTAAACACGAGTGTGTGTGTGTGTGTGTGCGGGTGTGTGTGTCTGTGTGTGCACGTGTGTGTGTGTGTGTGTGTTTTTGGGCAGGTCGTCTCTTCCCATCGCTGGTGGACAAGAAGCTCCCAGGAGCTCTCAGTGTGCACTTGCAGCCCAGAAAGCCAAGCAGAGCCTGGGCTGCAGCAGGAGAAGTGTGGCCAGCAGGGCAAGGGAGGTGATCCTCCCCCTCTGCTCAGCTCTGGGGAGACCCCACCTGGAGTCCTGCCTCCAGTTCTGGAGCCCCTATGGCAAGAAGGATGTGGAGGTGCTGGAAGGTGTCCAGAGCAGGGCCAGGAGGATGAGCAGAGGGCTGGAGCTGCTCTGCTGTGAGCACAGACTGAAGGAGTTGGGGCTGTTCAGTCTGCAGAAGAGAAGGCTCTGAGGTGACCTCATTGTGGCCTTCCAGGAGCTGAAGGGGGCTCCAGGAAGGCTGGGGAGGGACTGCTCAGGATCTCAGGCAGTGCTAGGACTAGGGGGAATGGAATGAAGCTGGAGGTGGGGAGATTGAGGCTGGAGGGGAGGAGGAAGTTCTTCCCCATGAGAGTGGTGAAGCCCTGGAATGGGTTGTGCAGGGAGGTGGTTGAGGCCCCAGCCCTGGAGGTGTTTGCAGCCAGGCTGGCTGAGGCTGTGGCCAGGCTGCTCTAGTGTGGAGTGTCCCTGCCCATGGCAGGGGGGTTGGGACTGGCTGATCCTTGTGATCCCTTCCAACCCTGACTGATACTATGATACTATTCTGAGAAGGTATAAAATAAAGGTTTGCTCTCTGTATTTTAATCTGTTCTGCACACACACACACGCAAGAGGAAAAAAATAATCGCCTCTCCTCTCTTCAAAGCTCTCTGAAAAAGAAACATGCCTGCCTGTGTTCAATTTCAAGAAACTCGATACACTCCCAAGGGTGAAAAAAAAACCTAAAACCCACGTCGAAGAGGATGGTGTAGGTTATATTTAGATGAGAAGCAGCAGCACAGGCTGACAGGAGCAGAAACACGAGAGAGAACAAAGTGAAAACCCTCGACAGTTGGTAACAAAAACCTGAGAATATCTGAGGTGGATTTTTTGTTGGTTTTTTTTTTCCCCCCCTTTTTAAATTTTCCTGTCCCTAATTTACATTTCCCTGCACAGATAGAAACATCAAAGCAGCACACAGCCTTGGATCGCAGAATCGTCAGGGTTGGAAGGGACCTCGAGCATCATCCGGTTCCAACCCCCGCCTGCCACGGGCAGGGACACTTCACGCTGCACCGGGTTGCTCAGAGCCACATGGGAACAAAAGGTAAGAGGAGGTGGTTCACCTGACTCTTAGAGGGTTTACTGTTGCCCTGGTGCTAATCCATTCCTGGTTTATGCTGGGTTCAATTTTATTATATTCCTTCTTAAATCTTAGCCTAATTTTTCTTACCACACAACCAGGAGCATGCTGACCCTGTCATCCTACCAGAGTATCATAGTATCATAGTACCATAGTATCATTCAGGGTTGGAAGGGACCACAAGGATCATCTAGTTCCAACCCCCCTGCCATGGGCAGGGACACCCCACACTAGAGCAGCCTGGCCAGAGCCTCAGCCAGCCTGGCTGCAAACACCTCCAGGGCTGGGGCCTCAACCACCTCCCTGCACAACCCATTCCAGGGCTTCACCACTCTCATGGGGAAGAACTTCCTCCTCACATCTAGCCTGAATCTCCCCACCTCCAGCTTCATTCCATTCCCCCTAGTCCTATCACTACCGGACATCCTGAGCAGTCCTTCCCCAGCCTTCCTGTACGCCCCCTTCAGCTCCTGGAAGGCCACAATGAGGTCACCTGGGAGCCTTCTCTTCTGCAGACTGAACAGCCCCAACTCCTTCAGTCTGTCCTCACAGGAGAGGTGCTCCAGCCCTCTGCTCATCCTTGTGGCCCTTCTCTGGACACCTTCCAGCACCTCCACATCCCTCTTGTAATAGTAAAAAACCTCCAGGTGATCTCTAGGGTGTGAAATTGATGGGGAATCATTTAACACCAGCAAGGGCCGTCTCCCCGGCTGTTAAATAATACAAGCCAGGACTGCTACATTTAACCTCCTTCTTGCTGATTTTTCAGCTGTCCCCAGCAGAGGCACCTCTCAGACCGCTCAAAAGCCCTGCCTCCCGTTCTAAGTGATTCATTGCTTGCTGGCAGACAAAACCGAGCGGGAAAGACGAGAGGAAGACAATGGTAGGGGGGGAAGGGTCTGTGTTATGTAATGAAACGAACTGACATTCACTTGTTTCTACTTTCACTTCGGTTGTTTAAACAAGGCTAAGAAAGTCCCCGGCAGAACAAAACACACTGCAGCCTTCCACCCGAGGTTGCAGGGAGCCTGGTGGTTCGGTTTTTTCCCATGATTAAAATTCTCTTGGCAGTGCTTTTCATCAGTTTATTTCAATATTAAGACACAGAAATTAACACAGAGGTGTTCCCTTCCAACTGCAACTCGCTGCTCCAGAATTTCATCACAGAGCCATCTGAAATGAAAACCAGTCTCTTAATTACTTTATCAAAGCCTTGCTCGCTTGTCATTAAGCCCTTCCAGGACAACTGTCACAGCTCGCCAAAAGTCCCTTTTCAGACAAACTTCTTTCCATCACTTTAATTCCACACCACAGCAACGATGAGGCACCCTTAAAGCCTGCTGGAAAATGAAGTCGCTTCAGGTCTCGGGCTGAAGATTTCAGTTCTCTTTTACATGACAAGTCAGAAGATAAGTCTTCCTCCTGTAAATCCTCCAGCATCAGACAACCGAGAAAGCACTCTCTAAATTAGAGAAGGCAGCAGAAGGAACTCTGAGGTCACTGCTCTGTAAATTTACACACACACAAGGTTCACACTTTCATATTCTGGACATCAAACACTGCAAGCAAGATTCTGTAAACAACTTTCAATCCCATCTCAACAGGCTGCTTCTGCCACGTGCCCGGTTTTAAGAGCACAAGGTCCCCACTGCTCGGTGCCATGCAGTTCAGGACGTGGCTGCAGCAAGGCTTTAAAACTAATCACTAACACATGGAATGCTGAGGACCACACCAGGCCTTTTGACATCACCAAACTGAGCTGAGAAGCACAACACCTCCACAAGCAGCCCAGAAAAGATCCTCTGCTACCAAAAAAAAAAAAAAAGGGTGGTTGCCTTTTTTGTTTTAAAGTTTCCAGGAGGTAGGGAAGGGCATAAACAAAATCTGGTTTGCTTCCTATGGGATCACACAGCTTCTAGGAGCATTCAGCTTCTTCCATGACACAGTACAGAAAGTATGTTTGCTAATGTATCATTTGTGGTACACGTTTGAGTCAACAGAACAGAGAAAACAAAGCTGCTGCTGCTGCTGCTGCAGCTGCTAAACCCAAGTATCATTTGTGAGGTTCTTTATGCTTTCAAGGTGATAAAACAACCCCAGTGACCCTTTTCCATAAGATGGGTGGGGAATGAGCCAACCTCACGTTCAGACACGCAAAGGCTTCAAATCCACCAAATCCTGCTCAGCTCCTCACCATCTGAGGATGCAGCTCCCACCAAAGCGCTCCCAGCCAGCAGCTCCCCCACTGCAGCCCAGGGGCAGCTCCTGCGAGGCCAAACACCGCCAGGAACAGCCTGCTCCGCAGAACAGGGCTTGTTTTCACCCTATGCTTTGGTCTTATCTTCTCAATTACTGCTGTGCAGCTCCCACTACAAATCCCCTGCCTGTGCAGGCCTTCAAAGACACCTTTAAAGCATATCTTAGCCGAGAGCCAACGCAACAAATTCCAAACCAAGGACTTTTTTCATGTTCTGGGAGCAATCTGCAGAGCATCTTTCCTCACATTACTGCCCAAGAACATCACCTCCATTTAACAAAAGTCACGTTTACTTCACACACCTCTGAAGACCACCAGGAACAAAGCCCAAACTTCACCACCTTTCTGGGCATTTTTCACCTGAAGGACATGCACAAAACTTTCACAGCTGTGACTTCCCCGAGGCTCCAGCATTTGTCCCCGAACACTCACAGGAGCATCTCTCAGTGAACACAACTTGGTTTGCCTTTTCCACCCTGCCAAGCTGAGACAAGCAGAACAAGCCTGGAGTGACAGAGTTCTCCAAAACATACAACTGCTGAAGAATTCAGTGTCACAAAGACCTTCATTAATTTCACAGCATCACAATATTGGCCATTTCCACTTAGGATTTCAAGTTTGCTAAAATCCCCTGAAAAATGCCATGGAGACCGCAAGGAATCCTTCAGTCAGTAACAACCTGTCCTTAGCTGTTCCAATCCCACTACAGGAATGAGTAATTTGCTAAACCAAGCCAGGAATGACCCAGAATTTATTACCCAGAGCATGGGGATGCAAATAAATTTCTGCCTGCTCTGTGACAAAAATTGAACAGAAATTCCACTTGTGCTTTAGAAGGCTTCAAGGCCAGGTGGGGTTTTGCTTTCCCGAGTAAAAGACACAGCTACATGTTTGTCAAGACCTAATTCATCACCTAGAAACACGTCAAACTCCTTCCTGATCCTTCCAAACGCAATACACTCTCCCCACCAGATTCCATCCCTCGCTCTCCTGCACTCCAGTTTGCTGCATTCATAACTCCACATTGCAGGGTTTCTTTCCCCCTGCTCTCAGAGCATCGCCTGCTTCTCTTCCATTACTACAACTGGAAACTGCCAAGAAAACGCAGCGGCTGCTTATCTCCTGATTCCATCCCCGAGCTCTGCTCCCCTGGGATCAGGCTCAGCCCTCTCAGATGCACAGCAGTGTTTCATCCTGTCTCCACAGCCCCACAATGACATTTTCTACAGATTACGACTTTCTTGGCCTGCCTCCTGGCCATTCTGCAACGAGCAAAGGAGCACCACAAGAGGACTTCAGTCTGGTTTGGGGATTTTTCCTTTTTCAAACCTCAAATGCAAGGAAGCCTCTTTTTCCGCTCCTCTTTTCTAGGGTTTCTTGGTTTGGTGTTGCTGGGAGTTGGTTTCTTTTTTGGAGACCTTTGGAAAGCTCGCCACTTTTTTTTTTTAAAGCTGTAATAAGTGTGAAAATCTCTGACAAAGGGTTGTCATTATCTAAGTGTGAAGATCTCATTGAGAAAGAGGTGTTAGGAATAAATAAACAACCCTTTAAAGAACCTGAAAGTCATCTCTGATACTCTAGAGGTGCCTCTCTCTCTTCTCTCTCTCTCTCTCTCTCCACCAGTCAAGACTGGACCTGGATTTCTAAACCCAGGAGGAGAAAACAGTAATTAGAAGCAGCAAATAAATCTTTCCACAGTTCTTCAGACATGGAGGGGAGGGGAAATCAGAAGAGGAGAAACTGATTTCCTCATCTTCCCTTCTGCACATGCACCCAGTGCTATCCCACCTGACCTTTCCAGAAGGTCCAACATGCACTCAGGGAAGGTTTTACGAGAGCAATCAACCATCACCTCGATTAGAGATCACCAGTGGTAGGACTCCACTCACAGTCAGAACTGAGCACTATTTATTGCACCTCTTTACTCAAGGAACACTTTAAATCTTGGGAATGTCTCCAGCTCTGCAGACCCTGCTGAAGACCAGAGCTCTTCACCTCTGTTTCTTGGTTCCCACGTGAATGTACTCATGAAAAGCCAAATGCAATCCTTTCAACATGAATTTTCAGGCAATCAGAAGAAACCCAGCAACCAGCTCGAACCTTCTGGATTTTTTTCCCCCTGTCTGTAGTTTCTAAAGCCTGTGGCCCTTCAGGACCCAGGACCGTGGGCACCTCCCCAGGAAATGCTCACTTGAATTGATGATTTTGTAAAACTTCCTCCCAGGTTTACAATTTCTGCTGCGAGGCAACAGGGGGAAAAAAATTGGCAAGGCAACATGGCAACCCTTTAAATGTTAGTGCTGATGGGGAATGAGAGGAAATGGAACAGGACCACTCGTCACTCCCAAAGTATCTGAGTGTGTCCTGTAAACAGCAGTTGACCTTAAAACCTGCTCTCATTCCCTCACTTGAGCAAATAGAGAGTTGCCCCATGCCCCATGCACATGGGTGGCAGCTGGGGTGCAACAAGACCTCGTGGCTGTGCATCCTGCTTTGCCCAGCCCGACAGAACACTGCCCAGATCCACCACAGGGAGTAAAGAACAACAGCACCAACGTTCACGTCCGATCCATCTTGTGCCAACTCAGACTTCTCCACATTTCACAGCACTCTGCTACACCAACGACTCGGTTACCAAGCGCCCTGCACTTCCACAGCCCAGGCTCACAGCTCCTCGCCGTGCCTCAGGTAACAACTCCCAAAGCCCACTCCGCGCGGTGGCTCCGGGTCAGGCGAGGATTCACAGAGGCCTTACCTGTCACTGCTGGTACTGCTGCTGCTGCTGATGGAGTCACTGCTGGAAGATCTGCTCCGGGACCCGCTGCCGCTGGGGGAGCGGGTGGGCCTGGACGCCTGGCTGGCCAACCGCTGCGGGGACTGGGTCCTGGACTGGGACGAATGCGGCGACCGACTCCTGCTGTGCTGGTAATTCCTCTCCGGCCTTCTGCCTCGTACCTCCCGTGTAATCTCATCCCTGTAGATATCCCTGTGTACCACGCTGGGCAATGTAAACTGCTCCCGGGCCCTAGGTTCGTAACGGGGGTCATGAGCATCAAAACGGTTTGGACTTCGGCTCCGAGAAGTGTAATAGAGCCCATGTTGTAAGGTCCGCTCTCGAGGGTCTCTATAGTAATCCTGATCGTAATGTCTCGTCCGATCAAATCCTCCCGTCCCCCGCTCATGGTGTCCATAGGCACTATGTTCATAAGCACGCTCCCTGTTATCTGAAGCCCTGCATGTGGGAAGGGGGGAAAAACACGGCATCAGAACGGGGCAAGCGCGACTGGAAGCCCACAAAAAAAGAAACCCCAAAAGAGAAACAAACCCCAAACGAAAAAATAACCCCACCCCCCACCCCCAAAAAAACACAACCAAACAAACTCATGCAAAACATTCACGTCAGCACCGAACTCCTCCTTGCCACCGCTTCTCCACTAAACAGCAACGACCTGATCAAGCCAACACTGACACTTAAAAACAGGTTACTCGACTCCAGAGTTATATTGGTGTACAAGAAAGCTGAGCAATCTATGGGGTTTTTTTTTGGGGGGGGGGGGGTTTCTCATCACAATATCAGGCTTTCATGACCAGCATCTTGCCTGCACAGGAAAAGAAAATATAGATATATAGATATTTATATGAAACTGCTTTCCAGTGCAGAATCCTCAGCTGAGTTGTGTTTGGGGGGGTTTTGCTTTTTTGTGTTTCATTTCAATTCAGTAAGCAAGACCAAAAACTTTGTATTTCCAGACATCATAATTGTTGGGGTTTTTGGGTGTTGGGTTTTGGTTTGGTTTGGGGTTTTGTTTTTTTTATGCCTCCATTTTTGCTTAAGAGCTTCACACTTTATTGTTTAATCTTTCTTTCTTCCCAGGGGTTTGGTAATCGGTGAAGCTCCTCCGATTATCCTTCGGCAAAAATGGCACCGCCAATGGGGGCTGAAGCCATGAAAGCCTCCGTGCAAAGCATGACCCAGAGGTAAGAAGTTGCTTTCAAAGGGGGTAGCAGAACCCACGAGAGATGGACCCAGAAATTGAGGGGGCTTCTCGTTGCTGTTCTAAAATATTTCACCCTCTTAGAGGGAATTTGGCTGTCAGCAGGCTGCTAGGCTCAGTTCTCACCACTAAAGGAACATTTTGCTTACTCAGGTCAGGATGGTTAAGCTGCAAGAGCGCAGCCCCCCAAGAGACACTAAGACCCTACACAAGGAGTATAAACGGAATTTCTCAGCTGCTCTGCTCTCTGCAATCTCTGAATTTCACTCTCTACAGAATCTCAGTCTTCCCTTCCAAGGAGCTAAGGTCCATTTCCTTCCAGTCCTTCAAATATTTTGGATGTCAGTTAAGACAGGTTCTGTGCCCTGAGGAAGTTAGTTCCATCTCTCAAATAAAGAGACAGCAGAACTGGCAGATGAAGCTAAGAGAACATCGGAAACTGTTTCGTGCTTTAATTCAGACCCGTACCAGGTCGGTACATGTCTGGGTTCTCTCTGCAAAATGGCAGCTGGGGAAGGAAGGATCCTACTGAATGGTTAACAAGAAAAAAAAAAACAAACCCTGGCAAAATTCTAACTGTGTCAGGGTAGCCAAAGTTAATTTCAAAATGTAATTATCCAGCTTATGAAGGACATTTCAACCTTTCTTCTTTCAGCCTTCTCTCTCGGATTCTTCCCTCAGAATCAATTATTAGTCACTTCAATCCCCTGAATCCTAATAACCCAATTCTGCCTTGCACTTCCTCCTCCTCTGCTGCATCACAGGGCTGGTTTCTATTTCAAATGGCAGAAGTATCTCAGGTCTCTTTATAAACCCAAAATGAGATTTCTGAATCTTTTCTATTTTTTTTTTTTCCCCCTCGATTAGCATCTCAGGAATTTCCTTCCCTTCCCTCCGCAATGAATCATTCAATCCACAACCCTTGAAATAGATGCATCCTCTGCTCTTAAATGATAGCTCATTTTCAAGCTTTCTACAAGAGCTAGCTCCTGTTTCACCTGCTTTTTTTCACCCACCCCCCCCCCCTCAAATTACATATAAAAGAAACCACCTCAGCAGCGCCACAGAATGTCATTAACTTCTCTATCTGCTCGGAATTCATTGTTGCCTTTCTCTGTTCATTATTTCTCTCTCGCAACAATGGTGTTTTGAAAGCTATTTCAGGACCTGGCACAGAAACATATCTCTCTCTCTCTCTCTCTCTCTCTTCCTTTCATTATTTTTTTCCCCCCCCTTTTGAAGGACCAAGATCAACAATTTCATAAACGATTGCATTTAGCATCCTACAAAGTGTTAATCAGTGAGAGCTGATTTAATGAGGGAAGAGAACAAGCAGTATTTTCTAGAGGGTTACTGCTATATAGCTGACATAAAAGAACAAAGTCCTCATCCGTGAGAAGGACACAGAAGACAGACAGAGGAGCTAGCAGAGCTGAAAATCTAAGGGCTACAGTGCTTTTTTTGTTGTTGTTGTTGGATTTATCTATTAGTACTAAAGGACTACTGGAGTTAGTGGAAAGAGAAGGGTTGACTCGGGTTAGGAGAGGGGCTAATATACACAGGGCAGGACATACCAACCTTTTCCAAGTGTGGAAACACGACCTATATTCCCAATTAAATCTAGGGAGAGAATTGTGAACATAACTTCCCCAATTTTGGCCCCTCTTACAGGGGTAATCCACCTTCTTAATGGGCAAAGGGTGTCAAATGATATTTTTAGATGAACCAACAAGAAAAAAAAAAAAAGAGAAAAAAGCAAAAAAAAAAAAAAAAAAGTGGAAAAAAGGCAAAAAAAAAAAAAAGGAAAAAGAAGGAAAAAATGTGAAAAAATCTTAGTGAGAAGATCAAAAATATTTTAAAAAGAAAAAAACAGATCTCAAAAATGTTGAAAAATGTTTCAAAACAAGGAAAAAATAAAAGAAAAAGATAAAAAAGAAGAAGATTATTCAAAATTCCACGGGAAGGAAGCAGTCCCAAGACTGAAAAGCGTAACTCTGAAACCCCCAGGACTTCGTTCTTGCGACAGATCCGTTACTTTTAATCTCCAGCCCTACGTCTGAATGGAGCAGCTGGCAGCAGGTGACCCAGGGCAGGGCAGGGCAGGGCAGGGCAGGGCAGGGCAGGAGGGCTCTGATCGCTGCCGGCCAGCAGGCATCCTCTAGCCGCCTTTGTAAGCATCCAGCCCCCGGCACTGTTCGCTGGCGTTATCCACGAACTGGTGTTGTTACGCACCACGTCCTTAGCCAAAACTAACGCTTTAGCGTGGAGCAGCGAAGAGCTTTTATGGTTTGGTTTGGTTTTTAAGAGGCTAGAGACAGTAATCCACTCCCCATGGCTACTGGCGTCTTGACTGTATACCATCCAACAAATTCAAGGCAGGAGTTCTGATCCCGGCATTAAAAGAGCAACGACAAAAAAACGGAAAGCAAACGGCAAAACAAAGGGAAACGAAAGGAAACAAAAGGCTATAATTTCCAAAATTTAGTAAGTGTCCATCGGCTCTTTTTGGGGCTTTTTTTTGCCAATACCATCAGAAAGAATAAATCCCAATCAGCTTGGAAATGATGTAGATCCAAAATGGAACCATCACATGCTGCCTTCGGTCTTCTCCATCCAAGCGTTATCTCCAGGGCTAAGTGGTGTCTGTAGAATCCAAGGGGCTGCATCATTAAAAGTCTACTAGAAATTTTTTTGCTGACAATCCAATTAACATACCAACTGCGTACAGGGAGCAGTGAGAGCTAAGGCAGCAAGCTTTCACAGCATTCTAGGTTCTAGTATTCCGAAGATACTCCACAGAGAGCTTCACCACATGTTGTAGAGTAAGATAGCTCCATCTGGCAGCAGGGATACATCCGAGCAAGGCCTTAATATTATCCAAGAAATGGAACCGTTACTTCTAGAACAGAGTAACTCCAATCTCGATGCTGGCCAAAGGAAATCTTCCATCTTAAAACCACCTTATTTCAAGTGTAGATATCCAACCAGCTGCAGAACACATCCTCTATGGATCCACAAGGTACCAGCCACTGGGATAGAAATCACTTCCGTTTCCAACCCAAAATAGGAAACATAGATAATTCCCAAAATTTTAAATCCATCTGGGGGCCCTAGAGAGGAGTTTGTGTTTCTCACCATATCAAATACAAAATACCTGCCTAGAGAAACCTTGGAACTTACCCATCAAGTCTCCGCTCATAACGTCCTTCCCGTGCATGAAGCGATGGTGGGGGGCCGTAAGTGGGCCCCCCACCACCTCCTCTGAACCCAGAAACCTCTCTACTACGAGATGCTATGGAAACTGTATCATCCAATCCCCGAGCAGCACTGGGAATGGTTCCTGGCTCATTATAATCCGTCCGTAGGTCTCTATCTCCCATTTTGTTGACAGAGTTGTGAGCTTTCTGCGCACTTTTGATGTCCACGAAATCCACAAACGCTGCCACGCCGCCCTCCGACCCCCTCTTGGGGAGGATTTTGACGCTTTCCACACGTCCATATCTGCAGGGAGAGCAAAGCAGAGCAGGGATGTTAGTGCTGCTGGGAAAAGACCTCCATTTCCTTCCATTCCATTCCATTCCATTCCATTCCATTCCATTCCATTCCATTCCAATTCATCCCATCCCATTCATTCCATCCCATTCAATTCCATTCTATCCCATTCCATTCCAATTCATTCCATTTGATTCCATTCCAATTCATTCCATTCCATCCCATCCCATTGCATCCCATCCCCATTCCATTTCAATTCAATTCCATTCCATTCCATTCCAATTCATTCCATTCCATCCCATCCCATTGCATCCCATCCCCATTCCATTTCAATTCAATTCAATTCCATTCCATTCCAATTCATTCCATTCCAATTCATTCCATTCCATCCCATCCCATCCCATTGCATCCCATCCCCATTCCATTTCAATTCCATCCCATCCCATTCCATTTCAATTCAATTCCATTCCATTACATCCCATTCCATTCCAATTCAATTCAATTCAATTCCATTCCAATTCATTCCATTCCATCCCATCCCATTCCATTCCAATTCAATTCATGTTGTGTCATTATTTCATTATTTATTTCATTATTCATTCCATTACTTCATCTTATTATTTTACTTCCTCGTTTCATGTCCTTATTTTCATTATTTCATTATTTCATTTCTTCCCCTCCCCCTCTCCCCCATTTATTTCATTTTTATTCATTCATGTCACAAAGTCAACAGCTCGACCTCCCCACGCTGCAGGAAGATCAGTCTCTGAGGTTGGAAGGTGTAATTTCAAAACAAAACCAAAGGAGGAGGGGGGGAATAAAAAGGGCATTTAAACTTCCCCTCATTCCCTGTAAAACTCCTCTCTTTTGGTTTGCTTGCCATGAGATTGCCCTTTCTATACCAACAAAGACAACAGCAGCCAAAGAAAGAGAAAGGTATTCACAATGAGAGCAGCCCCTCTCGTTTTTTCATCTGATGAGCAAGACATAATTAAACCAAAACTGTGTCACAACAAGTAAAAATGAAGACATCCCCACCGTTCCTTTTTCAGGGAAAAAAACCCCAATAATGACCTTGACACAGCAATTCCACTACTCTGATCTATATTTAATCCATTCAGCACTCAAACAAGAGTCAGACCGTGCTGAGGAGCGCTCTGATCCTTGCTCCGAGCCCATTTATTCACACCAGCCTTGCAGGATGCTTCAAGAGCTGTGGCTGAGCACGGGGTGCTGCTGGGGTTCGATTTCCCATCCCCTGCTGTGAGATTCAGGGGTTCGATTTCACGCCCCTGCCGCGGGATTCTGCAGCTTAGCTTCACACCCCCGCCCCGCCACCGGCAGGCTGAGGACAGCCCAGGGGAATGTGACACCACCCTGCTTAATGTACGTTAAATAATTGCAACACAGTCACTTAGGGAGGAGTCAATGTCTGCGTTTAAAAAAAGGAGAAATAAATACAAACAAGCATGTTTGTGCACCCAAGAAAACAGGGTGGGAAAATGGTTTTAAATAACCTGCATCAGCTGGCAGCAGAAAGGACAAAACGGGAAGTGTGAACACTGCACTGGTTGAAAACCACCACGACCTGCGTTTTGGGTGCTGGCTGCTCCCAGCCAGGAAGATTTTGAGCACTAATCCGTGAGAAAAAGAGGTAAAACCCCAGCACAAATAGTAATAAAAACCCAAACCCCAGCACTGCTCAGGAAGTATTTGTTAACTCCTGAAGGAGGATTGCAAAGTGACACAGGCAGCACAGCACAGAGCAGATGCAGGGAGACCTTCAACACGATAAGCTGTTTCCAGCTGTACACACAGGAGAATGGCACCAGGACTGCCTAGCTGCAGGTCAAACACTTAGAACCCACACCTGACTCTGCTTTTCAGACTCCTCAACATTTCATCACTACTGGATGACTAATCCTTGAACACCACCTGAAAACCTGCTCACTCTGCCCTGACCTACTACACTTTGTCCATGAGCTGCTTTGGACTGAGATCTCATTTCGCTCTGCTTCGTACCCCACCCAACACACTGCTCTGTCCCTTAAGCAGTATCTTGCAAAGCATCTTTCACATCAAAAAGCACCACAAAGGGGGTGTTAATCCTCCAGAGTTTCCTAACCCAAACTGGTTTGGGTTTTGGGGTTTTTTTTTTGGTTGTTCTAATTAAAAGTTGCCAAGGAGCAAACGATGATGAAAGGCACTGCAGGAAAGATGATGCTTCAAGTTTGTGCTCTCCTGAAGCTATGGTTACCTGGCCTTGAAGGCAAGATGGAGAAAGAGCTGAGAAGTCAAGGGTATGGTTAATAAAACTGGTGTGAGGGAAGAAATGGCCTAATTGGATGTGGCAGATATAAAGAGAGCAGAAAGAGGAAAGGGAGAGGGGGAAAGGAAAAGAGGGAAGAGCCTATTTGAAAGAGAAAAAAAGTTCATGTCATGGATGAACATTCCAAAGACTATGGTAAATAATTAGATATCCTCATTAGCATCCCCCTCTAGCACAAGTTTCAGTTCCCTACAGACAACAAAGGGAAGCTGTGACAGGCCAGAGCACTCCAACTCTCACATCCACTGAGCTCTGCTTCTCAAGCACAGAGTTACAGCAGAGGCAGCTTAGAGCAGAGCCTGGCCTTTCGCTCACTGTTTACACATTGTTTCTGCCAACACCAGCCTGTACTTTGTCTGCAGTCTTTAGGGGGGGGAGGGAATTCAGTGCATCTTAGCACTACTCCAAACCCCTAACATCCCAGCTGACCTTCTGACTGAAGCCATCACAGCCTGTGTTGTATGAAGATAGGCTGTGAGGGGGTCCCCTCTCACCACCCTTACAAGTCTTTTATTGCCTAGTTCTGAGCTCTTCACACGTAGGTAGGTGTTAGTGGAACATACTCATGGACCTCAATTATTTTTCTCTCTCTACAGAAGATCCAGAATGTGTCAAAATGTTCAAATATTGGAGCTAACACTGCCCAGGAAGCTCAGAAGGTACAGAATATTGACACTGCATTCCTTGGGTACCAACAAAATCACCCAGCAGATGCACAGAGCTCCTGCAGCCAGAGCTGAACTGTCACACTGGGCACAGTGGAGATGAGCTGTCATGAATTCAAACATTAGTTCCTTTTTTCCCCCTCAATTAGAAATGGATGGGGGAAGATCCCACTGTATCCCACCACAGCCACAGTCCTAAATCACCCTGCTTGCAGACAGCATCATCCAGATCCATAAACCTCTGCCATGCTTTGGTGTCCTGCTCTGTGCCCTTGAGGAGCCCCGAGGATCATCTGTGACAATCCTCTTTGCTGCAAGCGCAGGAGGCAGACAGGGGGGAGGAGAAAGGAAACAGAAAGAGGGGGATGAAAGGGAACAGAAAGAGGAGGATGAAAGGAAACCGATGGCTGTGAGCATTGAGGGCCAGCTGCTGCGAGAGGAAGGCTTGCATTTTCCTTGCCCCAGTGCGGTGCTGTGGTTACACAGAGCCCCTCTCCCCCACCGTGCAGATTCCTCTGTCTGGTGAGCCGGCCCAGCCCCACCCGTTGGCATCTCTCCGAGTTGCTCCCGACTTGGCAGATGCTGCCGGGAGGAGGAGGAGGAGGAGGAGGACCGCAGCGAGGGGAGATCTGCAGTACTGCATCAGCAGCCAGCTTCGCTGCAGCAGAACACCTTACAAGATTGAAAAAAAAAACCCAACAACTGGCTCCCTTCTGAAGGGCCGGGGGAGGAGAGGCGGGATAGCGCCGGGATAGCGCCGGGACAGCGCCGGGATAGCGCCGGGACAGCGCCGGGACAGCGCCGCGCTTGGGATCGCACAGCGAGGCAAGATGGAGGCGAACGCGCTCCGCGGAGCAACCTTTGTGCAGAAGCTGAGGGCTGGGAAGAGAGGACAAAGGACAAGGGGAGGCATCGCCGAGACCTTTGGAAGCGTTGGCAGTGCAGCTCCTCTCCAGCCCTGCCTCGCAGGGGCTCTACCTGGCCTCAGCCTTTTCCAAGAAGGGCCTCGTCTCACAACCGCTGACGGGAAACAAAGAGCTCCTCCTCAGCTCCCGCTACGCAGACCCCAGCCAGAGCCAGGCTGTGCAGTGCCTCTTCCCCTCCGAGCCGTTAATCATTAGCTCCACATCCAGAGGCTGCTTTTTCGGAGCAGCGGAGACGAGGCCGTGTGAGAGCTGTTATGTCACTGTGCCCCTCCAGCAGGCACAGCACGGCCGCAGCACCAGGCTGTAAGCACAGCTCTCCAGCAGCCCTTGCCGAGGGAAAAGCCGCTCGGTAATCGCTGCTCCAACAAAGCCTCCCTAATCCAGCTTCCCAGACAAAGCAGAGGAATTCATAATTTAAGCATTATCGGGTTATTCACTGCAGATCAAAGCACCTCTATAATCATGCAGCTGAAATGTCCCTGGGCTCTTGGCATGGCCGCTCAGCATGTTTCTGTCGCTCTCCAACCCTTCCTCCTCCCCAGCTCTTCCTCCCGTGCAGGCAGACAGCGCAGCCAGGTTGGGAAACGCAGCCTCCGCCAAGGCGAGCCTGGGCTGGTTCCTCCTCCTCACCAAAAGTCATCCCTCACCCTGCAACCTTCCCTACACGGGGGTCCTGGCAGCCTCAGCACCACCGCAGTTCCATTTCTCATTAACCATTTCGGCTGGCTGCTCGCTCCGAGCGCTCCTTTTGCTGCACAGCCTCAGCTGTTCCCAAGCGAAAGCCTCTGAAACAAAGAACGGACTGGGAGAAAGCCAGGCAGAGAATGTGTAGCAGGCAACTGCAATCAGGCAGCTGCAGCATTTTGTAACCTGACTGGGATCTTTCCAGGATGCTATGCCATGCTAGGAAAAGGTAGGTTGAAATCGGGGAGATCTGCCTTTAAACATCAAACCTTGTTACTGCCTGCTGTCTCCTGCTGAGCTCCCCCCTGCCCGAGCTCATAGAGATCTCTTACACCCTCTTCAACCCTTTTCACCACTGCACAGTTCTGCAGCTCAGCTACCCCCCAGGCTCAAAAGCTTCCCCCTATTTTCCTTCCCAGGTGGCACAGTGCCAGGCTCCAGGTAGTGCTGCAGGCAGGGCACAGTGCGAGAGCGAGGAGGAGGCAGGAGGGTTTGTGCTCGCTCCTGCACCGCTCATTACCAGCATGATTTGACAACATGTCCTGATGCAGCAGCAGCAGCAAGACAATGGAATATTTTGGATCCTCTCTGACCTCAGCCACCTGAAAAGCAGGGCTGTCTCGGTGCCAGGCTCAGCTCCTTCCTCCTCCTCCTCCTCCATTATATAAGGCAGGCAAGCCCCAGCCTGCTCTGTTCAGTGAAATGCTCGCACAGCTTGAAGCTCCTCTTGGCCAATCACATTCCTCTGGCTCTGCTGTTATTTCATAACAACATAATGTGACCTGAAATAATACTTCTCCAGATGTCTGCACCTCTTCTCCTTATTCTTAGCTTCAGACCAGTCCCAACAGCCCATGCTGGGGGCTGCTCCGGCCCTGATTTCCCCTGCACGAAGCAGATCTGCTCCAGCCAGATGGAAATGCAAGTCTGACACCAAAGCCTGAAGCTGCCAGGCAGCAGTTCCCATCACCAGCTCCACAGGGCTTCTCAACCAGGCTGACCAAGATCTGTGGAACCTCTGCTGACATCAGTTCTGGGGTCTTCTGCTGTCATGGACATTTGTTTCACAGTCTAAGCACTCAGTCCACCATTCACAGATTCACAGAATGGGTTGGGTTGGAAGGGACCTTGGAGATCATTCAGTTCCAACCCCTTGCCACGGGCAGGGACACCTCCCACCAGCCCAGGCTGCACAAGGCCTCATCCAACCTGGCCTTGAACACCTCCAGGGAAGGGGCAGCCACAGCCTCCCTGGGCAGCCTGTTCCAGTGTCCCCCCACCCTCATTCACCTACTTCCCATCCAAATCACAGGCACAACAGAAGAGCAGCACTGTGGCCTCCTGTACTGTGGTCTGATTACCAAAACATCCTCCAAGATGCACAGACTGCACTATGGGCTTTGGGTCCCACCACACACAGGGTACCTGGTGCACAGCAGTGAAACCAAAGACTGTAGTGAAGTGTCAGCAAGGTGAACATCACCCCAGATAATCACAGAGTGTTAGAGGTTGGAAGGGACCTCTGGAGATCATCCAGGCCAACCCCCTGCCAGAGCAGGGGCACCCAGGGCAGGTCACACAGGGACACATCCAGCAGGGGTTGCAAAGGCTCCACAGAAGCAGACTCCACAACCTCTCTGGGCAGCCTGCTCCAGGCTCTGCCACCCTCACAGGGACAAAGTTTCTCCTCCTGGTCCCCTGGCACCTCCTCTGCTCCAGCTTGCCCCCAGTGCCCCTTGTGCTGTCCTTGGACAGCCCTGGGCAGAGCCTGGCTCCAGCCCTGCACATCTTCATCCCCAGCCATGAGGGCAGCCCTCAGGCTCCTCTGCTCCCAGCTCCAAGCCCCAGCTGCCTCAGCCTGGCCTCCCAGGAGATGTTCCACTGCCTGCAGCAGCTCTATGCCTCTGGGCTGGACTCTCTCAAGCAGTTCCCTGAGGTCCCTCTTGAACTGAGGGGCCCAGAACTGGACACTGGAAAATAAACCAAGGTAACTGAGATGTGTCCTGAGAGACAATAAAGAGAATTCCAGACTCCTGGAAAACTTCATCTCAAATCAACTTTAAGGAGCCAGGGCAGCTGTTCCCCCACAAGCCACAGTGGCTTGGCTCTGCAGGGCTGCCACTCAACCCCACAGACTCCCTCAAGCCATCTCTCAAATGCTTCATGACAAATATGGCCAAGTCCACACAGCCACCAGCCCTGGCCAGCAGCTGAGCTGAAGGGAGGCCAAGAGCAATGTTTACTACGATGGCTCAGCACTGAGGGCACCAGAGCAGGCTCTGTGTGGAGCTAGACCACCAGGGCTCTCAGGACAGCAGACAGCCCTCATCTCAGCACACACACAGCAGCTGCAGCTGGCCAGCTGAGCTCTGCCTGCCCAGGGTGCTGGTGAATTCCTCTAAGTGTTTCTGTACTGGACACAGACACAGAGCCCTTTGAGGAGCACCACAGCCCCATGCTGTAGCACTCCCCCAAAGGCCTGAACTTCCCTCCTGTAAGTGACCAAACCCACTGGGATGAGGTTACCAGCACCAAGGCTGCCAGCAATGCATGGAGCACCTCCAGAAGTCCTCTCCAGAGAAGAGTCAATGGATGGTACTGGCTGTGTGGCACTGGCTGTGTGGCATTGGCTGTGTGGCACTGGCTGTGTGGCATTGGCTGTGTGGCACTGGCTGTGTGGCAATGGCTGTGTGGCATTGGCTGTGTGGCACTGGCTGTGTGGCACAGGCTGTGTGGCACAGGCTGTGTGGCTCTGGCTGTGTGGCACTGGCTGTGTGGCACTGTTTGCCTTAACTGCATCTGCCACACTGTATTAGACATGGCTAAAAATAAGACAGCTGAACTCCCTCTTTCTGCCTTCCTCAGCACACCACAGAGTCACTTAGGCTGGAACAGACCCTTAAGATCATCCAGTCCAACCATTAACCCAGCAGTGCCAGGGCACCACTAAACCATGGCCCTCAGCACCACAAACAAGGGCAGGGATCACTCCACTGCCCAGGGCAGCCTGAGCCACACCCTGCCAACCCAATCCATGCAGAAACTGATCCTTGTACCCAACCTAAACCTGCCCTGGCACATGAGGCCATTCCCTCTCATCCTGTCACTTGTTACTAGGCAGAGGAGCCCAACCCCCACCTGGCTCCAACCTCCTTGCAGGGAGTTGTAGAGAGCAAGGAGGTCTCTCCTCAGCCTCTTTCTCTGCAGGCTCAACAGCCCCAGGTCCCTCAGCTGCTCCTCACCAGCCTGTTCTTCAGACCCTTCCCCAGCTTCCAAGGGTAGAACCTGGCACTTGACCCCAGCCCATGGATCCAGCCTGGCCAGATGTCACTGCAGAGCTCTTTGCCCTCCCAGAGCAGTACTCCTGCCCAGCTTGGTGTCATCTGCAACCTGACTGAGGGATCATCAATACCCTCATCCAGATCATTGATAAAGATGCTAAACAGAACTGGCCCCAGCACTGAGCCCTGGGGACCACCACTTGTGACCAGCCACCAAGTGGAGTCAGCTCCACTCCCCACCACCCTGGGCCTGGCCAGCAGCCAGTCTTATACCCAGCAGTGTCCTCCCACCCACACCAGGAGCAGCCAGCTTCCCCAGGAGGCTGCTGTGGGAAACTGTGTCAAACACTTTACTAGAGCCCAGGCAGACAACATCCACAGCTTCTCCCTCAGCCACTAAGCAGGTCACCTTGTCACAGAAGGAGATCAGGTTAGTCAGGCAGGACCTGCCTTTCACAGCCCCATGCTGACTGGGCCTGATCACCTGGTTGTCCTGCCTGTGCCACGTGGTGGCACACACGATGATCTGCTCCATGACCTCTCCTGGCACCAAGGGCACTTTGACAGCTCTGTCATTTCCCACATCCTCCTTCTGGCCCTTGCTGCAGGCTGGCATCACAGCTGCCATGTCCTGTCAGCTGGGACCTCCCCAGTGCCTCTGTACCCCCAGCTGGATCCCCCCTGGCCCCATAGCCCTGTGTGTGTCCCAGGGGTGCAGCAGATCACTGACCACTTCCCCTTGGGTTATGTGCTTTCATTCCATGCCTTGTCCCTGCCACACAGCTCAGGAGTTGGGCACTCTGACAGGTGGACTGACTGCTAAAGGCTGAGGCAGGGAAAGCACCAAGTCCCTCAGGCTTCTCCTCAGCCTGGGCCATTGCTGCCACATCCAGTAAAGGATGGAGAGTCCTTAGCCCTCCTTCTGGGCAAGGTGTTCACAGTTCTAGCTGGGCTCTGGTCCTTCTGGTTTCTCCCTCTGTAACCTCACAGAATCCTTGTAGGCCTCCCAAGAGCCCTGTCCCCCCCTGAGGAAGGCTCCAGGAGAGCTGGGGAGGGTCTTTTGACAAGGGCTGGGAGTGCCAAGACAAGGGATGATGGCTTTGAGCTGGGAGAGGGGAGACTGAGACTGGAGATGAGGAAGAAATTATTCCTAGTGAGGCTGGGGAGACTCTGGCACAGGCTGCCCAGGGAGGCTGTGGCTGTGCCCTGCCTGGAGGTGTTGAAGGCCAGGCTGGATGAGGCCTTGAGCAACCTGGACTGGTTGGAGGCCTCTTTGCCCATGGCAGGGGGTTGGCACTGGATGATCTTTGAGGTCCCTTCCAACCCAACCCATTCTATCCATCTGTGACTCAAACCCCCATGGACACTCAGCCCTCTTGTCACCATCACCAAGCTCTGGTCAGTCACAGCACTCCCCAACAGGCAGGGTCCCTCCATCATCTCTCCTTCCCTGCCTGTCCCATCTGAGGAGCCCAGAGCCATGCATGCAGCACTCCAGCTGTGAGTCATCCCTCCACGTGTTCATGATGGCAACCACACCATCACTTTCCTGCTGCACTGCTGTGCCCCTGGGGCAGGCACTGCTGCACAGAAGTGGTGGCTTCTGTCACAGTCAGTGATGGTGAGCAGCCCTGGGTGCTCATGAGGAGGACAACTTGGCAGCCAGTGATAAACCCACACAAGGCAAGGCTTTGCAAACCTTCACCTTCCCAAAGTCAGGCTGAAGAGAAGCTCCTTGTAGCACAAGGAGGTTTCCAAGCCATACCAAGAGCAGACCTTGTGACAGCAGTGATTCAGAAACATGTCCTAATTACTGGCCTACCCTCATTTTCTAGATTGCATTCTGAGATGCTTGCAAACCTAGTTAAGAGTGATCTTTGGTGGCTCTGTGGCCTTTCAGGGGAGAAAAACAATGTCCTTCAGGACATTCTCTGAAGCCTTCCTCCTGGCACCAAAGACCTTCAGGGAAATGCCCAAATTCAGGAGCAGAAACCACCAAGCAGGTAAGAGAGCTTGGGCAGATCATTGATGTGACTGAGGTGAGCCACAGAATCCCAGAAGGGCTCAGGCTGGAAGGGCCCAGGGAGGTGGTGGAGTCCCCATCCCTGGAGGGGTTCAAAAGGGGATTGGATGTGGCACTTGGTGCCATGGTTTAGTCATGAGGTCTGTGGTGACAGCTTGGACTTTATGATCTTTGAGGTCTCTTCCAAGCTTGGTGATACTGTGAGACTGTGACCCCAGAGATCAGCTCCTCCAACCTCCCTAGCATGGCCAGGGACACCTCTCAACCAGACTCAGCTGCTCAAGGCCTCGTCCAGCCTGGCCCTGAACACCCCCAGGGAGGAGGCAGCCACAACCTCCCTGGGCAGGCTGTGACAGAATCTCACCACCCTCAACTGAAGTTCTTCCTCAGCTCCACTCTAACCCTGCTCTCCCTCAGCTTCAAACCATCCTCCCTTGGCCTGTCTCCAAACACCTTCATGAAAAGTCCCCCTGCACCCTTCCTGTGGGATCCCTTCAGCACTGGAATGGGTTGTCCAGGCTGCTGGTTGAGGCCCCAGCCCTGGAAGTGTTTAAGGCCAGGCTGGATGAGGCTCTGGCCAGGCTGATCTAGTGTGGGGTGTCCCTGCCCATGGCAGGGGGGTTGGAACTGGCTGAGCCTTGTGGTCCCTTCCAACCCTGGCTGATACTATGACACTTTAAGGTCCCCCCCAGAGCCTTCTCTTCTCCAGGCTGAAGAACTGCAGCTCTTTCAACCCATCCACAGAGCAGAGCCCTCACCACGATGGTCCTAACTCTCCCCTCCCAGCCCACCACCCAAACTCCTCAAACCCAGACCACTATAAAAGACTTTGCAGCTCCTTTCAGCCTCTGCCTGGGAACCCCAGCTCCACCTCCAGCCAGCACGTGTTCCTGCCACGCACTGCCAACAGCCAGGGCTTTGTCTCCACTCCTAATCCCTCCCCCAGAGATGACAAAGTAGGAAATTAAAAAGCTAGCACAGGCACATTCCCCCACACTGCTGCTGCTGCTGCTGCCTCAGAGCAGCCTGCTCCACATGGCAGACAGTCCAGCAGATGACTCTCTGCTGACTTCTTGCTCTGCAGCTCAGCTCTGTTTTAAGACACAAAGTTAAGAGTGGTTCCTAATGCAGACACTTTATGGATGATCTTTATTGCAGAGTCACCGTTTGGGTACTGCTGGGGTATTAATGTGCAGATGGAGTGCTCAGGCAGCACCAGAGAGGGAAGCAACAGAACTCTGACAGCCGTTTGCTCATCTCATTAGCAACTACTTCTCCCAACAGTCAACACAGCAGGGAACGTTTCTGCAGCCCCCACCCCCCTCTCCCCCATGACAAAACATTTTGCCACAGATAAGCTGCTGGGTGAGAGTGGAGCAGAGCACACCAGGCTCCTTGAGCTGCAGGATCAGCCCCTCTGCAACACCCCCACAGCACCCAGCAAGCTCCAGCAGCAGGTCCCAGCCACATCACAGTGTCACAGTGTAACAGTATCACCAAGGTTGGAAGAGACCTCAAAGATCATCAAGTCCAACCTATCAACACAGACCCCATGATTAGACCATGGCACCAAGTGCCACATCCAATCCCCTCTGGAACACCT
The DNA here is from genome assembly GCA_011125475.1 of Melanerpes aurifrons. NCBI lineage: Eukaryota > Metazoa > Chordata > Aves > Piciformes > Picidae > Melanerpes > Melanerpes aurifrons. The sequence goes on along the minus strand of WWNC01000042.1, from coordinate 2,200,083 downwards.
CCAGGGATGGGGACTCCACCACCTCCCTGGGCAGCACATTCCCATGACGAACGACTCACTCAGTGAAGAACTTCCTCCTCACCTCGAGTCTAAACCTCCCCTGGCACAGCTTGAGACTGTGTCCTCTTGTTCTGGGGCTGGGTGCCTGGGAGAAGAGACCAATCCCATCCCGGCTATAACCTCCTAGTTGTAGAGGGCAATGAGGTCACCCCTGAGCCTCCTCTTCTCCAGGCTAAACAACCCCAGCTCCCTCAGCCTCTCCTCACAGGGCTGTGCTCAAGGCCTCTCCCCAGCCTTGTTGCCCTTCTCTGGACACGCTCAAGTGTTTCAATGTCCTTCTTAAACTAAGGAGCCCAGAACTGGACACAGGACTCAAGGTGTGGCCTAACCAATGCAGAGTACATCTTGGCCTGAGAGAGACAAGGCAGAGGGAGGTGAATCCAGCACGCTCCCAGCACTGGGACTGCACAAAGCTGTGAGAACTGAAGCAGCCACAGCTGGCTCCCCAGCAACAGCTCCTTGCTGGGCTGCACTTCACAGCCTCACCCAAGCCGCTGCCGGCCTCGCACCAGGCTACCCACAGGCAGGAGGGAGGCGAAGGGATCTCGAGGTGCTGGAAGGTGTCCAGAGCAGGGCCAGAAGGATGAGCAGAGGGCTGGAGCTGCTCTGCTGTGAGCACAGACTGAAGGAGTTGGGGCTGTTCAGTCTGCAGAAGAGAAGGCTCCAAGGTGACCCAATTGTGGCCTTCCAGGATCTGAAGGGGGCTGCAGGAAGGCTGGGGAGGGATTGCTCAGGATCTCAGGTAGTGATAGGACTAGGGGGAATGGAATGAAGCTGGAGGTGGGGAGATTCAGGCTGGAGGTGAGGGGGAAGTTCTTCCCCATGAGAGTGGTGAAGCCCTGGACTGGGTTGTCCAGGGAGGTGATCGAGGCCCCAGCCCTGGAGGTGTTTAAGGCCAGGCTGGCTGAGGCTGTGGCCAGGCTGCTCTAGTGTGGGGTGTCCCTTCCCATGGCAGGGGGGTTGGAACTGGCTGAGCCTTGTGGTCCCTTCCAACCCTGACTGATACTATGAAGCCAAGGCACCGCCGCAGCCCTCTGGAGCCGCAGCTGCGCGAATCCAGCCGAGCAACCCAAGGGTCTCAGCCCTGCGGCACCTCAGCCGGCCGGGAAGCGGCCGGGAGCTGCGTCAGCGCGAAAGCTCTCCCGGCTGTCACTTCTGCAGGCCCGAGGCAAGCAGCCCGCAGCGGGGCACAGGCATGATTAAAGCAGAGAGCCAGGCAAGAGGCTTTGTGAGCAGCAGTAATGAAGACTCATTTCTTATGGATGGGAGTCTTGAGGTTGAATTCTCCGGCGTCCAATAACTGCCGGTTCCCACTGCAGCTTTTCCCACGGTCAGGAACACCTCTCTCCCATGTGGATTCTTTAATGTCTAATAAGGATTGTGCTCCTGCTGCAGCTTTTCTCTCCATGGGGCCACTAATCAGGTCTCTCTCTCCTCTATTAAGCCCTGCTTGTTTTCACCAAACTCAAAGGAGCCTTGGATCTCTGCGACTGCCAGCAGCCCCCTCGCTCTCAAGTTCAGCTGAAACAGGCTAAGGGGTTCAGCACTGATCAGGGCAAGCAGAGAAGCATGGCAACAGCACCTCCAGATTGCTCTCCCAGCAGCCAGGAAAATTGCAACTGGTTGTAGAAGCCTGGACAGAAATGGGTAGGAACTCTGCAGGTTTGGCTGTGCTGTATCCAGCAGGACGCTGCGACTCCTGCAGCAGCCCAGGCAGAGGGGTGCTGTCACCTCACCACAGGCCAGACTCAGAGCCCTTCAAGTCCATCTCCAGGGCATCTCTGTGTCCACCTTAAAGCACAATCTGCAGACTTGCTTCAAAACCACCAGTGGGGATGGCAAATGGCAGCCTGGGCTGTATCCAGAGCAGCGTGGCCAACAGGTCAAGAGAGAGGATCTGCCGCTCTGCTCTGCTGAGACCTCAGCTCCAGTGCTGTGTCCAGCCCCCAACACAAGTGCCATGGACCTGATGGAGAGGGGCTAGAGGAGGCCACCAAGATGATCAGAGGACTGAAGCACCTTGGGGCTCTTCAGCCTGGAAAAGAGAAGCCTCCAGGGAGACCTTAGAGCAGCATTTCAATATCTGAAGGGCACCTCCAGGAAGGCTGGGGAGGGACTGTTCAGAAGAGGCTGTGGGGATAGGACCAGGGCCAATGGTTTGAAACTGGAGCAGGGCAGGTTTAGGTTGGACATCAGGAGGAAATTCTTCACAAGAAAGGTGGTAAACTACTGGATCAGGTTGCCCAGGGATGTGGTTGAGGCTCCATCCCTGAAGACACTCAAGATTAGACTGGATGTGGCCCTGGGCAGCCTGCTGTAGTTGGAGATGTCCCTGCTGAGTGCTGGGGGGTTGCACAAGATGACCTTTGAGGGTCCCTTCCATCCCAATGCAATCTGTGAAGCTGTGACAGGCTGCATTGAATGTCTTCTGGCAGGGCTGACTTGGGGGCTTGGCTGGATTCACTCCTAAGGAGATGCTGATCCAACTGTAGGAGAATCTCTTGATTAATGAAGTTCTTCATTCTCTCCCAGAAGGCCAATTCCCCATCTCAGTTCTGCGTCTCCAAGCCCTGCTTTGCATACATTCAGCAGCAGATGGAAGGAAAATGCAGAGTCATAACATTATGGTCTCCCTGCCATGCTGCAGAGTACTTCAAATATGGAGCATCTTAAGCCTTCCAAAGTCTTGCTGCTGCTCACTGCTTCACCCTCCTGCAGTCAAACACAAACTTTACAACCTCTTCTCCAAGGCTCTGTATCTTTTCCAGGAAGTGGTGTTTCAGAAGGAAACAAAGTTTACCTGCCTGAAGTCTCCCAAACCATCCCCAGTGAAGTGATTGCTCTTCCTCCTCAAGCCACAAATCAGTTTGAACAAGTGGCCACCTCCAAGTTCCGGTGTCCCCACTGTAAGGAGATGGAACTGTTGGAGTGAGTCCAGAGGAGGTCCACAAGGATGATCCAAGGGCTGGAGCACCTCCACTATGAGGACAGGCTGAGGAGCTGGGTGTTGTCCAGCCTGCAGAAGACTCTGGGATGACCACAGAGCTGCCTTTCAAAGACCTGAAGGGATCCCACAGGAAGGCTGCAGAGGGGTTTTTCATAAGGGTTTAGACTGGAGCTGAGGAAGAAGTTCTTCAGTACAAGGGTGGTGAGACCCTGGAAGAGGTTGCTCAAGGAGGCAGTGGATGCCTCCTCTCTGGAGGTGTTCAAGGCCAGGTTGGATGAGGCCTTGAGCAGCTGAGTCTAGTTGAGAGGTTTCCCTGCCCACAGCAGGGGGTTGGGGTAGATGATGATGATGATGATCCCTGAGGTCCCTTCCAGCCTGAGCCATTCTAGGATTCTACCAACTGATGAATTAAGTTTCTGACAGAAAGCAGCCAGATCCAAGGACTCACAGTGAAGGCACCAACCCCAGAATCTCACCCACTCCTGGAAGGTTATGAACCTGAAGCTGCAGCCCCATCAGGCCACAGCAGAGCCATTTCCCAGGCAGCCCAGACCCCTGCAGCCCAGCCTGCCGCACGGCCGCGGTGCTGCCACCCCAGCCCTCACCCAGACACAGGTGTGCAACCCTTGGCTGGTGACTCACAGCTGCCATCACCTCGGAGAAAGTGCTGGTTCCTGTGACTAACCCAAGTGGCAGCACGAGCCAGGTGTCAGCCCGGGGAAGCTGCTGTGCCCTGCTGGCACACACCGGGCTGGGCACACACCGGGCTGTGCTGTCTGCAGGCACCGCCTGCGCCCCAGGCGCTTTCTGCACCGGTGACAGCCTCAGACTTCCCACAGCTGGGCTCCTCACCAGCCAGATTTTAATGCCTTCTCTTTTTTTTTGTTCTTTCTTTCTGATGCAACTCCAAGGCCAGGTTTTGCAAAGCCAGGCTGCAAGCAGCCCAGCGCCAGCAGCCCAGCGCCAGCTTCAGCGCAGCCACAGGTGAGGTTTCTCATCTCGGCTTTAGGAGCTGAGCTGACAGAGCTCTCTCCACACCAAAGGGTTCAGCAGACCCTTATCTCGAGGTGTGTGGGTGCTACCAAACCAACAGGGCTCCTCCTGAGGTTCAAGGCCAGAGCAAGATAGAGCAGAGCACCCACAACACAACCAGGGACAGCACCATCAGCACCAGGAAGGCTGCTGCCTGCTTTACCCCACTCCAGCGACCAGCTCCACCTGCAAACCTTTGCTTTCAAACACGAGCTCGGCAGGAGCAGGACTGCCAGCACAAGCCAGGGGCTGTCATCTCTGAATGGATGGGGAGGAAGAGATGCTTCCTGAGCTCAGCTGCTGCCAAAACCCAGCAAATCTCACTGAAGCCACAACCAGCATATCAGCTACGCCATCAGCGCTGCAGCCATTGTCGTTTTTCACACGTGGCAGAGCTGCTCTTCTGCTCAGGGCTCCCAACAAGCTGTTGCAGAGTCAAGAAGGAGACCCAAAGGTTTCTTTAGCCGGTGATTACAAGGAGGTTACTGTGCTCCTTAGCTGCCTTAGATGGGTAGTGAGCTGGCTGCCCAAGCCAAGCACAGATCCCCTGGAATGAAATCGGCTGTTGATGAGGTACACAAGGGAGACACTTATCCATCCTGGCCTTTTGTTCTCCACACAGTTCGGATGCTAATGAGGCCGGAAGACTTTTTCCCCCCCCTCCAAAGAGGACTACTTTCAACATGCAACTTGGCAATTTCGTCTTCTCCTGTTGCCCCATTAACTCTTGCAGGTCACTGCCAGCTGCCACAGGGAGCCTAAAGAGTGGCCATTTAAACCAGGCTCAGTGTGCTTTTTGGCAGCCATCGCCCTTAATGAGGCTGGGAGGTGCTCACACCGACAGCAAGAGCAGATGGGCCCAGCTCGGTCCTTTGTGCTGAGTGGGAGCAACCAGCAACCTCCAGCAGGGATGGCAAAGGACTCTCAGTGGACAGGAAACACCAGCAGCTCGGGTTGGTACTTGAAGAACAACTGGAGCTGACTTGCCACTTGCTAAATAAAAACCACTCATGGTCTGGCAGGCTTTTTAAAGACCTAAGAGAGCATTTCCAACCCAACTTTGACCACCTTGGGTTTGAAACCACTTCTGATGTCCCACCACATCAGGAATAACAACACTGGAACAGGCTGCCCAGGGGAGTTGTGGAGTCTCCCTCCCTGGAGATATTCAAGACCTGCCTGGATGAGTTCCTGTGTGAGCTGCTCTAGGTGATCCTGCTCTGGCAGGGGGGTTGGACTGGATGAGCTTTGAAAGCCCTTTCCAGCCCCTGACACTCTGTGATTTTGTGGTAACAAAAGCCAGGCAAAGCTCTTCTGTTTGGCTGCCCAGGAGGAACACCCCCATATCTCTAGCACTGCCTCCACTGCAGAGAGCCACCAGTGCCCAGCAGACAGCAGTGCAGATCACCTGTGCATGCTCCTTCAGGGGACGTTTGAACTCATCTGGCTTTTCAGTGCTGAGGTGAGAGCCCACTCAGGGCATTATCAAACACGGGCTGGAGCTCCTCTCCTGTGGAGACAGACTGAGAGCTGGGGTTCTGCAGTCTGGAGAAGAGAAGGCTCCCAGGAAAGCTAATTGTGGCCTTCCAGGATCTGCAGGGGGCTCCAAGAAAGCTGGGGAGGGACTTTTGAGGGTGTCAGGGAGGGATAGGACTGAGGGGGACGGAGCAAAACTAGAAGTGGGGAGATTGAGATTGGATGTGAGGAAGAAGTTGTTGCCCATGAGGGTGGTGAGAGCCTGGCACAGGTTGCCCAGGGAAGCCTCATTCCTGGAAGGTTTTAATGCCAGGCTGGAGGTGGCTGTGCTGTAGCGTGAGGTGTCCCTGCCCAGGGCAGGAGGGTTGGAACTGGATTATCCTTAAGGTCCCTTCCAACCCTGTGATGCTCAGCTCTGGGAGCTCATGCTGCAGATGGGAGTGTGCTTTAAGAAAAACAAAAAGAAAGAAAGACAGGAAAAAAAAGAAAAGGTGCTTTCAGTTTTGTTAACTAAAAAGAGGAAGAGAAAGGAAGCAAAGGGAAAAAGCAAAGCTGCCTTTCACTGCCCCAAGTGTCAGCCTTTGCAGAGTCATTAACACAAACTCTGCTCTTCTCCCAGCAATAATTTGAGTGAGAAATCCCTGTCCCTTTCACATCCCCCCCCCTGCTGCCTTCTCACCCAGGTCCCCATGAAGGTTTGGACCTGGGAGAGGACAGGAATACAGCAGCAAGAGTGGTACAGAGCCAGCCCCGCAGCACCTCTGCACTGCACACTGCCATGGAGCCCAGCCCCAGAAGGATGTTGTTGCAACCTAATTCTGGGACATTGCCTTCATGTTCACTCTGTCCTGCTAAGAGATCAGATTGCAGCTGGCCCCAGAAGACATCCTGGGCTGTTTGTGAAAGGTCTGCAGCACTGTTTATTGTTTCAGTGAAGGATGTTATCTTCACACGGCAGGATCTGAGATTGCAGAGGAGGACTGCAGAGCATGCACAGGTTAAACAGTAACTATGGAAATGCAGAGACCAAAGCACTTGCTGTGCTCTAACCACCACACAGAAGTCTTCATCTCATCCAGGCTGTCCAGTCTGGAGAAGAGGAGGCTCTGGGGAGACCTCAGAGCAGCCTTTCTGTAACTGAAAGGGGCTCTAGGAGAGCTGGGGAGGGACTTTGGACAAGGGCTGGGAGGGACAGGATGAGGAACAATGGCTTTGAGCTGGGAGAGGAGAGATTGAGACTGGAGATGAGGAAGAAATTCTTGAGAGTGAGGGTGGGGAGACACTGGAACAGGCTGCCCAGGAGGTTGTGGCTGTCCCCTCCCTGCAGGTGTTCAAGGCCAGGCTGGATGAGGCCTTGAGCAACCTGGGCTGGTGGGAGGTGTCCCTGCCCATGGCAGGGGGGTGGAACTTTAAGGTCACTTCCAATCTAAGCCATTCTATGAATCTTAGTATGTTGCTGCAGAACAGCACTGGAGATGCTTCTTGAGGCTCAAGGAGACCAGAGCTGCCCTTACTTCCCAGGCAGTCAGAAAGGAGAACCCTCCTGTGCTGCCCCAGCATCCAGGCACCAGGTGGGGAGCACCACTGGCCTGGCAGCTTGGGCAGCCAAACCGAGCAGCTTTTGTCTGATCTCCATTAACTGCTGGGAGTCTACAGAACACTGGAGAGGCTCCTGCACAGGCAAGCCACAGGGCTGGTTGTACTCTGTGAATTTCCATCTTCAGGCTCATGTTCCTCCCACGAGGTTTCTAAATCAGCATGCCGAAGATGCAGCTAAACTCCCAATCTTATTATGGGGAGTAATCATATTTTCTACTTGATTCCTCAGTTCATTGTTTAGGAATGTTTGCCCTTGCAAGTCTTTGGTTTCAGGGTGTTCTCAGGCCTCAGCAAGTTCACTGGCTTTAATGAAAAACACAGGCAAAATGTCTCCTGAGTACTGCTTTTTGGTAGCTGCCAAAAGCAGAAGGCATCCACCCCCCTCCCATCCTCCTCGCCAGCAGCTCTCCCAAAACCTTCAGCACTCCAAAAGCAGCCCCAGAAGGGTGAACCTCACTTTTAACACCCTCAGACAACTTGGCTTTGCTCTTCAGTATCTCTCAGGAGCACCTTCATGTGCAGGAGGCATATTCTCCTCCTCTTCCTAGGCTGACACCAGTGTGACACCACTGCAGCACAGGCCAGGCAGCAGTTGTGTCATTACCTCATGAAAACAGAACTCCTGAGGAGCTCCAGGTTCCTCCTGACTCACCCAGCTCAGCCCAAACCTGCAACCTGCCTTCTCCTCAGCTGGAGAGTTCCTTCCAGCAGGTCCAGAGAGGTGATTCTACCACTTCACTGAGCTCTGGTGAGACCTCACCTGGAGCACTGTGCACAGGTCTGGAGCCCTCAACATAGGAAGGAGATGGACCTGGTGGAGAGGGTCCAGAGGAGGGTCACAAAAATGATCAGGGATTGGAGCAGCTCTGCTATGAGAACAGGCTGAGGGAGCTGGGGGTGTTCAGCCTCGAGAGGAGGAGGCTCCAGGGAGACCTGATAGCAGCCCTGGGCAGCCTGATCTAGTTGGAGATGTCCCTGCTGCCTGCTGGGGGTCAGACTGGATGACCTTGCAGGACCATTCTATGATTCTATGGAAAGCCAGCTAGCATCTCAGTGAAGATAAGGACCTAATTTTGGACACACCTTAAGACAGCAACAAGGTCATGTGCTGGGAGAGTTGGCTCAGCCTCCTGCCCTAGGAAAAGCAAGGAGGGAAAAAAATAGCAGCCAAGCAGGCTATCACAAAACGGGTTTCAGCCTTTCCCTCTGCCCTACTCTAAAGTGATGAATGGATTCAGTATCTCTGTAAGCCTCACAAGGACTGGTAAGCTCACATGCAAGCCTGCACTGTGGCAGCCTGCAAGAAAGGGCTCTGGGATTACTTTATCCTCGTACCAAAGGAATTTAGAGGAAGGACAAGAAATAGCAAAAGGCAACGGCGCCTTGGAGCGGCTCAGCAACAACAGAAGCTGCTCTCATCAAATCACAAACACACACACAGCCAGGACCTTTGAGGGAACTTCAGAGAAGAAACAATGCCAGAAAGGGCTCAGCAGATGACAGAATTCTGTAACCAAGTGACACCAACTGTCTAAGACAGCTCAGCCTGTAAAAACACTTAATAGCAGCTTAGTCCCAGGCTCCAACTCTTCATGGCTCTTCGTTAAGTTTCTCTGAAACAATTACACAGACACTTCCTCAGCCAGGGTGGCATCAGCCAGCTGCCACCTCCAGTGCACACCAAGAGCAGAACCCCGAGCAGCCAGAGGATTCCTGGATCTCCAAGTGCTGAGGAGCTGTCCTCTGCATGACTCAGTCTCAGGGGATGAAGTAGGTGGCTGCTCGCTGTAGACGCCGCTCGGTGACATCCCCGTACAGCACCCAGGTGCTGCCTTAGGGTGCTCAGTGAACTGCTCTTAGGAATGGTGTCATTAAAGGAGATCTGGCAGAAAGCACAGACCAGAACCACCACCAGAACCAGCACCACCACCTACCCCAATTAAGCCACCCAACGATGAACCCACAGCCAGCGTCAGGCTGACTTTCGCTAGGCACCGACCGAGGCTCCCGAGGGCAGGACTCGCCTCCTGCCTTCCACACCATCCCTCCCTTCTGATTCTGGGCAATTAATGTAATCCCCTTGCCCTAATCCCCCAACCAGCTGTCCTCCCATCATCTTCCTGGGGTCTGTATGCTGCAAAACTCAGATTACCTCACTGGAGGTATTTGTACAACCCAGTCCTGCTGCTGCCCAATACTCTGCCCATTGCTTCAGCCAAGCAGGGGCACAAATGTCACCTCAGCCTTCCCCCTGGAGGTTCTGAGCTGAAGAGGCTGCTGCCCAGTGCAGGAGAAGCCCATCACTTGGAAATGAGAGGAACCATACTGTACCACACTGTAGCCTTGCCTCTGCCTTTTCCTACAATCAAAACCCATCTGGGTAGAGATCTCTCTGTGCAGAACAGACTCAAGCACAACCACCCTCAGTGGTACTCCCTGTCTGCATCCTCTGCCATCCCCAGGAACTACTGCTTGGTAATAGGCACTAAAAGCCTAGGAACAGGTTGGAGACTTACAAAACCAGCAGCATGGTTACTTCCAGCCTGAGCCTGCCCCTGCAGAAAGGAACCACAAGACCTGCCCATGTCCAGCATGGAAAAAGGCATAGAAATGGAGGTATCCCTTCACCCCACACAGCCCCAGAGGCTCTTCTCCTTGGGGCTCAAGGCCACTACCTCAGCAGCAATTTCACTGCTCTCACAGCTTCACAGATTGCATTGGGTTGGAAGGGACCCTCAAAGGTCATCCTGTGCAGCCCCCCTGCAGGCAGCAGGGACACCTCCAACTACAGCAGGCTGCCCAGGGACACACAGAGTCTGATCTTGAATGTCTCCAGGGATGGAGCCTCAACCACCTCCCAGGGCAGCCTGTTCCAGTGTCTCACCACCCTCCCAGTGCAGAGCTTCCTCCTGATGTCCAACCTGCATCTGCCCTGCTCCAGTTTCAAACCATTGCCCTCATCCTCTCATGCCCAGCCCTTCTGAACAGTCCCTCCTCAGCCTTCCTGTAGATACCAAAATGCAGCTCTGAGGTCTCCCTGGAGCCTTCTCTCTCTCACACACAACCTGCAGATCTTACTAAAACCCCTCTGCTCCACCAGAGTCCACAGGGACACCATCCAGAGCAGAAAGCAGAGAGATTTTACTCTCCCAGGCTGAACTCCTACTCCCAGCCATGAAGGCAGAACATTTTCTGGGGCCCTGACCAAGTGTTTTCTAGAGGCTCCTAAAAACAAACCCTCCCTTGCTGGCATGCCAGGGGCAGTTTTGCTCAGGACACAAAGCAGGTGGTTTCCTACACCTCTCCTCACAGAGATGGGCACCAGGTGAAGCCAGACAAAGCCTCCTTCCCAGTCAACAGCCATTTGTCTCCTCCAAGACAGCTCTGAGCTGCAACTCCATTCCAGTCTGCTTTAAAGGAGCACTTTGTTCCCTGGAACCCAGAGCTCCTCCTGGAGTGGGCTGCTGCTCCACATGTCTGCCCCAGAGTGGGAGATGGCATAGCAGAGTCACATGGCTCGTGGTTAAGAGCTTTTTACTCCTCTTTGCCCTTTAGAAACCCCAAGAAATGAGACAAAGCCACATTCCCTCAGATAAGTGGAAGAAAACACAGAAGGGGGAGGGGGGGCTTGAAAGATGGAAGGCCAGCACTTGTGCTGGGGACAACTGTTACTATATTTAGTCACCTTGCTCTGCAAGCTGCTGAGCATCTGTTTCAATGCTGGTGAATGACTCCCCCCCTCCCCCCGCAGCTAGTCAAGGCAGCATTAATTAGGTGAACCCAAATGATTGCTACCACCACTTCCCCCAGCCCTGAGCTCTCATCTCCCACATCCTAGCACAGATTCCCCCACCCCTTATCCCATCCTAACAGCAGACCACCAAGCCTGGGCAAAGGCTTGCTTGGGTATCTGGGAATGCCTTAAGAACTCAGTGAGAAGGAACCAGGGCACATTAGGGAGGAGGTTTTAAGAAGGGAGTATCTGAACAGAAGCACAGAAAGCCCCAAAATCATTAAAGTCATTAAAATCATAGAATCACAGAATGGTCAGGGCTGGAAGGGAGCTCAAGGCTCAGCCAGCTCCAACCCCCTGCCATGGGCAGGGACACCTCACACCACAGCAGGTTGCTCACAGCCACCTCCAGCCTGGCTGCAAACACCTCCAGGCAGGAGGCTTCCACCACCTCCCTGGGCAGCCTGGGCCAGGCTCTCACCACCCTCCTGGGGAACAACTTCTTCCTCACAGCCAATCTCAATCTCCCCACTTCTAGTTCTGCTCCATCCCCCCCAGTCCTACCCCTCCCTGACACCCTCAAAAGTCCCTCCCCAGCTTTCTTGCAGCCCCCTGCAGATCCTGGAAGGCCACAATGAGGTCCCCTGGGAGCCTTCTCCTCTCCAGCCTGCACAACCCCAACTCCCTCAGTCTGTGCTCACAGCAGAGCAGCTCCAGCCCTCTGCTCATCCTTGTGGCCCTTCTCTGGACATGCTCTAGCACCTCTGGATCCTTCTTGTAACAGGGGCTCCAGATCTGCAGATAAAAACCATTCTTTTTACAACTCTCTTTAGTATCAAGACAACAAAGAGTTTCAAGGGGGGGGGGGAGGGGAGAAACAGCACTGTTCCCAGAAGCTTCTTGAGCCCTGCTTCAACATTCTCTCATTTGCCAGGAGAATTTGTAAGCTGCAAGTTTCACTCCAATTCACACCAAACAAAACCTATCAGGGGTGTAAAAACCCAAGAATAAAAAGACACTTTCTTCAAAATGCCTTTCAGCTGATTCCAGCTCTTCAAAGAATCACTTGTGAGCCTGCAAGCCCAAGCCAGGTTCCCACAGCAGCTGGTTAATGGAAAAGGGGGGGAGGGCAAGAAAAAGCAGCAGCCCCCCTCACACCCACTGTGCCCCTCGGGGGTTAAGTTGTAAGAGTGTTCCTTGAATTTTTGCTTCTTTAGAAACCAAGTGGTTGTGTTTCCCAGAGCTGCCCTCCCCCCCAGCAGAGGCTGTGCAACAGGGAGACCCTCTGGGTACCGGATTCCCGATGGAAATGATTCCATTTCCCAAGCATGGGGGCAAAAACAAACACTGCCCAGGGCTGCAATGAAGCGGCAGGGGTGACACCACCCCTGGCTGGAACCCTGGGTGAGAGACTTCGGGTGGTATTTCCCCCAACTCTCCCTCCTGCTGCCGCGGCTCAGCCTCTCCCAGGCTCTTCACCCTCTTCTCAGGCTGGGGGAGGGGTGGGAACTGGGTTTTGCCAAGCCCAGCTCCATCTGCAAAGACTTTCCCTCCCAACTAAACTGGCCCTTCCAAGGAGGGAGCCTTCCACAGCTCACCTTCCCTGTGGCTCTGGCCACCACCGCGGCCTTCCCCATGGGTACACCACCACACCACGCAGCCCTTGCGCGGCGTGTCCCTTCCCCCAGGCGAGGAGCAGCAGCATACAAAGGAAGCCTTGGCTCCATTGTCCACCTACAGCACCTATGCACGGAGCCTGAAACCCAGCTCAGCCCCTTCACCCCTCCTAGAACCAAAGATTCCGCCGCCTCCATTCCTAAAAGGGCTGTGGGGCCAGCGTGTCGCTTCGCCCCCCACCCCGCTCCCCTCCCCGAGGGGCCATCAGTCCCTTGCCACCCACAGCCCAGGTGTGCGATCAGCCTCCCCCCAACACTCACACCCCGCTTAAAGAAACCAGCTCTGAAAAGCAGGGGAGGGAGGAGGGGAGTTTGCTGGGCTGCAAATCTCCTCCCCGAACCCCTCACCGAAGTAAAAACAACCCAAAAAAAAAAAAGGAGGAGGGTAATTAACAATTCAGCGCCTGCCATTTTTTCCCATCCATCTCCAAGCAACAGCACCATAGCAACTTTTATTTCCACACCCCCCCCTCCCCGCTTTAATACCTCCTGCGAAAAACAAAAAAACATTAAAGAAAAGGCGGAGGGCTGGCCAAAACAAGCCCCAGGAATGTCAAATTCCCACTTTTTGTCGTCTCTTTCCGAGAGAACCTGGAGCAAGTTCGCCTCCCCCCTCCACCAAAGCCCTGGTTTTGCACAACGCTGGGTCACAGAACCCGGACCGAGGGACGAGACAAAACGCCTCGGAGACAGAAGCGCCAAGAGGGGCTGGTGGGGCTCAAGGGGGGAAATAAAAGGCGAAGCTCGGCTAAAACAGGGCATTTAATGAGCGCTGATGATGCTGTGATGGGGATTTGCTGCTGCTAAAGCTCGGGCTGGGAGAATGGAGAAGACCCCAGAGGGGATTCTTCTTACCCCCACCCCCCACCCCGCCCCGCCAACCTGGGGTGACCCCAGCCCAAACAGGGACCCCACCGCCATTTTAGGGACCACTTGACAGAATCCGACACACACACCCCCTCCAGGGGCTGCCCCGGCAGCGAGGTGAAGGGCTGGGAGCCCCCCCAGGGCCCCTCCGCAGCGGCAGCCGGGCAGGAGCCGGGAGAGAGGCGGCGGGGAGCTTCCTTCCCCTCCCTCCCCGGTGTCACCGCATCTATTTTTCCCATGGTGACTCATTATTAAGGACGCGCCGTCGTTTTTCCAAGGCAGGAAGATTAAAGGAAGCTTCAGAATCCTTTTTGGAGGCTTCAAAATCCTTTTTTGGGAGGGGGCGGGCGGCGGAATGGAATCAACCAGGCTGGAGGGGCCGTGAGCTGAGCAGCCAGCCCTGGGCTCCTTTGCCTTCTGGGGGGGTTTAGTCCACCCCTCCATCACTAAAAACCAGCTTCCAGCGTGGGGTGCCGGGGATCAACTTTGTGCGAGAGCATTTTCCCGAGGAAAAAAAAGGTGTTGCTGAGGCACTGAGGGAGAAGCCTCCTCTTCCTCCTTCTCCTCCACGAAATAGACCAAGGAAGGAGGAGGGGGGGCGAAAAAAAAACCCCACACCAGCAGCATGCAAACAGCTACCACTTCCTTATGAGCAGGATTAGTCTATGCAACAACAACAACAACAAAAAAACACCAACCAAAAAACCACCAAAAAAAACAAGGCAACCACGGTGTAATAAAATAGTCCGAGGAGCTTCCAACGTAGAAGTATCTGGTGTTCTTCCTTCATTTTTAATTAGGGTTTCGTGCTGCTTGGATCTTCTTCTCAGAGCCACGTTTCTGCAGCTGCAGGGCGCTCCGGTTCCCACCGTCCGCGGTGCAGCTCGGTGTCTCTGTGCGTGCGTGTGTATATGCACAGGGTTGGAACGACACACGCAGCATCCTCAGGCTCCCAGGCGGAAGAAAACACAACAAAACCGTGGAGATCAAGCAAGGCAAAACTCCAAACGTCGAAGAACGATACTAAAAACAAAAAAAAACCACCCGCGCTCGGAGAAGCGAAGCGGCCAAGCTCCGAGCTGCGGCCAAGCTCCCGCGGCCAAGCTCCCGAGCTGCCTCCCAAGCACCACGCAGCCCCCTCCGGCATGGAACGCACTCCGTGCGGATCGCCCAGCTGCCACACGCCGCTCCTCAGGGTTTAGCTCGCCGTCCTTGCGGTGGTTTTTGCCCTTCTCGCCGCTCCGCCGCGATCCCCGCGCCGCTCCGCCGCTGCCTGCCCGCCGCCGCCGCTCCTCGCCATGGCGCGGGGCTTATTTACAGCGCTTCTGTTTTCCTCCTCCTCCTCCTCCTCCTCCTCTCCGCAGGCCGCGGGAAACGCCGGCCCCGCGCAGCCGGCCCGCTCTTCTTGGGGTTTTTGTAGGTTGTTTGGGTTTGGGTTTTTTTCTCATGTTTTATAGGCGTGGAGTTTTTGCTTTCCCGTCTTGTTTTTCCCCTCAAAACGAGGGGCCGGGGGTAAGCGCCTCCCCGGGGGAAGGGTGGGGAGCGCGGCCCGGAGGCGCGGGAAGGACCGGCGGAGACCCCACACACACACACCCCGTCCCTCTCCTCTCCCCACTCACCGCTTGAAGTGCTCGATGATCTTCTCCTCACGCACGTTCTCCGGCAAGTTGCCCACCCAGAGGTGCCTGGTTTCCCGGACCATGCTGCGCGGCGCGGGGCGAGCCCGCCGCCCCTGCCCCGGCTCCCGGCCGCTGCCGCCGCCGCCGCCTCCCCCCGCGCAGCGATGCCGGCCGCCGCTCGCCGCCCGCCGCCTCCTCCTCCGCCTCCTCCTCCTCCTCGCCGCCCTCCGCCTCTTCCGCCGCGGGGCCCTGCCGCCCTCAGCGCCGCCGGCTGCCTCCCCCCGCGGCGGCGGCGGCGGACGACACCATCCCCTCCGTGGGGGGCCCCTGGATGGCGGGCCGGCTGCCGGGCGGCGGCGGGCTCCCTCTCCGCCGCGGCTTTCTTCCTCCCGGGCTCCCCCCGCCGCGGCCTTCGTTCGCTCGCTCCCGCTTCCTCCTCCTCCTCCTCCTCCGTCAGCGGCAGCGCGGCACCCGCCGCCGCCGCCTCCTCCTCCTCCTCTTCCCCCCCCCCTCCGCGCTCCCGCTCCTCTGCCGGCTCCGCTCGCTCTCACCCCCCACCCCCCCCCGCCCCTCAGGCAGCGCCACACGGGGGCCCCCGCGCAGGCGCACTGCGCCCCGGGGCGCGCGCCGCGGGCCCGCCGGAGGAGGCGGAGCCAGAGCGAGAAGCGCGGAGGGGTGGAGGGGAGGCGGGCGAGAGGATTGCGCATGCGCGGGGAAAGAAGGGTAAATAGCGGCGTAACGGGGGTGTGAAACGGGGGTGGTGTGGTGGTGGGGGGGTGGTGGTGGTGGTGGTGGTGGTGGTGTTGTTGTACAATAAAGGGGGCGAATCGCTAAAAGAAGGGGTGCTGGGTCATAAAGGGGGGCGGAAAATCAAGGAGGTGCGTTGCAAAGATAGGGAGGTGCAAAGAATAAAGGAGGCTTATTGCAAAACGGGGCGGGGGGGGAGGTTGCGAAGAACAAACGATGCCTGTTGCAAAATTGGGGAGGGGGGGCTTGCAAAGAATAAAGGGCGGGTGTTGAAAGACGGGGTGCAAACAAGGTGGGGGCATTGAAAAAGGGGGAGCAAAGAATAAAGGGGTGTATTGCAAGAAAAACGTGCTGTGTCATAAAGGGGGACACTGCAAAACGGGGGGGGGCCGCGGAAAATAACGTGTGCGTGGCAAAATGGGGGGGCTGTGCAGAACGTAAAGGGGGGCTGTGCCGAACGATAAAGGAGCCAAATGCAAAATGGGGGGAGTGGAAAAAATAAGGGGGTGTATTGCAAAGAAAAAGGGATGCTGTGTCACAAAGGGGGGGACACACTGCAAAATGGGAGGGTCTGCAGAAAATAAGGGGGCATGCAAAAGATAACAGGTTGCAAAATGGGGGTACTCTGCAAAAAAATGAAGGGGATGTAGTACAAAATAGAGGGGGCATTGGAAAAACCTGGGGTGCTATGCTAAAAATAAAGGGGGGATAACGGGGGGTTGCAAAATGGGGGCAGGCTGTGCAAAAGTAAAAGCTGTGTAGAAAGGTGCGTTGTAAAACCGGGGGCATGCACGAATTAAAGGGGAGCTGTGCCAAAGTTGGGGCGCTGTTATGTAAAGGGGGGTGCACTGCAAAACGGGGGGGGCTGCTCAGAAAATAACGGGAGTGCATTGCAAAATGGGGCTGCACACAAAGGGGTGATTGCATAAAGACAAAAGGGGGGGCTAGGCAAAAGATGATGGGGGTTGCTGCAAAAATGGGGGGCGTGCAGGAAATAAAGTGGGGATGCACTGTAAAAATAAGGGGGGGGCACAAAAAATAATGGGGGTGCACTGCAAAAAAGTATGCAGCAAATGAAAGGAGGGCTGCACTGCCAAAAAAATGGGGTGCACTGTAAAATGGGGGGGGCATGCAAAAAATAAAGGAGGGGTGTCTTGGAAAAAATGGGGTGCTATAGTATAAAAGGGGGCTATGATGGAAAAGAAGGGGGTGCATTGTAAATGAGGGGGTGCCCTGCAAAATGGGGGAGCTGTGCAATATTAAAGGGGGGGGGGCTGAATTGCAATAAAAAGGGGTGCTGGGCAAACCAAACAAAAAGGTGTTGCCCAAAACCCAGGGTGATGTGCAGAAAACAAAGGGGGGTGCTACTAAAAGGGGGGGCTCTGCAAAACAATAAGGGCTTACATTGCAAAATAAAGGGGAGGGGGGCACTGCAAAAAGTGGGGTGCTCTGCAAGAACAAAGGGGTTACATTGCAAAAGGGGTGCTGAGCAAAAAAAACAAACCCAGGAGTTAGAGTGGAAAAAAAATAAAGGGGGGGGTGGAAGCCTGCAGTGCAAGGGCTGGAACCCAGCACCCTGTTTATTTGTTCCCCCCTATAGCCAGGCTGCAGGTCCACATTTATCTGTCCCCCCTATAGCCAGGCTGCAGGTCTACATTTATCTGTCCCCCCTATAGCCAGGCTGCAGGTCCACATTTATCTGTCCCCCCTGTAGCCAGGCTGCAGGTCCACATCATGGCTGCACTCCAAGGAGGGCAAGGAAGTGCTGCCAGGGGTCCTTGCAGGGCATTGCAGCCCCCTCCCCGCTGCCCAAACACCAGGGGCCATAAGGCTCTGCCCCATCCTGAGGCATCTTTACCCCCCAGGAGACAGAACACCTGGTGAGAGCAAGGCCAAAATGAACTGGGTGAAGGTGGCTGAGGCCGCTGGAGAGCCCCAAGCTCTGCTTATCTGCCCTGGCTCCAAAGTCCAGGGCAGGAGGGGCAGGAGGTCTCCAAGTCCTCAGGGCTGCACGAAATACTTCTCCACTGGGACAGGGAGGCTGCAGCACCCCAAGAAGCACTCCCACCGCTGAGGGATTCAGCTTTGAGTCACCTCCTTTCTCCCCAACCCAGCTGTGTAATGAAGGATTCTGGGTGGCCAAAGGACGCTGGGCTGTTGACTGAGCCCCTGGCTTATGTGCCAGGCCTCGGCTTGGCTGCCTTGGCCACCTGGTTTGGCCGGACCTCGGCCCTGGGGACTGCTGGAACCTTCTGGCAACGAGTCCACCTCGACAAGTGGTCAAAGTCATGGAGCTGGAGGCAGCTTAACAAACATGGCAATCTCTTGATTTAATCAGGCCTCTGACGCAGGTCCACCGGAGCCTCAGCGGACCTGATCCTTGTCCTGCTGCCCAGCAGCTGCCAGCCCGGTCCTGTGCCTCAGTTTCCCCAGCAGTGCCGGATGTCAGGCTGCTCCAGAAAGACATCTACTGATTAATTAAAAAACCCAACAGCTGCTTGCATGCAAACCATCTATTAATTAAAACATGTGATGCAGCCCCATGCAGATGGAGAGGCTGCTGTCAACACGCTCCAGCAGTGCTGTCATACGGTCACCATATCCCTTGGGTTGGGCAAGACCTTTCAGATCAGCCAGTCCTAGCATTCTCTAACTCTGCCGAGGCTGGGGCTAAACCATGTGGCCCTCAGCACCACAGCTCTGAGGTTTTTAAACCCCTCCAAGGATGAAGATTCAACCACCTCCCTGGGCAGCCTGTGCGAGGCTTTGAGAGCCCTTTCAGGGAAGAAGTTTCTTCTTGTGTCCAACCTCCCTTGGTGCAACTTGAGGCCATTCTCTCTTGTCCTATCTCTTGTTACTTGGGAGAAGAGACCAACCCCCACCTGGCTCCAATCTCCTTTCAGGGAATGGTAGAGAGCCAGAACATCTCTATGGAAATGAGCCCCACTCTCTTTCAACTGGTTTTTAACTGGTCAGAGGCCCACAGAGCAGTCACCAGATGTGACTTTAACTAGCTCCACAGACATCTATTTTGGAGAGGAATAACCCCCAGCCACACATCCAGTGGCTTTTGGATGCTGAATTCTCCCCTCTCTGATCGAGTGTGCTTGCTGTCACAGCGTTGCTGATGGTTCTTCCCCTCCATCCCTGCCAGGGTGGCACCTCCGAGGCCAAAAGGGAACCACACTGGCTCCTAGGTCCTTCAGAGAAACCTCCACACGGGCTCACTGCTGTGACACAGCCATCTTGTGGGCAGGCTGGCCAGGAGGGACATCCATGAACTGCAAACACAGTTATCGACTGTTGACAGAAGAGAGGTTGAAATGAGGGCTCAAAGGGCTCTGTTTACACCAAAAGCCTGCTGGAAGAGGAGCACTGAGCCCAGCTGGTGACACCAAACAGAGCTCTGGACCATCCTGAGACTTCAAATGCTTTGGGGGGGAAGCTGCAGGACATGACCGCACTTGGGTGCTGCTGCTGGAGCTGGAGCCCTCTGACGTGTTTGTAAAGAGTACAGAGCCAGGCTGGAGAGCAGAGTGAGCAGGACCTTGCTCAGCAGGCCAAAGGGCCTCGATGAAGGACTGGTCTCACATGGCAGCAACAAACACTGTCCATGTCATCAGCATTTGTGCCAGCCTGCTGGCCCTGCCGCTGCTGACAACACAGCAAGCATCCAGAGGTGAGACAGGGACACACATCCCTGCCTTTAGCCCTTCCCAGAGGGACAGACAGCTGAGGACGAGGAGCCTTCAGCTGCTCCCCATGCCCTGATGGCCTTAAGCCCTGGGGACACCCAAGGGCAGGGTCTGGTGCACCACACAGTGTGATTTAAATTACTCATGGCCATGTGGTGGGCGTAGCTCCGGGCCCTGCTATCTCCAGGCATCTCGGCCAACCCTGCAGTTAAAACACTTGGATGTTTCTTATCAGCACTTGGAGGGGATTAAAAATGCCAGGCCATGTGTATTAATGAGGGAGCAGGTGATAAACCCATCCCAGCTTGACACACTGCCTGCACATCAAGAAAAACAAAGCAAGGCCAGGACAGATCAAAAGAGCCATTAAAGGCGTGAGAAAACAGTGCTGCTTTATAAGGAGCTAATAAAGTTAGCAGCTCTCTGGTTAGCAGGAGAATGAAAAAAAAAAAAAGGGCAGGAGAAGCAGAAAACAACCTTGGGATAAACACAAACAGCTTGAGAATCACAGAATGTTAGGAGATGGAAGGGACCTTGAAAGATTATCCAGTCCAACCCTCCTGCTAGAGCAGATCACACAGGAACTCACCCAGGCAGGTTTTGAATGTCTCTAGAGAGGGAGATTCCACAACCCCCCTGGGCAGCCTGCTCCGGGGCTCTGTCACCCCCACAGGGAAAACAGAATTCCTCCTGTTTCCATGGCACTTCCTCTGCCTCAGCTTCTACCATTGCCCCTTGTGCTGGCATCGGGCATCACCCAGCAGAGCCTGGCTCCAGCCTCTGGGCACTCACCCTGCACACCTTTATAAACACTGATGAGGTCACCCTCAGGCTCCTCCTCTCCAAGCTCCAGAGCCCTCAGCTCCCTCAGGCTTTCCTCACAAGGAAGACTTTCCTCTGCCTTCATCATTTTTGTGGCTCTGTGCTGGACTCTTTTCAAGCAGTTCTCTGTCACTCTTGATCTGAGGAGCCCAGAACTGGACACAATCTTTCAGACCAGGGCAGAATGAGCTGGAAACACCAACAAAGAGAAGGAAGCAGACAAGACAGAAGTCGAGTCTGAAGGTTTTCAGCGGAGTCTCACCGAGCGCTGGGCACAGCGGCCACGTGGCACAGGGACTGCTTGCCAAGTGTTTAGAGAAGCAAAGATTAGATAGCAAACGAGGACAGCAAGCAGAGACAGCTTTGCTGAGGCTCTTCTGGCTTGGGAAGAGCTCTGTGCTTTGTGTTCACAGCAGCACAGCTGGAGGTGGGGACTGGGGGCATTACTGTCCCTGTAGCTGGGGACACCGAGCAGCTACATCAGCGGGGGGGCTGGCAGGGATTAGAGCGGTTGCATTAGCAGCACACAGTGATTACCCAGTGGGATCCTGGGGTGCATTCATTGGAGTGTGGCCAGCAGATCCAGGCAGGTTCTTCTCCCCCTCTAGTCTGCCCTAGTGAGACCTCATCTGGAGTACTGCATCCAGTTTTGGGCTCCCTAGTTCAAGAGGGACAGGAATCTGCTGGAGAGAGTCCATGGGAGGCTACAAGGATGCTGAAGGCACTGCAGCACTGCCTGGGGAGGAGAGGCTGAGAGCCCTGGGGGTGGTTAGTCTGGAGAGGAGAAGGTTGAGAGGGGATTTGATCAATGTCTATAAATATTTGAGTCTGGGTGTCAAGAGGGAGGGGACAGGGACAGGTTCTGCTCAGTTGCACCTTGGGATAGGACAGGAGGCAATGGATATAAACTCCAGCACAGGAGTTTATATCCATATTCAACATGAGGAGGAACTTCTTCACTGTGAGGTTCACAGAGCCCTGGAGCAGGCTGCCCAGAGAGGTTGTGGAGTCTCCTTCCCTGGAGCCTTTCAAGCCCCATCTGGACGTGTTCCTGTGTGACCTGTGCTGGATTCTCTGCTCCTGCTCTGGCAGGGGGGGTTGGACTTGAAGATCTCCAGAGGTCCCTTCCAACCCCTAACATCCTGTGATCTGTCATCCTGCGATCCCAGCAATGCCCAGCACACATCCAGCTTGCTTTGCTTTCCACAGGAAAACAGGAGGTCACCCCAGGAAGGGCCCTCAGACACACTGGGACTGTCACTTGGTTCATGACACCCAGCTGCAGCCACAGACTGTGTTCACGTGGAGCCTTTCCTGCTCAGTGACTCTATTTATTGAAACAACAGCATGGCAGGCGGGTATCAAAGTGCCAGCTTGGCTTTTATCTCATGTTTAAGCCAGCCTGAATGACTGCCCTAATTTTATTGCTTACCCATTACACAACAGATCCTTTTTTTCCACGAAGGAATTGGTGCTGGTTGATATTTGGGCTCATCTGTTGCCAAGACAGAGGATATCAGCTTTAGGTGCTGATAAGGCTTTGAAAGGCAAAGCCTGGAGCTGGATCCTGAGCAACACAAAGTGCAGGATTTGTGTTAATAAAGATATTGATTTTTGGTGCTTTCCCTTCTGAGGGTAAATGCTTCAACCAGATGACTCTGACCAGAAAACTCCCTCCATGTTTTTGAAGCCCTGCATTTCATTTTCCAGCTTTCTTTGGCACTAGATTCTTAGATTGAGAGATTCACAGAATGGGTTGGGTTGGAAGGGACCTTCAGGATCGTTCAGTTCCAACCCCCTGCCATGGGCAGGGACACCTCCCACCAGCCCAGCTTGCTCAAGGCCTCATCCAGCCTGGCCTTGAACACCTCCAGGCAGGAGGCAGCCACAGCCTCCCTGGGAAACCTATTCCAGTGTCTCCTCACCCTCACTCTAAAGAATTTCTTCCTCATCTCCAGTCTTAATCTTCCCTCTTCCAGCTCCAATCCATTCCCCCTCATCCTGTCACTCCCAGCCCTTCAAAGGGATCTTATCCACACACTCCTGGGGATGGGAGTTGCCACAAAATGGCCCTGCTGTAGCACTGGTTCCCTTCTGCACCACAGTAACCACAGCTCAGGAGCTCCTGGCATTTGCTTTACACTGCCCCCAGTTGTATTTGTCTCTGCAAGCTCACTTCTGGTTTCAAAATACACAAACCCAGCGTTTCTTCAGCAGCAGAGATCAGCTGAGCCACGCAGCCCAAGCACCACTTGCTGGCACAGGGCAGCCAAGGAGCTTCCTCTTGCTTACAGTCTAGTAATGAGATGAGGATTCATCCCTCTTTGAGGCAAAATTAGAGCTAGCAGAGTGCCCAGCTTCTCCTTGCCTCCCAATTTCTGTGTGACCACATCCCAAAGAGCTGCACCTGAAGCTTGGGGGACCTCAGGGCTCAACTTCTCCAACCTCCCTGCCATGGGCAGGGACACCTCTCAGCTAGACTCAGTTGCTCAAGGCCTCATCCAGCCTGGCCTTGAACACCTCCAGGGAGGAGGCAGCCACAACCCCCTGGGAAGCCTGTTTCAGAGTCTTACCCCTCTCTCCTTCTTCTCCAGTCCAACCCTGCTCTCCCTCAGCTTCAAACCATTTCCCCTTGTCCTGTCTCCAGACACCCTCATGAAAAGTCCTTCTGCAGCCTTTCTGTTGGATCCCTTCAGCTATTGGAAGGCAGCTCTGAGGTGCACCCCATAGTCTTCCCTGGCCACTCTGGCTTGGCTCAAGCATTGAGGAGGCTTTAGGCACAGGAGATGTTGACAGTTTCCACAGACACCACACACCAAGCTCCCCACCCCAGGCAGCAGGGCAGGAAACCTGGCCCAGGCACCTCTTACTTAACTCCCTGCTGCATTTTTGCCAGAAAAGCCCAAAGTCCAGAGCTGTGCTATAAATCACTGCCTTTCACATCAGGTCTTGCTCCACCTTAGCAGGGCTGGGCCTCTTGGCTGCTCAGCCAGAGGCACTCATGCAACACCAATGCCAATATTCCCATGGAGGGAGGCTAAGGAGCAGGCGCCGATACCTCACGCTCCTCACACACCGCCGACTCTGTGCCTTGCAGTCAGCTGTCCCCCAGGGGAGACCAGCACTGGCTGCTTGTTAGTACCTTTTGCAACCCAACACAAGGGATCCCAGCCAGCAGGGCAGCCTTTGCCTTCTTCCTGCTCAGCACCACTTGGAGAAATCAAGGAATAAACCAGCAGCATCCTGTGGGAGCAAGTTCACCATGGGGATAATAGTGGAACCTGATCTTCACTAACAGTATTCACCAACAACTGATAGAGGCTGGGCAGGGACTGGCTTGAAGAAAAGGCCTTGGGGGTACTGGGGGATGAGAAGCTCCACATGAGCCAGCAGTGTGCACTTGCAGCCCAGAGAGCCAACCAGAGCCAGGGCTGCAGCAAGAGAAGTGTGGCCAGCAGGGCCACAGAGGGGATTCTGCCCCTCTGCTCCACTCTGCTGAGACCACAGCTGGAGCTCTGGGTCCAGGTCTGGAGCCTCTGTGCCAGGAAGGATCTGGAGGGGCTGGAAAGTGTCCAGAGAAGGACCACGACAATGAGGACAGACTGAGAGAGTTGGGTTGTTCAGGCTGGAGAGGAGAAGGCTCCCAGGAGACCTCATTGTGGCCTTCCAGGATCTGCAGGGGGCTGCAAGAAAGCTGGGGAGGGACTTTGAGGGTGTCAGGGAGGGATAGGACTGGGGGGGATGGAGCAAAACTAGAAGTGGGGAGATTGAGATTGGCTGTGAGGAAGAAGTTGTTCCCCAGGAGGGTGGTGAGAGCCTGGCACAGGCTGCCCAGGGAGGTGGTGGAAGCCTCCTGCCTGGAGGTGTTTGCAGCCAGGCTGGAGGTGGCTGTGAGCAACCTGCTGTGGTGTGAGGTGTCCCTGCCCATGGCAGGGGGGTTGGAGCTGGCTGAGCCTTGAGCTCCCTTCCAACCCTGATAATTCTGTGATTCAGGACACTGCAACGCTCCCACTGCCTTTGTCTGAGCAAAATTAGGAGTAATAGACTACTGTGTGGAGGGAAAGGGGCCCCACAGTTTTACTCCCTGGAGGCAAGCCTTCTCCCCACCCCTTTTGTGTGTATTTCTTTTTTTTTTCCTTCTCCTTTTACCGTGCCACACATCAGCACAATGCTGACAACTGCATTGTGTGGTTTCTGCCTATGCAGCACTTCAAGAGCATGCAACTCTGGAGAGGTTTCTTTGAGAGGGGAAAGGGGAAGGGAGATGTCCTTCTCTACACTATTTTAGTCACACCACAGGGAAGGAGGGGAAAAAAACTGGAGGTTTAAATGGTATCATCTTCAGCACTGAACTAGAGTCTTCATAACAAGGTGCAGCGTGGCTTAGAGTAAAAGCTGCCAGAGCAGATGGAGAGAGGCGATTCTGACACTGTACTCTGCTCCAGTGAGACCTCACCTGGAGTACTGTGTTCAGGTCACAACACAGGAAGGACATGGACCTGATGGAGATGGTCCAGAGAGGGCTACAAAGATGTTCAGGGGGTTGGAGCACCTCTGCTAAAAGGACAGGCTGAGGGAGCTGGGGGTGTTCAGCCTGGAGAGGAGGCTCCAGGGAGACCTAACAGCAGCCTGCCACTGTCTGAAGGAGCTACAAGAAGGCTGCAGAGGGACTCTTTACAAAGGCCTGCTGGGACAGGACAAGGGACAATACTTTGAAATGAGAGCAGAGCAGATTTAGATTGGGTGTGAGGACCAAGTTCTGCACCATGAGGGTGGTGGAACACTGCAGTAGGTTGCCCAGGGAGGTGGTTGCGGCTCCATCCCTGAAGAAATTCAAGGTCAGGCTCCCCAAGGCTCTGGCCAACCTGATCTAGTTGAGGATGTCCCTGCTGACTGCAGGACTGGATGAGCTTTGGAGGTCCCTTCCAACCCAAACCATTCTATGGCAAGAAAAAAAAACCACAAAGCAGCAGGGCTTCCTCTCTGGTGTTGGAAGTTGTCTTTGTGTACAGCTGTTATGGCCTCTGAAGTCCACACCTGCCAGTGCCAAGACACCAGCAGAGAGAAGGGAAGATGGAAGGGTCTGCAGAGCTGGAGTGTGCTGTTTTCCCACCTGCCTGCAGCAGCTCAATGGAGCCTCAGTGGCCCAGCTCCAAGGAGCAGCAAGCAGAGCACGTTAGCAGGCTCTGCAAACACAGCCAAGAGTCACTATCTCACGCACATGCGTTGTACAGACAGCACTGGCACACACAGCTTCCTTTAGAAAGAAGGATGACTAATCCCAGCAGCTTTTCTTTCTTTCTTGTGTGTGTGTGTGTGTGTGTTGTTCCAAAGGCCACAAGGCAGAGCTTTTCCCAGAAGCACCAGCCTCTCTCTTTTGTGAAAGGGTAAGCAGGTGGGAAGGGGAAACCTTAGGACCTACTGATGCCATCCAGCCACAAGTAACCACAGAAACGCTGTGGGTTTCTGTGGGGCCCCGTGCGCAGCGCACACACAACCAGAGCACTGTGCCCCACGCTCCTCAGCAAGGCCAGATCCTGCTGCCCAGGCGGCTCTCAGCTCCCTTACAGTGAAAAGTACCTGGCCTGGAGAGGGTTTACACAAACAACCCTCTCTTTCCCCGGGGGAGGGGGGCAGAAGCAAGCTTTCACCCATCACACTGAAACATCCTCCTCGCAACCTGGGTCGGGGAAAAGGATGCCGTGGCAAAAAGCAGCGTGCAGGGCTCTGCAATCAAAGCCCAGCGTCTGCGGGAGCTCAGCGGGCCCGCAGTCCCCCGAAGCAAGGTCATTCCGGCTCGCAGGGAGACACATTAGCGCTAGCAGCCAGCTTTAATGCGAAGCTGTGGTCAAAGCACAGCGGAGCCAGCGCCGAAGGAGGTCACTTGGGGACTGCAAAAAGGTAATGAATTAAAAAAGAAAGAAAACAACGAGTGGGGAGGGGAGGGAGATTAAATCTATAAGCAGCTGTTTACTGACAAGCAGGCAAGTCCACAGCTTCGCTGCGTGGTCGTCTGCAGGGAACGGGCAGAGAAAGAACAGCCCAGTTCCCAGGACGCAGCGAAGGAACTCTGCATGACAAGAGGAACGCGCAGCAGATTCAGGTTACAGCCTCCAGCCAGCCCCGTTTCCCAACCTCCTCCCATCCCAGCCTTGCAGCCCCGAAGCCCACCGCACTCTGTCATCGCTTGAAGCGCTCAGACACGCAGCTCTGCCACCGAGGTGGCGGTGGTTTGCTTGCTTGCTTTTGGCAGTGGCACCATTGAATTACTTACCCACCTCACAGCCAAAGGGGCTGTGAAACCTGACATTTGGGAGTGTTTGCAAATGAGTTTGAAAGCCTTCCAAGGAAGGTGCTGTAGGGATTGTAAATCCTTCCCATTATTAATAAAACGGAGCTATTGTTCCAGCTCTAATCAAGACTTGTCTCCAGCTGCGCAAGTTAAAAATGCAATGCAAAACACACGCGCGGGGAAAAAAAAACAAACCAACACCACCACACACCACCCAAAAACACCAAAAACGATCGGGAGGAAACTTCAACCCACAGGAAAGGGGAAAAAAAAATCACTGAAAGGAGCAAGGGAAAGGGGTGAAAGAAAGCGAAAAAAATCCTAACTCGGCTATTTCGAATGAATTCCAAGTGGAGCGTGGTGGGGCGAGGCGAGGAGGGGGGTGAGGGGGGGGTGGAGGGAAGGAAACCTCCCTCCCTCCCACCGCCTGGGAAAGGTCACTTCGGCCATCGGTGCCGCGGCTACGGCAGATGAAGGCTTGCGGCAGTGCGTGCGAGGGAGCCAAGCCCCCACCCGCTCATCCATCTCCGTCAGGAGACAGCTCTGCTTTGCATTTATTTAGCGAGAAGGAAAGCGGGGGAAAAGAAAATGAAAAAAAAAAAAAAAAAAATTAAAAAAAAAGTAAATTTAAAAAAAAAGATAAATTAAAAAAAAAATAATAATAATAAAAAAGCTTTTAAAAAAAACCAAACCCAACAACAACAAGCCCCCAACACCTCCCAGCAACCTTTTCAAGGATAGGGAATTCTAGCAAGGCTTGGCAAGAACGCTGCCAGGCTGGGAGAGGCGGTGCATCCTCTTCATCCTCCTCCTCCTCGCAGGGACCACGCCTGCCCGGCGCTGCGGCAAAGGCTCCGCAGTGGGTGCTCCCCCTCCCCCGTCGAAACTTCTGGAATAAGCAAGAGGAGAGGAAACCTTTATACCCGCAGAGAGGAGGGGGAAGGAAAAAACCAAGAGAGCGAGCGAGCATAGAATAAAAGGGAGAGGATTGCACAAGGCTGGGGTGCGGGGGGCGCGGGAAGCAGAGGCAGCTATAAAAATAAAGCCCCTGAGCGGCTTTGGCAGCCTCGGCTGGGCTGGGGTTTTGCAGCCTGCTCGGATTTAAATAACACAAAAAGCACACATAGGCTGGGGGGTGGGGGGAAATAAATGTATATATATATATCTCTATCATAATGGTGGTGTTTGGAGAGCTCGATGGTGGGATAAAGGCGCTGAGCCCTCCTCCCGGATCGACAGCAAAGCGCTGCCATCTCCCTCCAGCTAATTTGTCCTCTGGCTTTTGTTGCCAGGAATTGTCTGATCCGGACTATTTGATTTCGTTTTGCAGCTTCAGTCAACTGGGGTTTGGTTTGGGTTTGGGGTTTGTTTTTTTGTGCGTGCGTGTGTGTGCTTCTTTTTTCTTCCTTTTTTGTTCTTCTGGGTGTAGGGTTTGGTTTTTTTTTTTTCTTCTCTTCAAATCCTCCCCAGGTCTCCCAAGGACAAAGCTTTGTGGAAGAAATAAAAACACTCAGGCTCAAAACGTCCACCGTGGATTGTTAAATATAGATATAATAATTAAAGGGGAGGGGGAAAGTTGCTTTTTGTTCTTTTTCTCGTGTTATTATTATTGTTTGTTATTATTTTGAATGGCTTTTTTTCTTCCTCCTGTCTCTCCTGCTGCCTTTAGGATACACTGTAGTAGAAAAACCAATGGAGGAGAACACAGGTAATATACAAATATCAAATCAAACGTGTATTTTCAAAGAGAAAAGCTAACAAAACGCCAGTGATGATGGGGCATGAAATCAGGGGGTGTGGGGTTATAGTCTGTAATCAGTCCTTGGAAAAAGGAGGTAGATACATAGAGATAGATAGATAGATACATACATACATACATAGCTATAGCTAGATAAAAAGATATTGGTATAGATAGATAGATACAGAGAGAGATAGAGAGATATAGATAGATATAGATAGATACATAGATACATAGCTATAGCTAGATAGAAAGATATTGGTATAGATAGATACAGAGAGAGATATAGAGATACAGAGATAGATAGATATAGATACATAGATAGATACATAGATACATAGCTATAGCTAGATAGAAAGATATTGGTATAGATAGATACAGAGAGAGATATAGAGAGATATAGAGATACAGAGAGATAGATAGATATAGATATAGAGAGATAGAGATAGAGAGATATATATAGAGAGATATAGATAGATATAGAGATAGAGAGGTAGAAAGGTAGAGAGAGAGAGGTAGAGAGATAGAGGTAGAGAGATAGAGATACAGACAGATATAGAGATATAAAGAGATATAGATATATATAAAAAATATGTAGTAATACAAAAAGTATTTCTAAATATGTAGAAATTCAGAAATAAAAGCATCTGTATGGGCCTAAATCTGCAATTCCTGGGGTGGAAAAAAAGCCATCCAGATCTATTTAGATGTGCTTCATAACAAAGAAGGGGCGATGTTATAATGCAGCCTGTTAACAACAGGCAGGAAAAAAGGCAACATAATATATATTATATTTAAAAGCATAGATACCTCGGTGCAGCCTCCAACAACGAGCATTTGGATGTTATATTTTAGGGTTTTTTTTTTTTGGGGGGGGAGGGTTTGGAATGGCATTACCCTATCTGCTCACACCAAGTGTATTGCCTTTAATGAACCGCACGGCAGGCAGGGAGCAAGGCGAAGAGCAGCAGCTTCTTCCCCGGGCACCGAAGAGAAATCAACCCTTGGGTGGTTTGGGGGAAGGGGGGGGGGGGGGGGCTTGTTCGAGGGGTTGTTGGGTTGGTTTTCTTTTATTTGTGTGTTTTGGTTTTGAGCTCATCGCGGTTGTTTTCCGTGCCGTGAGCAGAGCGGGAGGAGGCGGTGGTGGCGGCGGTGGTGGTTTCGAAGCTCTGCGATGGAGGAAGCGGTGGAAATCAGGCGTAAAGCTACCCAGCTCGGGGCGCGGGCGGAAAGAGCAGCTCTGGGCCAGACATTCTTCACGCTACGAGGGAAAAAAAATACAGCAATAACAACAAGAAAAAAAAAAAAAAAAAACAACCTAACCTCAGAGCCATTTCAGGGGTCGGTGCCGGTGAGGGGATGAGGGACGAGGGTGGCGAGGGAGGGGGAGCGGCTGAGGCAGCGATGGCGCGGTGGGGGGGGGGTGTTAAGGGGGGATGGCTGAGGCGGCGTAGGGCAAGGCTGAGGCCTCCCCCAGCGCCCTGGCCGAGTGGGAAGGCGCCGTTCCCAGCATTTTCACATCCTCCTGCAAAGGCGGCGGAGAGAAAATGGCGGGGAGGGGGCGTTAAGGTCAGGTTTCACCCACAGCACTTTCGCTGCCCGCCCGGAGGTGGGGCGGGGGGGGAAGGGGGGGAATCCGCACATCAGGACGAGCCTCGCCGCCGTGCTCCTGGCAGGCCTGAAGCCCCGCTCTCACCGCCCCGCCGCCCGTGTATCGCCCGTCCTTCCCCTCAGCTGCCCATCCGACGCCATTTTGTCGCCTGGGCGCCGCTCGGCGTGGCCCCGCCGGGCGGCCATTTTGTGAAGCGAGCCGGGGGGGCGGCTCCTGCAGTACCGCGGGCGAGGCGGCGCTGTGGGGCCGGGCCATGAGGGGCAGCCCACGGCCGCCGCCTCCTTCCCTTTCCCCTTTTGTCAGGCGAATTTCCTCCCTTTCCTTCCTTCTTTCTCGCGTTCTTTACGAAACGTGTTGCCCTCAAAGCACCGTCTGGAGGCCGATCTCCTCAGCCCTCGGCCGAAGCACTCCGATCAAGGAGATCCGATCAAGGAGATTAAAGTCTATTCTCCTGGCCGAGCTGTGAGGGAAAGTTTAGCCGCCCGGAGAATTAGGGGGTGTATTTATTTTTAGGAGCTATTCTCCCCCTTCTCCTCCTCCTCCTTCTCTTCCCTTCTGCGTTTTTTTTTCCCCCCAGTGATAAATCACCGAGGTCAATAAGCCACGCTGACGAGCAGGGCAACCTCGGCAAGAAACACCTCTGGATTATGAGCAAAGCCTCCCGGCTCTGGGCTTGTGATGGACGCTCATAGTGTCACAGCATCACACAGGGTTGGAAGGCACCACAAGGCTCAGCCAGTTCCAACCCCCCTGCCATGGGCAGGGACACCCCACACTAGAGCAGCCTGGCCAATAAAGATGGAAACTGTTTGAAGTTTGGGGCAAGATGGTTAATTTGGGGGCAGCAGGGCCAGGGAGGGGATTCTGCCCCTCTGCTCCACTCTGCTGAGACCTCCCCTGCAGCTCTGGGGCCAGGTCTGGAGCCTCTGTGCCAGGAAGGGTCTGGAGGTGCTGGAAGGTGCCCAGAGCAGGGCCAGGAGGATGAGCAGAGGGCTGGAGCTGCTCTGCTGTGAGCACAGCCTGAGGGAGTTGGGGTTGTGCAGGCTGGAGAGGAGAAGGCTCTGAGGTGACCTCATTGTGGCCTTCCAGGATCTGCAGGGGGCTGCAGGAAAGCTGGGGAGGGACTTTGGAGGGTGTCAGGGAGGGATAGGATTGGGGGGGATGGAGCAAAACTAGAAGTGGGGAGATTGAGATTGGCTGTGAGGAAGAAGTTGTTGCCCAGGAGGGTGGTGAGAGCCTGGCACAGGCTGCCCAGGGAGGTGGTGGAAGCCTCCTGCCTGGAGGTGTTTGCAGCCAGGCTGGAGGTGGCTGTGAGCAACCTGCTGTGGTGTGAGGTGTCCCTGGCCATGGCAGGGGGTTGGAGCTGGCTGAGCCTTGAGCTCCCTTCCAGCCCTGACCATTCTGTGACTCTATGAAAACAGGGCAGCAGAATCACTGCCGATGAAGGATGCAGGAAAGCTGGGCTCTCAAATGGCAAAGCTCACTGTCAGCCGTGTGCTTCTGCATCTATTCTCAGAAATAGTGTGGGTTGGGGTTTTTTTTTGTTTGTTTGTTTTGTTTTGGTGTGGTTTTGTGTTTTTGGTGGTGTGGGTTTTTTTTTGTTTGTTTGTTTCCTTTTAATTTTGTTCCATTTTTGTCGTCATTGTTTTTACATCCCCCAGCGGATCCCTCCCAGCCTGCTAACAACCCTTGCGTAACCGGCTGCAGCAATTTCACTTCGTGTCACTGAAAACCTGGCATAGGAATACATCACCATGCTGGGTGTTTCAGTTTTGCAGGGGAAAATACTTCCTCTCCTTCCCCCCTCCCCTTTCCTTTATTTGTCTTTCCTTTTTTCTTTTAAATACACACTTTCTGTACTGCATAATGAAGCCAGAGAAATTCAAAGCTTGGGCTGCTCCCGGCGTACTCCCTTGCTGATTTCCCTCCTGTCCCACTTATCCCTCAGCCAGCAAGATCCGTTGCTGGTTTCCCTCTTATCCTCCCCCTTCTCCCTTAGCCAGCAGGATCAGACCACTTTTCATTCAAGAAATGTTGGAGGGGGTTCTTAGGTCACATTGAAAATGAGGGAGCATATCATCAGTAAATTTGCTGATGACACCAAGCTGGGGACAGGAGTTGATCTGCTGGAGGGTAGAGAGGCTTTGCAGAGAGACCTCGACAGGCTGGACAGATGGG
The DNA here is from genome assembly GCA_011125475.1 of Melanerpes aurifrons. Classification (NCBI taxonomy): domain Eukaryota; kingdom Metazoa; phylum Chordata; class Aves; order Piciformes; family Picidae; genus Melanerpes; species Melanerpes aurifrons. The sequence continues at coordinate 2,167,990 of WWNC01000042.1, read as the reverse complement.
CAGAGTCCAACGGCATGAGATTGAACACATCCAAGTGCCAGGTTCTGCACATTGGCCACAACAACCCCAGGCAGTGCTACAGGCTGGGGGCAGAGTGGCTGAGAGCAGCCAGGCAGAGAGGGTGCTGGTTGATGGTAGAATGAACATGAGCCTGCAGTGTGCCCAGGCGGCCAGGAGGGCCATTGGCATCCTGGCCTGCATTAAGAACAGTGTGGCCAGCAGGAGCAGGGAGGTCATTCTGCCCCTGTACACTGCACTGGTTAGGCCACACCTCGAGTACTGTGTCCAGTTCTGGGCCCCTCAGTTTAGGAAGGAGGTTGACTTGCTGGAACGAGTCCAGAGAAGGGCAACGAATTTAGTGAGGGGCTTGGAACACAGCCCTGTGAGGAGAGGCTGAGGGAGCTGGGGCTGCTTAACCTGGAGAGGAGGAGACTCAGGGGTGACTTTATTGCTCTCTACAACTCCCTGAAGGGGGGTTGTAAACAGGCAGAGGTTGGTCTCTTCTCCCAGGCAGCCAGCACCAGAACAAGAGGACACAGTCTCAGGCTGTGCCGGGGGAAGTTCAGGCTGGAGGTCAGGAGGAAGTTCTACACAGAGAGAGTGATTGCCCATTGGAATGGGCTGCCCGGGGAGGTGGTGGAGTCGCCGTCACTGGAGGTGTTCAGGAGGAGACTTGACAGGGTGCTTGGTGCCATGGGTTAGTTGATTAGGTGGTGTTGGATGATAGGTTGGACGTGATGATCTTGAAGGTCTCTTCCAACCTGGTTTATTCTATTCTATTCTATTCTATTCTATTCTATTCTATTCTATTCTATTCTATTCTATTCTATTCTATTCTATTCTAAAGAGGAACAAGCTCTCCGTGGGGAAGTACGACACTGAGCGAGCTGTCTGGGATGTGGCTGCAACGAGCCCAAGGGAAGCTCTTCATTTGACTCCACCTCTGTCCCGTCAAAAAACAAACCCGACCAAAACACAACAAAACGAACCAACCAAAAAGAAAAACCAATCACAAGCCAAACAAAACGCCAAAGTAACAAAACCAAACCAAACCAAACAAAAAGCACCAAGAAACACCATCGCGAGCACCTAGCCCTCTTCCCAGCTCTTTTGCCATCCAGCAAAGCTTTGCTTCAGCCTCAGTTTCCCCCTCCTGCAGCGCCTCCTGGCTCCTTCCCAGCCCCTTGGAGGCAGTGATGCCAGAGCCAAGGCACGCCAGGAATCCGACTGCTCTCTGCTTTCTGCATTTCTCACGGCTGACGGGTGGGGGTGGGGGGCATGCCAGGGAAAGGCACTCTCCTCTTCACTTCCCTCACCAGAATCTTCACCTTGTAAACAGAACCTGCTAAAAGGCTTTGTCTGTTAGGCAGCAGCGTGCTGGCCACTGCTGTAAAAACACCGTGGCCGTGCCTGTCAGCTTCTCCTCGCGTTTAAAAGCTCGTTTAAAAACCAGACAGTGCCTAGAATGGCAAGAACGAGCCCCTCGGGGGGTTTTATGGAGTACACCGTTGTGTTCCTGGGAGCAAACCGGGCTCGCAGCAGGGTACAGTATCAGATGCCTTCGCTGGGAAAGCCCAGGGAAATTTTATCCCCGGGCCGCACCCAGCCTGAAGTGAAGAAATATTTGCATTTGCTTCTCCTTGGAGGGCAGCCAGGTCCCTCCCAGCTCTCCTTGGCCTGCCAAGGATTGCAAGAAAAGACGGGTCTATTGCAGCAGCCAAGGGAAGGGCAGAGCCCGGCCAGCGTGACTTGGAAGTGTCCCATCCTCTTTGCCCTTTTGCACTGCCACTGGGAATAAGGCAAGAGAGACCTCCAGTGGGTTTTACCTAGGTGGTCTCAGGGGGCTCTGCAAGGCTTTGGGGGCTCCCAGGGGAGAGCTTCGTGCGTTCCTGCTGCGTTGTATTGTTGCTGGCAGACCTGGGCGCTTGCAAAATCACTTGCGCGAGGGTGAGGAGCCCGAGCACAGGCTGAACCAACACAGGCTGAACCAACACAGGCTTGCTCGGCAGCAGGACAGGACACGGCTCCGGCAGCCTCGCCCCTGCGGAACCTCCGCGCCGCTTGGCCAGCGCTGGAAATTCCTCGAGCTCCTTCCGGGGGAAAACGCAGAGCTGAGCTTTGCCAGGCTGGGCGATGCAACCTCTGCCTCAGCTTGCAGTGCTCCAAACCTCAGCCAAGAAGAACATGGCTGAGATCAGTCTTTGATCCTCTTAGCTCCGTGTCAGGTTTTGTTCCTTTCAGTTGTGATTTAGTACTTCCGAGGGTATTTATTAATTCTTTTAGTGCTGTTGAAGAATGTTAAGGTAAGTGTGGTGTTGGCTAACGGGGTGGTGAATGGGGGCCCCCTTACAAAGAGCTGGAGCAGGTCCAGAGAAGGGCAACAAAGCCAATGAAGAGTCTATAGAAGAGGTCTTGTGAGGAGCGGCTGAAGGAACTGGGGTTGTTTAGTCTGGAGAAGAGGAGGCTGAGGGGAGACCTTATTGCTCTCTCCAACTGCCTGAAAGGAAGTTAGAGTGAGGCGGGTGTTGGTCTCTTCCACCTGTTTACAAGCATTAGGATGAGAGGAAATGGCCTCAAGTTGCAACAGCAGAGGTTTAGTCTGGATAGTAGAAGAAACTACTTGGCTGAAAGGGTTCTCAAACAGTGGAACCAGGCTGCCCAGGGAGGAGGTTGAATCCCCATCCCTGGAGGTGTTTAAAAGCTGCAGAAGGACCTGGTTTAGTAGTGCACTTGGTAGAGTTAGATAATGGTTGGACTCTATGATCTTAAAGGTCTTTTCCAACCAATTCTATGTCCATCCATCCCTGGCCTTTGTCATCCCCCACTCCTGAAAAAGCTGACCGCCCCTACCTCCCTTTGCTGCACCACCAGACTCTTCAGCTGTGTCTTGCCCTTCTCCTCACCCTCCAGCATCTTCTCCATGGCTTCATGTTGATAATAAACCTTTCCCTGCCTACTTGTGGCTAAAAATGGCCAAGTTCCCAGTGCTGAGAGCCTGTTCTGCAGGGGAAATCCCTGACCCGTTCCCACCATTAGCTCAGCGGAGGGGTGACACAGCTCACTGAGCACCCATGGGTGCTGTGTGGAGGATTCAAATGTGGTGTGCAATGAATCCAGCATTGGCATTTCCATCCTCCCCAACAGCCTTGCACAGCAAAATCCCCGTGGTGCCAAAATCCCAGCAGCCCTTTGCTCTCTCAGGGTTGTTGCTGCTGGGTTTTTCCCCACAGGTTGAGAGGCTTTGGAAGTCAGGAGCTGACTTCAGCCGTGGGACTTCCCTGGCGTGGGACATGGGGATGAGCATCTTCCTTACAAGGACAGACTGGGGGTGCTGGGGGTCTTCAGCGTGGAGGAGACTAAGGGTGACCTCCTTCATGTTTATAAACACAAAAAGATTGAGTGCCCAGAGGCTGGAGCCAGGCTCTGCTGGGGGATGCCCAATGCCAGCACAAGGGGCAGTGGTGGAAGCTGAGGCAGAGGAAGTGCCATGGAAACAGGAGGAAGAATTATTTCCCTGTGAGGGTGACAGAGCCCTGGAGCAGGCTGGCCCAGGGGGTTGTGTTTCCCTCTCTGGAGATACTCAAAACCTGCCTGGATGAATTCCTGTGAGGCTTGCTCTAGGTGACCCTGCTCTGGCAGGGGGCTTGGACTGGCTGATCTCTCAACCTCCCTTCTAGCCCCTAACATTCTGTGATTCCAGCCAGACCCAAAGCCACCTACTTCTGTGACAGGGACAGACCACAACTTTACATTAGCATCCCATTTATAAATAAGTCTATAGCAAGCTAGAATCACAGAATGGTTTGGGTTGGAAGGGACCTCCAACACTCATCCAGTCCAACCCCTCTGCAGTCAGCAGGGACATCTCCATTAGAACAGGCTGCCCAGAGCCCTGCTGAGCCTCACCTTGAATATCTCCAGGGCTGAGGCCTCAACCACCTTCCTGGGCAACCTGTTGGGGTGTTCCATCACCCTCATGATGCAGAACTTGGGTAATCTAAATCTGCCCTTCTCTAATTTCAAACCATTGTCCCTGGTCCTGTCCCTGCAGCCCTTTGTACAGACTCCCTCTGCAGCCTTCTTGCAGCCCCTTCAGGTACGGGCAGGCTGCTGTTAAGTCTCCCTGGAGCCTTCTCTTCTCCAGGCTGAACAACCCCAGCTCCCTGAGCTTGTCCTCCCAGAGAGGTGCTCCAACCCCCTGATGATTTTGTGGCTTCCTCTGCTCCATGCCCTTCCTGTGCTGAGGGCACCAGCGCTGAGCGCAGCGCTCGAGGTGAGGTCTCTTCAGAGCAAAGCACAGTGGCAGAATCACCTCTCTCCATCTGCTGTTTTGGATGGTGTGGCTGATTGCTGGGGGGGGGAAGTAGACTCACTAACAAAGGTTGAGTAACAGACCTGGGAGATGGGGCAGGAAATAGTTGTTGGGTTGATGTGATTAATCAACCAGCCCTGCAGACTCCAGCGCGTACACGACCCGTACCTTAACCCTTTCATTCAGGAGCACCACAGAGCCAGTGTACCACATCACCCTGGAGCTGCTGGCAACTCCTCCTTTTTCCCCCCCCATCAGGAAAGCATTAAAAACCATCGGAGACGTGCTCGCTCTTTTCTGCTCTCGATTTGTGGCTTTTGAAGCACTTTGGGTTAAAAAGAAAGCTCCTCTTTCTCCAGCGGCTTTGCAACGCCCTCGCAAAACAAAACCGCCGGTGACATCGGCTGTGCAGATGTTGGGCACACAGGGAGCTGGGCTCCTTTCTGCTGGTTTGGGGCACGGATTGAGAGAGGATCAAAAAGCTTCTGATGGCAGAGCAGTCAGTATTGTCCTGGATAACGTCCAAAGGCGGCTGTCGGGCTTCCCCGGCAGCCCGGCGCGGTGGCGGGTGGAGGAGAGGCAGCCTTTAGCTGGAGTTGTTCTGCCTGACGGAGGAATTTGTGCTCCGCCTGCCCTCTGCTGGCTTTGAGACTTGGTTGAGGTGGAGCTCAGATAGCGCAGGCTGGCAGCAAAAGTTAGCTCCCACCACCAAAACCCCTTTAATCGACACCAAAAATCTCGTGTCCCAGCCCCTGACAAACCACCCTGGGCTCTCTGCTGGGCAACAGCAGCTGCTGCCAAATCGTTGCCCCCCCCAAAACCAGCTGCACCGTGACCCCGAGTGACCCCATTTTTTGCCTATAAAAATGGCTCTTTTTGGTGTTTTCTTATTTTTAACCATGTGTTTTGTGAGTTTGGAATGCAGGGTGGATGAAAGAAACGAGGGGGGGTGGTGGTGGTGTTAAACTCGAGGGTTTATTTAACTACAAGTAACTAAATCAGTGCCTGCTCCCTGCACCACCACAGAGAGAAACATTGGCAGTGAAACCCCCAGGGAAGTGGAGAAGAAAGGGAAAAAAACCACACCACCCAAGAAAACCAAAGCAGCCTTGGAAAAGAAGTTTTAAACCAGAAATAAGTGAAGGAAACCTCAGCTCCTCTGCTGCTGCTGCTGCTTTGCCAGGGCTTTTTATGTCCATACCCAGCACAGAGCCACTCCAGGACGCCGCTTCTGCGCCTCTCTGCCCAGCCAGTCCAGTGGGTCAAGGCCTGGGGTATATTTTGGTGACAAAGCCAAATGGAGTTATTTGGGGATGCAACAAGCACCCAGGTCTGACTGCAGAGGGCATCCCAGAGGGTGCCCCCCGCCCCCTCCTTGGTGGCTGGCACTGGAAGGGGGAGGGGAAGCCACAGGGTTTTAGCAGGAGGATTCATGTCGCCGGCGGATGTGGCAGGGCTTGCAGAGGAGGTGGTCACCCAGGGGGTAGCACCCGTTCTCGGTTGGCTCTGGTGACAGAGGCATCCCACAGCTCTGGGGGCAAGAAGGAGAGAAAGGAAAAAAAGGAGGCCACCTTTTAGGGTGTTGTTTATCCCTTCCTTCCTGCAAAACTTTCCAGCACTCAGAAAAAACAACAAACAATCACAGAATCGTTAGGGTTGGAAGGGACCACAAAGATCAGCCAGCTCCAAGCCCCTGCCATGGGCAGGGACACCTCACACAGGTTGCTCACAGCCACCTCCAGCCTGGCCTTAAAAACCTCCAGGAATGAGGCTTCCACCACCTGCCTGGGCAACCTGTGCCAGGCTCTCACCACCCTCATGGGCAACAACTTCTTCCTCACAGCCAATCTCAATCTCCCCATTTCTAGTTTTCCTCCAATCCCCCCAGTCCTATCTCTCCCTGACAGCCTAAAAAGTCCCTCCCCAGCTTTCCTGGAGCCCCCTGCAGATCCTGGAAGGCCACAATGAGGTCTCCTGGGAGCCTTCTCCTCTCCAGCCTGCACAACCCCAACTCTCTCACTCTGTCTTCCAATGAAAGCATGAAAAGCTGAAGCTTCCCTGGCTGACCACATTGTCCTTTTCCCCCCACCTGTTTGGGTTTGCCCCTTCTCCCTTACTTGCAAGATAAACTGGCGGCTTAGAAACCAGCCCCGTGGCCATGCCTTGCAAAGGGCCCAGTGCCAAACCCCTCGGGTTCTGGGGGGTACCTCGCAGCGGTAGCAGCCCTCGTGGAAACTGCGTCCCAGGCACTCGATCTTGTAGGTGTCCTTGTCCTGGCTGGGGATGATGGGGAGCTCGCAGGCGCTGCAGACTGTGGCATATTTCCTGATGGGAGCAAACCAGAGCAGCCTGAGCCCCGTGGGGGGACGCTGACAAGCTGAACCACCCCCCAAAATGTGTGTGTGGGGGTTGTTGCCCCTTTCCTCCTTCCCCAACCTGTAGAAGTCAGGCACGCAGTACACCTCGTCCCACTCGTCCACGGCAAAGCTCTCGGTGCCGATGGCGCGGCCGCAGGCGCTGCAGGAGAAGCAGCCAGGGTGGTAGCCCTTGCCCAGGGCACGGACGATGCGCTCCACGATCAGCCCCTGGCACTTGGCACATTTCTCCAGTGTGGCCTGGACATTGGGGGACACACACAGGATCAGAGGATGTTAGGGGTTGGGAAGGGACCTCCAGAGATCATCCAGTCCAACCCCCCCCGCCAGAGCAGGAGCAGAGAATCCAGGACAGGTCACACAAGAACACATCCAGATGGGGCTGGGAAGGCTCCAGAGAAGGAGACTCCACAACCTCTCCACAGCCTGCTCCAGGGCTGTGGGACCCTCACAGTGAAGAAGTTCCTCCTCATGCTGAGGTGGAACCTCCTGGGCTGCAGTTTATATCCACTGCCCCTTGTCCTGTCCCAGGGCACAGCTGAGCAGAGCCTGTCCCTGTCCCCTCCCTCCTGACCCCCAGCCCTCAGATATTTAGAAACATTGATTAAATCCCCTCTCAGTCTTCTCCTCTCCAAACTAAACAGCCCCAGGGCTCTCAGCCTCTCCTCCCCAGGCAGTGCTGCAGTCCCTTCAGCATCCTTCTAGCCCTGCATTGGACTCTCTCCAGCAAATCCCTGTCCCTCCTGAGCTGGGGAGCCCAGAACTGGATGAATATTGATTCCAGGTGGGGCCTCACCAGGGCAGAGTAGAGGTGTGTGTGGGGGAGAACCTGCCTGGATCTGCTGGCCACGCTCCCCAGGATCCCATTGGCCTTCTTGGCCACCAGGGCACACTGCTGTCCCATGCAGAACTTGTTGCCCACCAGCACTCCCAGGTCCTTCTGCACGGCGAGAGGTCAGCTCCCTGCCTCAGCACTCTGTGGTAGCTCTGGGCTGTGCCTAGGAAAATTTTCCACAGACTGAGTAGAAAAGTGGTAGAATGTAAATAAATGACCATTGGATGGGAAGGGAAGAGGTCTAAACAATCCCATTGGTCTGACTGCTAACATAAAGGTAGTTGTATGAACTAACTTCTCCCTCTTTTTGTCTTCCTCAGTCTAGCAGATACCAGCTGGGAGCTTTTGCTTGGCTGTTGCTGACCTTGGCTGCCTTCTTGTTGGGGCTAATTACTAACAAGCTACTCTCTGCTCTTCCCTCTTTTACCTTGTACAGAGTGGGGGAAGGGAAAGCTGTTGGCAACCTCCTGGTTTTGTCCAGGGGAGGTTCTTGTGCTGTCTACAAATTGTAAGTCCCAGTAAATATTGTATGTGTTGTGCATATTCACTGCAGTCCATAGCTCTAGGCTGTAGTCTTGCTTGTAACTAGAGCTCCGCTTGCTTCCACCTGAGCTGGTCTGGCAAGTTTATTTTGGGGGTTAATTTCGACCCACCCCCACTCCCCATCTACTTGGGTCACAACGACCCCAAACAACGCTACAGGCTTGGGGCAGTGTGGCTGGAAAGCTGCTGGCAGAAAGGGACCTGGGGGGTGCTGATGGATAAGCAGCTGAAGAGGAACCAGCAGTGTGCCCAGGGGGCCAAGAAAGCCCTGGGGGTGCTGATGGACAAGCGGCTGAAGAGGAGCCAGCAGTGTGCCCAGGGGGCCAAGAAAGCCCTGGGGGTGCTGATGGACAAGCAGCTGAAGAGGAGCCAGCAGTGTACCCAGGGGGCCAAGAAAGCCCTGGGGGTGCTGATGGACAAGCAGCTGAACAGGAGCCAGCAGTGTGCCCAGGGGGCCAAGAAAGCCCTGGGGGTGCTGATGGACAAGCAGCTGAACAGGAGCCAGCAGTGTGCCCAGGGGGCCAAGAAAGCCCTGGGGGTGCTTGATGGACAAGCAGCTGAACAGGAGCCAGCAGTGTGCCCAGGGGGCCAAGAAAGCCAAAGGCCTCCTGGCTGGGATCAGCAATGCTGTGTCCAGCAGGAGCAGGGAGGGGACTGACCCCTGGGACTCAGCTCTGGGGAGGCCACATCTCAAGGGTTGGGTCCAGTTTTGGGCACCTCAGTGCAAGAGAGATGTGGAGGTGCTGGAGCCAGGGCAGAGAAGGGCAAGGAAGCTGTGAAGGGCCTGGAGAATAAATCTGATGAGAAGAGACTGAAGGAGCTGGGGATGGTTAGCTTGGAAAAGAGGAGGCTGAGGGGAGACCTCATTGCTCTGTACAACCACCTGAAAGGAGGTTGTGGAGAGGCTGCTGCTGGTCTCCTCTCACAGGTAATTAGTGATAGAGCAAGAGGGAATGGCCTCAAGCTGCCACTGGGGAGGTTTAGACTGGACAGTAGGAAAAATTCTTCCCAGCAAGAGTGGTCAGGGACTGGCAGAGGCTGCCCAGGGAGGTGGTGGAGTCCCCAAGCCTGGCTGTGTTTCAGGGTGGTTTGGATGTGGTGCTTGGGGCTATGGTTCAGCAGGGTTCTGTGTTGGGCTGGGTGATCCTGAGGGTCTTCTCCAACCCGACTGCTGCTGTGGTGCTTCTGTGATTCCTGCCCCCCCTGCAGGGGTGCTGTTTGTGCCTGGGGGAGGGGAGGTACCTGGTAGCAGGAGTCGCAGATGGGCCTCCCGTCCCGCTGGTAGTAGCGCTGGGCGGCCAGGGGCCGCTGGCAGCTGCGGCAGGTGAAGCAGTCGGCATGGTACAGCTTCCGCAGCGCCTCCACCGCCGCCTCCCCGCGCCCCAGCGCCTTGTGGCAGAAGGCACAGATGTCTGGTGGCAGAAGGGACACACAGAGGGTTGGGTGCGCTGCCTGCCTCGCTTTCCCCACCTTAACTCGGGCAGTGCCCCGCTCCCTGCGGCACCACAGAGGGAAATGTTTAAGTGGAACTCCAGTGGAAGAAAAGCCACCCAAGGAACCCAAAGCAGCATGGAGAGGAGCTTCAGCAAACAAGCAAAGGACTCCTCAGCTCCTCTGCCAGCACTGCTCTGCCAGCACTGCTCTGCCAGCACTGCTCTGCCAGGGCTTTTTGTGCTCAGAACCAGTGCAGAGCTGTGCCAGGACTCTACACCAGTGCCTCTCTGCCTGGCCAGCACAGTGTGTCTGGGTACGCTTTGGTGACCGAAACCTCGATCCCACCCCGTGCAGCTGGGTCCCCTCCCTTACCTCTGGGGTTGTCCCTCTCCAGGTGCCCATTTGCATCCTGCCACGCTGCTTTGCCTGCCTGCTCCTGGCTAAGTTTGGGTGGCCTCAGTTCGGCAGGGCGGGTGGAAGGGGCCTGGTGAGCAGGGAAAGGCCAAAGGCAGGTTGCATTTTACTGCCCCACACTTGGAAGTGGGGAAACTGAGGCACGGGGTGGGGGGGGGATCACACCCCATTGTCCTTACCTGGAGGGTGGTGGATGCTGCCAGGTCCAGCTGCTGCAGCGCGGGCCCCAGGGCCTCTGCAGACAAGGGCTTGGGCGCTTCGGAGAGGACAAGAACCGGGGAGGACACAAGCACAGGGGCTGCTGGGTGGGTTTCTGCAGCCAAAGCCAGACATGAGTGCTTCAGGGGGACAGGGAGGTCCAGCAGTGCCCCATCACAGTACCACCCCCACAGCTCTGCAGCCAGGCTCGGGGACCTGCCCCAAAGGCAAACGTCCTCCCGGGCTAACAGCACCGATAAGCACCCAGCAGTGCCGAGCAAACACAGCCCTTCCCCAGCACCCGGATCCATCCTGGGAGTGGGACAGGGATATGGGGAACAACCCCCCCAGAAGAGACCCCTCACACCTCTCCCTGCTTGCCAGCACATCCTTTGGCAAAACTTCCCCACAGCGTCCTCAGCGCCATCCTCATCCTCCCAGCACCGCTCACAGGCCCCCACGGGCGCCCCTCACCTCCATTGGGCAGCTCAGGAGGCTGTGGCGGTGAGGTGTGGGGGTGCTGGGTGCGGGGGCCCTCAGCACCATCCAGCTGCCGCTCCTTTGGGGTTCTCTCCTTGGCAGCCGCCTCCCTCCGCGGCGGCACCAGGGTGATGAAGACAGACGAAGCGATCCTCTTCTCCACCTTCCCCGGCAGCATCGCCGACGTCATGGAAGGGACGGACCTGGGGTCAGCGTGGGGCAAACCGATGTAAAAGGGAGAGCAAAGGCCGGGGGGGGGGCACCGGCAGCTCCCGCAGCCGCGCTGCCCTTCGGCTCCAAGCCGCCTCCCTCCTCACCCTCCCGGAAAGGCAGAAGGAATGAGCGGCCCCGGCCCACGTCACGGCAATAAATGACCTCACGCCTGCCAGGACACGGGGTGAAGGGTCCAAAGGGTCTCGGCGAGGCAGCAGCAGAAATCACCCAGGCTTGTGCCACCGTGGCCAAACCTCACCCTTTTAGAAGCGTTTTAACCCCCCCTTTGTTTCCTCTTATTGCCTCCCCTGGGAGGCCCCTGCGGGCAACAGGAAAAACACAACTTTTCCTCTCGAAAATAGGATCTGCTCTTCCAAACCCTTTTCTGGGCTGTTTTAGGTCTCCGTTCCCCCTCCACGTCCTCCCATGTCCGCACTAATCGCTCCCGGCTTGGGGTTTCCCTCTTTTCATTGTTGCAGATGGGGAAACCGAGGCAGGCTGCCGGCAACCGCCGCAGCCCCAGCCCCGGAGCAGCCCCCCCCCCCAGCTCCGCCGCAGCCCCCTCCAGCCCCGAAGCAGCCCCCCAGCCCCGCCGCAGCCCCGGAGCAGCCCCCTCCAGCCCCGCCGCAGCCCCAGCCCCGGAGCAGCCCCCTCCAGCCCCGGAGCAGCCCCCCCCCCCCCGGCCCCCAGCCCCGGAGCAGCTCCCCGGCCCAGCCCCCCCCAGCCCCGGAGCAGCTCCCCCCGGCCCAGCCCCCAGACCCCTCCCAGCCCCGGAGCAGCTCCCCCCGTGAGCCCCCCCAGCCCCGGAGCAGCCCCTCCTTCCCCGCCGCAGCCCCTCCTTCCCCGGTGCAGTCCCAGCCCCAGCCCCGCCCCGCAGCCCCAGCCCCGAGCAGCCCCAGTCCCAGTGCAGCCCCCCAGCCCCCAGCCCCCTCCTTCCCCGGTGCAGCCCCAGCCCTGGAGCAGCTCCCCGCCCCGGCAGCCCCTTCCAGCCCCGGAGCAGCTCCCGTCCCGCCCTCCAGCCCCCAGCCCCAGCCCCGAGCAGCCCCCAGCCCCCAGCCCCGGCAGCCCCGGAGCAGCTGCAGCCCCCCAGCCCTGAGCCCCCCGACGACCCCGACGAACCCTGCTTGGGAAGGAAAAGGGATGTTTGTTCAGCTTCCCCACGGGAAAAGCAGCCGGGGCGAAGCTTCCCCTTCCCAGATGGGATGGTTTGGAGCAGGGGGGGGGATGGGGGGGGGGAACCCCGAGGCTGTAGCTGCTGTGGCAGGATTTATCCCCAGAGTGAATCAGCAGCTTGAGCAATACCTGTGTGATGAGTTGTCTGCTCTCATGGCCCCAGGCAGGGCAGCTCTGCTCCCCCCTCAGATCCTGCTCAGGGATGTGGGGAGCCAGTCCCTCCATGCTGGGGACAGAGCTTCAGGGCATGCACACCAGTGACCATATACATCCCCCAATGACCCTCTGCAGACCCCTATACACCCCCTGGAGAGCCCTGTAGGCTCCTACAGGCCCATGCACATCACCTGCAGCCACCTATAGACCCCTATGGACCCCTGTAGGGCTATATACATCCCCTATAAACACCTTCAGGCCTCTAGACCCCTATAGGTGCATATGCATTCCCTATATAGACCTCAATACATCACCTATAGACCCCAATAAATCACCTATAGACCCCTGAAGACCTCTATAGGCCCATATACATCCCTTCTAGACCCCTGTAGACCTTTATAGATACCTGTAGACCCACACACATTCCTTACAGATCCCTGCAGACCCCTATACATCACCAACAGACCCTTACAGACCACTATAGACCCCTAAAACCTCTACAGACCATATACATCCCCTATAGATGCCTACAGACCATTACAGGCCCCTATAGACCCTCACAGACTCCAATACATCACCAATAGACCCCTAGAGACCCACATACATTCCTTACAGACCCCTCTACAGACTCCTGTAGAACCCCTATAGACTCATATACCCACCCTATAGACCCCTACAGAGCCTTGTGCCCCCTGTACTCCACTGTAGACCCCCTATAGAACCACAGAGCTGTTGAGGTTGGAAGAGGCCTCTGAGCCCATCCAGTCCAACCACTCACCCAGAGCTCACAACCCCTGCCACCAAACCACCTCCCTCAGCACCACATCCGTGTGGCTTTTAAACACCTCCAGGGGTCAGGGCTCCACCACCTCCCTTGGCAGTCTGTCCCAGTTCCTGAGAACCCTTGCTGGGAGGAAAATTCTCCTCCTCTCCAGCCTGAACCTGCCCTGGCACAACTGGAGGCTGTTTCCTCTTGTCCTGTCATTTATTTCACCTGAGCAGAGCCCAACCCCCACCTGGCTCCAGCCTCCTGCAGGCAGCTGTAGAGAGCCAGAAGGTCTCCCCTGAGCCTCCTCTTCTCCAGGCTAAGCAACCCCAGCTCCCTCAGCCTCTCCTCCCAGGGCTGTGCTCCAGACCCCTCCCCAGCTTTCTTGCCCTTCTCTGGACACCTTCCAGCAGCTCAACCTCCTTCCTAACCTGAGGAGCCCAGAACTGGACACAGGACTCCAGGTGTGGCCTGAGCAGTGCTGAGCACAGGGCACAAGGACTTCCCTGCTCCTGCTGGCCACACTCTTCCTGACCCAGGCCAGGATGCCCTTAGCCTTCTTGGTCCCCTGGGCACCCTGCTGGCTCATGTTCAGCCTACTATCAACCAGCACCCCCAGGTCCCTCTCAGCCACTCTGACCCCAGCCTGTAGTTCTGCATGGGGTTGCTGTGGCCAATGTGCAGAACCTGGCACTTGGATGTGTTCAATCTCCTCTTCTCCAGACTAAACACCCCCAGGTCCCTCAGCTGCTCCTCACAGTACCTGTGTTCAGGGTCCTTCCCCAGCTTGGTTGCCCCTCTCTTGGACCCACTCCAGCCCCTCAATGTCCTTCTTGGAGTGAGTGGCCTGAAACTGAACCCAGGACTTGAGGTGCAGCCTCACCAGTGCCAAGTAGAGGGGGGTCAATTCCTGCCCTGCTCCTGCTGGCCACACCATTGCTGGCCCAGGCCAGGCTGCTGGTGGCCTTCTTGGCCACCTGGGCATGCTCCTGGCTCATCTTCAGCTGGCCATCAATCAATGCCCCCAGGTCCTTCTCTACCAAGCAGCTACTCTCCAGCCACTCTTCCCCAAGCCTGTAATGGCACTTGGGGTTCTGTGGCCCAAGTGCAGCACTCTGCAGCACACTTGACCTTGTTGAATCTCATCCTCTTGGCCCCAACCTGTCCAGCCAGCCCTGTCCAGATGACTGCAGAGCCTCTCTGCCCTGCAGCAAATCAACTTCCCACCCAGCCTGCTGTTGTCTGCACACAGTGTGAGTGAGGGTGCCCTCAGTGCCCTCATCCAGATCACTGATACTGAACACAACTGGCCCAGGCAGTGAGCCCTGGGGAGCACCGCTTGTGACCAGCCACCAGCTGGGCTTAACTCCATTCCCTCACCCCTCCTTGGGCCCAGCCACCAGGCAGCCTCTCACCCAGCAGAGCCTGTGCCTGGCCGAGGCAGCAGCAGGCAGCTTCTCCAGGAGCAGGCTGTGGGAAACTGTGTCAGAAGCCTAAAGTCCAGGCAGACAACAGCCACAGGCAGGAGCAGAGCAGAGTGGCCAAGCATGAACCCATGATGCATGATGTCACCCATGGTGACCTGCTCCCTGCCTTTCCCTGGCACCCAGGGCAGACTGCCAGCCCTGTAATTGCCCTTAGCCTCCTTCTGGCCCTTCCTGTGGCTGAGCCTCCCATTTGCTAACCTCCAGCCCACCAGGACCCCTGAAAAACCATGGAGAGTGGCTTGGTGAGCTCTTCTGCCAGCCCCTCCAGCACCCTTGGGTGGGTCTCACCTGCACCTGTAGACTGGTGTGCAGCTAAATGCTGGAGCAGGGCACAAACCCTTTCTCCTTGGAGCTTGGGGGGGGGCTCATTCCCACCCCCTCCCCTGCCTTCCAGCTCAGGGGCTGGGTGCCCAGGGAACAGCTGCTCTTGATACCAAAGGCTGAGCAGAGAGGGTGCTGAGCACCTCAGCCTCTGGCACTCTTTCCTCCTGCACCCATTCAAGGGTGGAGGTTCCCCAGGGCTCTCCTGCTGCTGCCTTTGTGGGAGCACTGGTGATTCCCTCTTCATGGAGGCGTTTGCTCTTCCCTCCTCATGGAAGCACAGCAGTACCCAGGCCAAGTCCAAGCTGGGCCTTGGCCTTTCTGAGTTTCTCCCTCACATCCTTCCAGCCCAGCTGAGTGGCTGCCCCCTGCCTGAGGGCCATCAGCTGCCCTCTTGTTGCTGAGCTGCAGCCAAAGCTCTCTGCTCAGCCCTGCCAGGTCTCCTTCCTCACCAGCTCTGTTCTGGGCCCGGGGGGGGGTCTGCTCCTGTGCCTTACTTCTTAAGGGAAGGGCTGAGGTGGGGGCATGACAACCTCTGGTGTCCCCTTGTTCCTTCCCCCAGTGGCCTCTCAGTCCCCTTCTCCATACCTGGAGATGGCCTTGCAGCTCCCCCCCCCCCCATCTCCTGTCTCCCACTGAGTGGCCCTGCAGCCCCCCCATCCCCTTCCCGAGGGTGCCCTGTCCCCTGTGTGGCAGTGGCTGCACCGTGTCCCCCCTGCCCGGGAGCACCTCCTCTCCCCCCGGGGGTGTCCCCAGTCCCATTCCCAGGGCCATGCCCAGTCCCTTCCCGCGGGTGGCTCTTGGCCCCTTTGTCCTGTCCCAGGGTGTCCTTAACGCTTTACCCAGGGGTGTCCCGTGTCCCATTCGGGGGTGTCCTGTCCCCTGCCCGGGGGCGGCCCCCATCTCTGACCTGGGGGTGTCCCCCATCCCCTCCCCGGGGGTGGCTCTTGGTCCCTTTGTCCCATCCCTGGGCAGCTCTGGAATCCTCATCCCATGACCTGAGGGGTCCTGGTTTGCATCTCGGGGGGGTGCCTTGTTCTCCCCTCCCCCGTGGGTGTCCCCAGTCCTCCACCTGGGGGGTCTCCTACCTGGGGGGTGGTCTCCTCACCTAGGGAGGTCCTACTTTGAGGGGGGGGAGGTCCCCCGCCCGGAGTAGGGAGGGGCCCTCTGCCCGGGGGTGTCCCTGCAGCCCCTCCTGCCCCTCCTGGGGGTGTCCCTGCAGCCCCTCCTGCCCCTCCTGGGGGTGTCCCCGTCCCTGTCCCCTACCTGGGCTGCCGGTGCGGGTCCCTCCGTGCGCGGCGGGGACAGCGGGGAGGCAGAGCCAGCGCCCGGCATCACCGCCCCTTCCTCCCTCCCTCCTCCTCCTCCTCCTTCCTTCCTCCTCCCCCCTGCCTGCCCCACGGCCTCTGGCAGAGGGGAGGAGGGGACACAAGTCCTTACGGTGCCGCACACGTCCCCGTGGAGCCTCTTGGCACGCCCCATGGACCCCAGGGCGCCTCATGGGCCCAAGGGGGTCCCACGTGTCCTTAGGGTGCCCCCCGAGCCCTCTGGCTGCCCCATGCACCCCAGGGTGCCCCATGGCCCATTCAGGCTCCAGGGGGATGGTTGGTTATGCCCCTGCTGACTGCTGGAGGCTGGGCTGGGTGACCTTCAGAGGTCCCCTCCAGAGGTCCCCTTCCACCCAAACCTGTCTGGGATTGATTCATTCTGTGCCCAGGGTGCCCCATGGACCTCCCTGCTTGACCCAGGGTGCTCTCTACAGCCTTAGATGCCCTCAACAACCCCAGGGTGCCCCATGGACCTCCCTGCTTGGGTGGTCTCTACAGTCTTAGATGCCCCAAACAACCCCAGGGTGCTCCACGTGCCTAGAGGTTCCCCCTGTGCCTCCCCACATCCCCCTCTGTGCCCCTGTACAGCCTCAGGTGGGGTCTCACACAGCTCCAGGAGGTCCCACAGGGCAAGGGCCAGGTCCTGCACTTGGGTCACCACAACCCCAAACACTGCCACAGGCTGGGGGCAGTGGCTGGAAAGTGCCTGGGGAAAGGATCTGGGGGTGCTGGTGGGTGGCTGAACAGGAGCCAGGCTGTGCCCAGCTGGCCAAGAAGGCCACCAGCATCCTGGCCTGGGGCAAAGCCAGTGTGGGCAGCAGGAGCAGGGCAGGGATGGTGCCCCTGGACTGGGCACTGCTGAGGCCACAGCTGCAGCACTGGGTTCAGATCCAGGCAGCACAGGAGAGGAGGCACTGAGGGGCTGGAGGGTGTGCAGAGAGGAGCAGCAAGGCTGGGGAGGGCTTGGGAGGGCATCACAGAGGAGTGGCTGAGGGAGCTGGGGGTGCTCAGTGTGGAGGAGGCTGAGGGGAGACCTCCCTGCCCTCTGCAGCTGCCTGGAAGGAGGCTGCAGGGAGGCTGGGCTTGGTCTCTGCTCCCAGGTAACTAACAACAGGACAAGAGGAGTTTGAGTTGTGCCAGGGGAGGGTGAGGTTGGACAGGAGGAACAATTTCTGTACTGAGAGAGTGGTCAGGGGTTGGAAGAGGCTGCCCAGGGGGGTGGTGGAGTCCCCAGCCCTGGAGGGGCTCAGGAAGCTGTAGCTGTGGTGCTGCAGGATGTGCTTTAGTGCTGCTGGCAGCTGGGTTAGACTCGATGCTCTTGAAGGTCTTTTCCAACCTTATTGACTCTGATTCTGACACCCACTGTGTGCCCCTACAGCCCCCCCAGATCTAGCCCCAGCTGGCCCCACCTGCCCCATAGACCCCCAGGCTGCCCCACACAGCCCATAGTGCCCCACACTGCCCCAGGTCTCTCCTCTGTCCCTCCCCTGCTCCCTGCCTGGGGCTGCAGCCACAGCCACTGCTGGGGCTTCCCTCCCACCCCAGGCTGCTCCCCCCCTTTGCCAGGGCTGTTGCCCCCTGGCATGGCACAAGTGGCTGCAGCCAGGAGGGGAAACTGAGGCACAGAGACAGGTCTCAGCTGGGGGCTCACCCCCTCCACACCTGAGTTTCCCTTCTCAGGGAGGAACTGCACCAAGCAACCTCCTCCCAAAGGCTGCCCCCTGACCCTCCCCCAGCCCCCCCAGCCCGATGGGCACCCAGCTGGCTCTGCCCACAGCTGGTGCTGCACAAAACTTTATTCCCCAGGCCTTCTGAGCCCCTGGAGGCCCCTGCACTGCAGCAGCAGGGCCCTGCAGCCACCAAGGATGGGGACATTTGCCAGTGCTCCATGTCCCCAGCGGCTCCACACCCTCATGGGGGCCCCTCAAAACCCAGGAGCCCTGTGAGTGTCCCCCCAGCCTCCCCCACCCTGGGGGAGGGGGCCCAGCACCTTCCAGGAGACCTTTCTCCTTTGTCCCCATGGGGGATCTGTGACAAGGAGGATTGGGGGTGCCAGGCAAAGCCCCCCTGAGTTGCTGATGCCCAGTTACAGCCCACAGCTTGTCAGGACGTCTCCTCCGAGCCCGGTTTGGATGGCAGCTGCCTGTCCCTCTGGAGCTGCTGGGTGGAGTCCTGCAGGAGATCACAGAAACACCAAATTACAGACTGGGGAGGGGAGGAAGGGACCTCTGCAGCTCAGCCAGCCCAGCCCCTGCCCCAGCAGGGCAGCCACAGCACCCTGCCCAGCAGCACAAGGCCCAGGGGGGGTTGGAAGCTCTCCACACCAGCAGACTCCACAACCTCTCTGGGCAGCCTGCTCCAGGCCTCAGCACCCTCACACCAAACAACTTTCTCCTCCTGGGTGCCAGTTGGTGCCCCCTGCCCCTTGGCCTGGCCCTGGGCTCCCCTGAGCAGAGCCTGGCCCCAGCCTCTTGCCCCCCACAGCTCCTTTAGCTCTTGCTGAGCATTGCTCAGCTGCCCTCTGGGGCTGCTCTTCTGCAGGCTCTCAGCCCCAGGGCTCTCAGCCTTTGCTGCTCCCAGAGCTGCTCCAGGCCCCTCAGCAGCTTCAGAGCCTCTCCCTGTTCTCTCTCCAGTGGTTCCCTGTCCCTCTTGAGCTGGGGAGCCCAGCCCTGGACCAAGGTCTCCAGATGTGGCCTAAGGAGGAGTAGAAGGAGAGGAGAACCTGCTGCCCACACTCTTCTTCATACTCCTCAGGACACTATTGGCCTTCTTAGCTCTGGGAGCCCAGTGCTGGCTCAGGGACAACCTCTTGTCCCCCAGCACTCCCAGGTCCTTCTCCATGGAGCAGGACCCCTCTAGCAGCTCCCCCCTCCCCTGTCCTGCTGCAGGAGGCTGTTCCCGCCCCCAGGGGCAGGACCCTACCCTTGCCCTGGTTGAACTTCATGCCCCACTCTGCAGCCTGGCCAGGTCTGGCTGGCTGGCAGCACAGCCTGGGGGGTGTCAGCCACTCAAGAGATGGAAGAGGAGAAGCAGAAAGCTCTCTCCCACGGCCTGAGGCTGCCACCAGCCCTGGCAGCGTGGCTGGCAGCGACCTCCTCTCACCTGCTGCTGGCACACATCCAGCATGATGCTGGCATGGAGCAGGCACCAGAACTCTGCCAGCAGAGAGATGAGGACGTGGAAGACGTCAAGCCAGCGGCCAACGGTGAGGAGGAGGATGAAGAGGCCTCCCATCCGCACCAGCACCGTCTGGTAGGCGCTCTGCCGCGGGCCCTCTGCGGGGACACGGAGCCCAGCTCACAGCCTGCCACTGCCACAGGGGTGCTGTGCCTAGAGCCCCAGGATATCCTCCCCGTGCCCCCCTGCAGACCCCCAGCATGGCACAGACAGCACCAGGTGCCCATACAGCCCCAGGATGCCCCCCGTGGCCCCTGCAGACCCCCAGCATGGCACATACAGCCCCAGATGCCCCATACATGCCCTATATATCCCCAGGTGCCCATACAGCCCCAGGATACCCCCTTTAATCCTCCTACAGACCCCCAGGATGCCCCGTGTGCCCATGTACAGTGCCAGGATGTCCCCTGTACCCCCCTGCAGACCCCCAACATGGCACATACAGCCCCAGATGCCCCATACACCCCCAGGATGCCCCACGTGTCCCCATACAGCCCCAGGATATCCTTTCTACCACCATACAACCCCAAATGTCCCCAAACACCCATAGGATGCCCATGTGCCTGCTTACACCCCCAGAATGCCCCCTGTACCCCCATACAGCCCCAAATGCCCCATACACCCCCTATACCCTCCCCAGGATGCCCCATGTGCCCGTGCACAGTGCCAGGATGTCCCCTGTACCCCCACACAGACCTTCAGGATGGCACATACAGCCCCAGATGCCCCATACACCCCCAGGATGCCCCATGTGCCTCTATACACCCCCAGGATATCCTCTTTACCACCATACAACCCACATAACCCCCACAACCATAGGATGCCCATGTGCCTGCTTACACCCCCAGGATGCCCCCTGCACCCCCATACACCCCCTGTACACTCCCCAGGATGCCCCATGTGCCCGTGCACAGCACCAGGATGTCCCCTGTACCCCCCTGCAGACCCCCAGCATGGCACATACAGCCCCAGATGCCCCCTACACCCCCTACACACTCCCCAGGATGCTCCATCTGCCCCTAAACACCCCCCGGCCGCCCCCACACTGGCACCCCCGGCCCAGCCCCCCGCAGGCGGGGCCGGGCTCCTGCTCACCTTGCATGTGGATGACCAGCAGGGTGTAGCAGATGGTGAGCGGCGTCCAGAAGCGGACAGCCTCCAGCGTGGAGAGGAAGTCCCTGTTGATGAGCTCCACGGCAGCCAGGTCCGCCAGGGCGAAGGTGATGGCCAGGGCGTTGCGCAGCAGCCGGGGGACGCCGTGCCCGGAGGCCAGCAGCAGGAGGCAGACGCCGCAGTAGCGCTCCCGGCTGTGCAGCTCGTAGAGGCTGCAGACGTGCCGCACCAGGCGCCGGCTGTAGGCGGCCAGCAGCCCGGCCAGCCCCGCCGCCAGCGCCAGGTTGCAGGTGCTGTGGGGAGCCCCTTCCAGCAAGAAGCTGAGGCTGCAGGACATGCCGCAGGCCAGCGAGTACTGGCACAGCAGGTAGAGCTGGCTGCCGGGGGTGCCCTGCGGGAGAGCAGCGGTGAGCAGACAGGGGACAGGCAGCTGCCAAGCAGCGCATGGCTCCCTCCGTGCTGCAGCCCCTGCAGCCTCCCCAGGTGCTGCATGCAGTGCAGGGATGCATGGCTGCCAAGCAGTGCATGGCCCCCTCCGTGCTGCAGCCCCTGCAGCCTCCCCAGGTGCTGCATGCAGTGCAGGGATGCATGGCTGCCAAGCAGTGCATGGCCCCCTCCGTGCTGCAGCCCCTGTAACCTCCCCAGGTGCTGCATGCAGTGCGGGGATGCATGGCTGCCAAGCACTGCATGGCTCCCTCCGTGCTGCAGCCCCTGTAACCTCCCCAGGTGCTGCATGCAGTGCAGGGATGCATGGCTGCCAAGCACTGCATGGCTCCCTCCGTGCTGCAGCCCCTGTAACCTCCCCAGGTGCTGCATGCAGTGAGGGGATGCATGGCTGCCAAGCAGTGCATGGCTCCCTCTGTGCTGCAGCCCCTGTAACCTCCCCAGGTGCTGCATGCAGTGCAGGGATGCATGGCTGCCAAGCAGTGCATGGCTCCCTCCGTGCTGCAGCCCCTGCAACCTCCCCAGGTGCTGCATGCAGTGCAGGGATGCATGGCTGCCAAGCACTGCATGGCTTCCTCCGTGCTGCAGCCTCCCCATACCCCCCCCAGGTGCTGCACAGCTGGGGTGGGTGCCAAGGGGGGGCTGCATGGCTGCAAAGCACCAAATGGTCTCCATGCTGCAGCCCCCTGTAACCCCCCAGGTGCTGCATGCAGTTGCACAGCCATGCATGTTCTTCTCCATCCCCTCTCCCTATGGATGTTGCCATGCAGCAAGGAGCTGCACAGCTGCAAAGGCCATGCCTGGTTCTCTCCATGCCAGCCATCCTCATCCTCCCAGCAGAGGCTGCAAAGCAGCAGGAGGATGCATTGTTTGGGGCATCTGACCACCCTCATCCTCCCCACAGGTGTTGCATGCAGCAAGGGGATGCACAGCTGCAAAGCCATGCATGGTCTTCTGCAGCCCCTGTCCTCCCCACGGGTGATGCAGACCTACAGGAGGCTGCAGGGCTGCACAGTGACTCAAGGCCTTCCCCATGCTGCACCCCCATGGGTGTTGCAAGCAGTGAGGGACTGCACAATTGCAAAGGCATGCAGTGCATGCACAGCCATGCCTGGCATTCTCCAAGCCAGCCATCCTCATCTCCCCCATGGGTGCTGCATGGCTGCAAGGCCAAAGCCATGCCTGGCATTCTCCAAGCCAGCCATCCTCATCCTCCCCACGGGTGCTGCATAGCTGCAAGGGGCTGCATGGCTGCAAGGCCAAAGCCATGCCTGGTATTCTCCATACCAGCCATCCTCATCCTCCCCACGGGTGTTGTGGAGCTGCCAGGGGCTGCAAAGCCATGCATGGTTTTCTCCACCCTACAGCCCCCCTAGCCCCACAGGGGCTGCATGCAGCGAGGAGCTGCAGGGCTGCACAGCCACGCTCGATGCCCCCCCGGGCTGTGGCACACCTGCGGGGGACGGGCAGGCCCGCGGCTCCCTCCCGGCCGTGCCTCAGTTTCCCCGCCCCGGCTCACCTTGCGGAGGGACAGCAGCGTGGAGACTGCGCGCAGGGAGAACTCCAACACCACCAGCGCGGCCACTCGGGACCCCAGCAGCGCCAGCGCCGCGGTCAGCACCGCCACATGCAGCGGCTCCAGCGCGCCTCGCTGCGCACGGAGCGCCGCCTGCTGCGCCTGCCTCGCCGGGTCGCTGGGGACGGCACAGGGAACGCTGAGCGGGGCAGGATGTCCCCAGGAGGGGGGCGACAGCCTCAGAGACTCCCCACGCTGTGCTTTGTAGTAGGGAGAGGAGGGCGCAGCCTTCGCCCCGCTCAGGTGACCGCCAGCACCCACGGGTGCTGAGCGCCACCCCCTTCCCCCCCACCCCCGAAGTGGATCCCAAAGGCAGATCCCAGGGAGTCTCCCCAGAACGAGCCCCGCCGGGGAAGAGAGCGGCCGCTGCTTACTTCAGGCACTGGATGTAGAGATAAACCTTCATCAGGCTGCAGAGCACCGAGACGGCGCAGGCACCCACCAGCCCTGCGGGGAAAAGGCGGCAGCAGGTCACCGGCGTCCCCCGGGCTGGTCCCCGAGCTGTCCCCACACCTCCCCCGGGGGGGCTCTCACCTTGCAGCACCGAATCCAGCAGCGCCCAGCCCCACGCCAGCCCGGGCCACGCCGGCAGCCAGGACCCCAGAGAAAACATTTTGGGTGGACAGGAATCACGGCAGAGACAGGCCCCAGCTCCAAGGTCCGCGGGGCGGAGGCTGGGAGCGGTCACCCCGGGCTAGTAAATCATTGCCGGGGCCAGCAAAGGCAGCTGGAGCTCAACTCCTCCGGCCCGGGGCTCCAGCTGCTCCACGGAGGGGAAGATGAGGGCGGGGAGAGTGATGCAGTGATGCGATGCACCTGGTGGAGCTGGGGACCACCAATATCTTTAACCCCCGCCGCCCAGCACCGCCCTTATCCTCCCCAGCCCGGGGAGAGTTCCCCGTGTTTCAGGTCCCGTTTACAGGGCACAGCCACCCCCCCCCCCCCCCCAAACCTGCACCACCCCAAAGACCCCAAAACGACGCCAAAAAAATAGAAAAACCTCTTTATTGACGGCCACGGCGGGGCCGGGAGCTCGTCCTACGGCCCCGGGGTCTGCCGGTGCTGCACCATCTTCCTGAGCTCGTCCCAAAAGAAAAGGCTGAGGACGGTGTGGGGGCCGAGACGGAGGTAGACGGCGCCGATGCCCTTGTACAAGCCCAGCACCCCCTCTTTGCTGGAGATTTGCAGGATACAATCCCAAAACCCGCGGTAGAGCTTGCCCTGGGGAGAGAGGAGCCGGCTGCGCACCCCTGCCGGCTGCAGCCCCGCGCAGAGCCGCTCCGCGCCCCCCGCGCCCCCGGTGCCCCAAACGGCCTTACCGTGCCGTCGGCCTCCACCGGCTGGTTGTACAGACGAGTGCTGATCACGTCGAAGGGCGTCATGGCCACCGCCACGGCCACGCCGCTCACCATGCCCCCCGCCAGCACCGCGGCCCAGCTGCCCTCCCGGAACCACTGCGGGCAGCGCCGGCTGTCAGCTCTTCGCCCCCGGGGGAAGGGGAGGCCGGCGGCGGCCGGCTCCAGCCCCGCTGCCCCTCACCTGGTGCTCGCAGACCCAGTCCCTGGCCGAGGTGAAGGTGGCGAGCTGGGCGGCCGAGCCCACGGCCACGCGGGGCACGGCCCCCGACACCCCCCGCCACAGCCCCGCCACGCCGTGCTGCTTGTAGATGCTCTTGAAAGCTGCGGAGATGTTCTGGGGAAGAGAGGGGAGTGGGCTCGGCGGGAACGGTGCAGCCCACCCCTGCCCGACGAGCTCTGTTGCTCGTCAGTGGCCCGAAGCCACCACGGCTCTGGCTGGGTGACACCAGCCCCGAGGGGCGTCCAGCGCTGCTGTCACCACTCCACGTCCCCATCACGCCCCCCCCCGTTCTCACACCCCCTCCCTTGTCCTCACACCGTTATTAATAGCATCTCTAAGGGGCCGCGCTGCAAAACAGCTTTAAATACCCGGCGGCCAAAATAGCAGCGGCCCTGCTGGGTCCCGGCGCAAGCACAGCCAAGCTGCCACCGAATCCTGCGTCCCCCTCACGCCCCCCACCTCTGCTCACCTCATGGTTGTGCTGGTGACCCACAGCCAGTGCTGACAGTGTCTGGGCTTGGAGGTGGGTCTTGACCTGGGGGGAGGAGGGGTAATAATGATGGGTCATGAACTCCCCTCCCAAGCCCCTCGTGGGAGATGCTTTTGCCCCACTCCATCTCTTCTTAGCAGCTGTTGGGGGTGTTTTGAGGCCCTCCAGCAAGTGTGGGGTGCCCAGATGTGTTGCCAAGCAGCACCTCCGGACTTTGAACTCCATTTCCACACAACCCCCCCCTGCCCTGGGGCAAAGGGCCCCCATAAAAGCTTGCTGCAGTCACACTTTGGAGCTCTGCACCCCCAAACCTCCAAAAAAAGAAGGAAAAACCACCTCAAGTTCCTCATGCTTGGTTTCCAGGGGGGGGGGGGCTGTAGATTAATTGGAAGGAAAAGTAAGGGGGAGGGGGTGTGGGGGGTGGGCAGTAGCATGCACAGAGCAGCCCCACATTGTTGGGGCGAAGCAAAGCAAAGCAGGGGAGAAGGATGCAGCGAGCTGCCGGCTCCAGGCTGTAGCACGGAGAAAGCTTTGAGGCCGGGGGGGGGGAGGAGGGGGGACCAAAATGCGAAGACTTGGCAGGGCACAGCAGCACTCACCAGGTACGCGGGGCTGCCCACGATGGCTCCCACGGCCCCGGCCACGGCCCCGGCGGCCACGGTCCCCCCGGGATAGCGAGTCCAGCCGGCGTCCTCGGCCAGCGAGTAGCAATAGAAGCGGACGCCGTTCATCAAGCCCTGGTAGAGGAGCCCGGCGGCCAGCCCCTTCTGCAGCCCCCGCAGCCCGTCCGCACGGTACACAGCCCCCACGGCCCGCAGGACCCCCCGGTAGGGCCGCGGGTAGGTGCCGGGGGGCTGCAGCTCGCCCTGCAGCTGCAGCCGGGTTTTGACCACCTCCAGCGGGTTGGTGAGGACGCAGGCCAAGCAGCCGGCCGCGGCTCCCAGCACCAAATCAACGGCCGGAGGGACCCCCCCGGGGTGCGAGCCCCGCGCCGCCCGGGGGCTGTTCTGGGGGGGGCAAGGGAGGTCCTGCAGGGAGGCCGGGGGGGTGCCGCGGATGGCTGCGAGCGCCCCGGCCCCAGCCGCCATGCAGCACCTGCCCGCGGGGGCGGCCCCGGCTCCACCTCCCACTCCCAGGCACTGCGGGGAAAACACGGGGGGGGCAGCGCCGCCTCCTGCCAGCCAGACCTCCCCCCACACCCCGAGTCCGAAACCTTCCTCCTCCCCAGGCCCAAAACCACCTCTCCCCCGGGTCCGATCCACCCCCCCCCAGTCCTAAACCTCCTCTCCCCCAGCCCCGATCCAAGCCCCCTCTTCCCAGTCCTAAACCCTCTCCCTTCCTCCTCAGTCCCAAAACAACCTCTCCCCAGCCCCAATCCAACCCCCCAAGTCCTAAACCCCCTCCTCCCCAGGCCTAACCCTTCCCCTTCCCCGCAGCCAGCCCCCAGTCCAGCTGCCCCTTCCCAGGACCACAGAAACCTCTCCACCAGTCCCAGCGCAATCTCCTTTCCCAATCCTGCGCCTCCTCCCTCCCCGGTGCCCAACGCCCCCAGGCCGGGCAGGGGATGTGGGGCAAAGGTCTCTGTGCCCCCCCCGCCCGTGCTGCCCCCCCCCAGCGCGGCCGCTCCGCAGGGCCTCGCGCGCCCACGTGACCCGGAGCAGCCCCGCCGCAGACAGCGAAAAAAGCCTTTTTCTGCCCCAAAAGAGAAGGCGCCGAATGACAGCTCGGGTGTGTGTGTATGTGTGTGTGGGGAGGGGGGGGATGTGGCACACGCAGCCATCCAACCCCCAACTTCCACCCCAGTCAGCCCGGGGTGGAGGCAGGTAGGGCCTGGCCAACTCATTGCACTTGTGGCTGTGCTCTGGGGAGGGGGCTTGGGCCAACCCCTTCTCCCCCTGCCCCTTCTCCCCCGCCGGGGTTACCGAAGTGCTTTGACATTGGAGCTTCCCAGGCTGGGAAAAGCTGGGGGGGAGGTGAGGGATGGACCCTGTGTGGTGTCGCTGTTGTGTGTGTCCCTCCCCCCACCCCCCAATTCCTACTTGTAGGGCTCCTTGGTAACTCCCCAAGGACACAGCTGTACAGCACAGAGCAGTTGCTTTGGTGATTCCCCGGGGGCTGGAACTCCACAACATTCCCCACCTCCTCCCCCACCCCTCCACTATCCTTCTGCAAACTCCAGGTCCCTCACTTTGACCCCAAAAGGTGAGGGAGGGGTAACAGGGCCACAGGTGACGCTAGGGGCTGACCCTTTATTCCTTGTCTAGACTGGGAATATCCCCTGGATCCAGGGATAAAGGGGGGAAGAAGGTGGAGAGTCTGGACACACCCCTGTGGATGTGCCCTGCCTCAGAGTTAATGCCACTGGAGTTCAGTGAGGAGCTGGGGTGCCTGTCACAGAATCACCCAGGTTGGAGCTCTCCTCGCAGGGCTTGTGCTCGAGGCCTCTCACCAGCCTTGTTGCCCTTCTCCTCACCTCTTCTACTCTCCCACCTCAACCTCTCCAATCCTGCCTCCAGTTCTGTGTCCCCTGCAGAAGAAGGACACAGAGCTGGTGGAGAGAGCCCAGAGGAGGCCACAGAGATGCTGCCAGGGCTGGAGCAGCTCTGCTGGGAGCACAGGCTGAGGGAGCTGGGGCTGTGCAGCCTGCAGAGGAGAAGGCTCCAGGGGGAGCTCAGAGCTGCTGCCAGGAGCTGAAGGGATCCTGCAGGAAGGCTGCAGAAGGACTTTTCCTGAGGGTGTCTGGAGATAGGCAAAGGGGGAATGATTTGAAGCTGAGGGAGAGCAGGGTTAGAGTGGAGCTGAGGAAGAAGTTCTTCAGTGTGAAGCTGCTGAGCCTCTGGCCCAGGCTGCCCAGGGAGGCTGTGGCTGCCTCCTGCCTGGGGGTGTCGAAGGCCAGGCAGGATGAGGCCTTGAGCAGCTGAGTCTGGTTGAGAAGTTGGAGTAGATGATCTCCCAGGTCCCTTCCAACCTGAGCCACCTGGGGATTCTCCTTGCCCCAAAGGGAGGCTCCAGCATCACAGAGGGAGGAGGAGGAAGGCCCCAGCAGGGTGGGAACTCGTTGCAGGGCCAAAGCTGAGTTACCAATGAGCATTTATTTGGGGAGGGGCAGGAAGCAGAGGTCTGTACAGATACATTCAGTCAACGTTCGTTTCCTCCCAGAAAAAGGCCCCAGGAAGGTATTTTACAGGAGAAGGGCTCTCAAGGATTAATTATCATCATCATCATTATTATTATTATTTAAAAGCTGGGGCTGTGCCCCCAGGGGCTGGCTGTGGAGGGCAAGTGGTGACAGGTCCGTGCTGGCCTTGGACACAGTGAGCTGAGAAGATGAGGATGTGTCTGGTGGCAGCTGTGAGACCACGTCCCTCAGGACACCTGGAGAACGCCGGACTCCATCTCTCCTCTCTCTCTCCTCTCCCCCAGCACGTGGGGCCAGCAGCCAAACCTCAAACCAGCTTCTGGAATCCTGCTGAAACCCTGCGGGCAGAGCCGAGGCCAAAGTTTTGGCCCCGCTCCTTCCTCCTTGGCTTCAACTCTCACCGAGGAGCTGGGGAGTGTTTTTGTGATGTCTGGAGGCTCCTGGACAAGATCTCCTGATGCTGGGAGCGGTGTGGCACTCAGTGATTGCATTAGCAAGGAGCAAACATGCACAGCAGCCACCTCCCACTCCCCTCCGCGCCCCTGCCCTGCTCTAAACTGAACAACTCCTCAGTCCCGCTCCTCGCTGGGACGGGAGAGGCTTGTTCCCCGGCCCGCTCCCACCCTCTCCCTCACTCCCAGTGGGGTTTTACTCTGCAAAAGGCAAACTGCTCTGCCCCGTGGCAGCCAGAGCTCCTGTACAAGGGAAGAGTCCGAGCTCAGCCTTGCCTGCAGCCTGGTGAAGCGTCCGGCCGCTGCGCAAACCGTGCTGGACCTCCCCGGCTCGGCAGGGACAGGGTGCGGGGTCCCCGCCCGCAGGCATGGCCCTGCTGGGGACCACTGGAGGGTTTGGGGTGCCGCAGGCCCTGGTCTCCAGCAGCGGGCCCCCATCAGTCGTGCTCTGCGCCGAGGCAGGGCTAGCACCAGGGGTCGCGCTCGGCCCGGCCGCGGCAGAGGCTGTCGCTGCGCTGCCAGGCGCTGCCGATCAGGCTCTGGGCGTCTTCGCATTTCTTCTTGACAGCGGCGTCCAGAATGGCCTTGTGCAGGAGCTCAACCTGCAACACAGCCCTGGGGCGGTCAGGAGGGGAGCCAACAACAGCTGCTGCTTCTCCTAGCTGTTAAAACCACCTCAAAGGCAGGCAGGAAGGGCACTTGGGCCACAAACACAGGCAATGGAGCTCGACCCAGGTTTCTCCCTGCTGCCCTCCCCGGCCCTGGCATGCCAGGGGCCTCCGGCTCTGAATCTCACATCCTGCAGTCCTAAGGACATGGAGGAGCTCCAAGGCTCTCCTGCCCTTTGTGGGAAAGCTGAGTTGACCCTGTGGTGAGAAGCTCACCCATGCCTGCCTTGGAGAGCCCCATCCATCACTCCTCGCAGGAGGAAGGCTGCGACTCACCTGGTAGATGTTCCTCCAGGCGACGTTCAGCGCCGAGAGGAACCTCTCCAGTTCTGTAGTGCAACTGAAGTAGAGGACCCAGGGGGGCAGGAACTGTTTGCTGTCCTGAGCAAACTCCTAAACACCAAGAGAGAGGCTGGGAGTTACCACTGGGGTCCCTGCCCGGCGCCAGGCTGCCCAAGCCCCCGGCCCCACACCCACCAGGATGCAGTACTCCTTGCCAGCCTCGGTGGAGACCGCGGTGATGTCGGTGAGCTCCGCGGTGCCCAGCGAGCGGAAGAAGCTGGTCTGGCAGTCCTCATGACAGGTGAAGGCCTTCTCATCTGTCAGCACCAGGCAGCAGGGCACACAAGGCGTGGGGGCAACACCCTGGGGGATCACCTGCACAGGGTGGGCAAAAAAGGGGTTAAAATCTGGCATGGTGGAGCCTCAACTCCACGGGGAAGCCCCTGGGAGGAAAGTGCCTGCTCCATCTCTGCCAGACATCCCCTCTCCTGTCGGCAGCTCCGTGCCTCAGAGGGGCTCTGGGAGGAGGGAGGGGTTGATACAGCCATGTCTGGGGGGGGTCTGTCCCTGGCTCACCCCTTTGGAGACAGCCTGGCAGAAGTACTGCATCCAGTCGGCCATGTCCTCCTCGTTGTCGGCGCTCAGCTCCAGCGAGGGCCTGTCCGTCAGGATCACCTGGAAGGAGTGGGGCCGGTCGGTGGTGTTGGAGCGCCGGCACCCCCCGCACTGCTCGCCGCTGGGAGAGAGGGGGAGGATGGAAATCAGCAGGGAACAGCCTTTGTCTGCCCCGCCCCCTCCCCTCCTTCCCCATCCCTGCCATCCCCTGCAGTTACTCCCAGGATGGACTCCACCTCTGCACATGGTGGCAGAGCCGGAGCTGAGCACGGAGGCTGCCCAGTGTGGCTCTTGGCACGGGTCCTCCAGACGCCCACTCCCCAGCACAGGGTGGGCTTGGCTTCCAAAATCCCAGAGGGAATGAGCCCAGCTCCAGCTCTATGCACTGCAGCCAAAGCCAATGGGCATCTGTGCCCAGCCAGCAGCAAGCAGGGAGCCCTGCAGCAGGGACTAGATCTGCACCTCCTTGACCGTCCCCAGGAGCTCCTGATCCCCAGTTCCCTGCCCAGCGTGGGTGCTGTGTCCTCACCCCATGTTGATGGAGAGCAGGGGGGTGACGTCCGTGCGGTCTGGGTACTGGTACAGGATCCCATTGCTGCCGTGTGGGGAGATGAGAGAGGTAGCAACTGGAGCCAGCTCAGCTCCAGCAGCTGCACAACCCCCCCTTGCCCTGTCCCACCGCCCCTGCTGCCCTCTCCACCCACGCAGCCCCATGGCCCTGCTGCTGAGCAACCACAGCTGGGTGGCTTTGGCGTGCCCAGGACGAGTGCCCTGCGCCTCCCAAGCAGCTTCCAGGGCGGCACAGCGATGCCAGCGCCTTCTCCAACAAGCCCTGGCTGAGCCCAGCCCCAGCTCCCAGCCCTGGTACCCACCTGAGCACCACGAAGCAGGTCTTCCACTGCTCCTTGCCCAGGTAGGAGGTGCCAGCCTTGTAGTGCAGGACGCCGTCCTTGGTGACGGCGCTGGAGCTGCAGCTGCCGCCGGGGGGTCCCAGCGCCTCCTCCATGGGGTCCTCCCAGTGCACCAGGCCGTAGAAACGCACGACCACGTCGCAGGCCTGAGGCGGTGAGGGGGAGAAGGCAACAGCAGGGAGTCTCCCAGGTTCCCCCACACCACCTACAGGGATGGCCAAGGCCACCAAACCCACCTCACACTTGGACTCCTGGGCCACGAACTTGGCAAGTGCCAGTTTCTCCATGGTGGCATCGGTGAGCACGCTGGGGTAGGGGGGCTCCCGGCACCCTTTGATCATGGCTGACTTCAAGGAGACCAGGAAGAACCTGGGAGGGAGACAGATCTCTGATGAGGGCAGGGCAAACAACCCTCCTCTCCCTCACACACTCTCCTGCCAGGAGGGCTTCCCTTCAACCTGGGCCTCTGATCTTCCAGACCAAAGGGTCTCAAGGTCAACCTAAGGACGAAAGAGAGTGGCTGCAAAATCTGAGCTCCAGGAAGGAGTCAGCTGGGACTGGAGGTCAGAGAATCACAGAATGGGCTGGGGCCTTCCTCCTCCTCCCTCTGTGATGCTGGAGCCTCCCTTTGGGGCAAGGAGAATCCCAGAGTGGCTCAGGTTGGAAGGGACCTGAGGGATCATCTACTCCAACTTCTCAACCAGACTCAGCTGCTCAAGGCCTCGTCCTGCCAGCAGTGCAGGGCTGGGCTGGAAGGGACCTCCAAAGCTAATCCAGTCAGCAGGGACATCCCCAACTAGATCAGGCTGCCCAGGGCCTCATCCAGCCTCACCCTGAAGATCTCCATGGAGGGAGCTTCAACCACCTCCCTGCTGCAGTGTTCCACCACCCTCCTGGTGCAGAACTTGTTCCTAACATCCAATCTCAATCTGCTCTGCTGTAGTTTGAAGCCATTGCCCCTGGTCCTCTCCCTGCAGGCGTCTGATGAGGTGGACTCATCCCAACACAGATCCCAGCTCCTAACAAGGTCACCTCTCAAAGCTGGCAACATGCTGAGAGACTCAGGGATGTGCCTTGAACCTCAAGGCCTTGTCCCTGCTCATCCCAAGTGAGAGAGGACACGTAGCCTGCATTGCACAGAGCCCTGAGGCTGTCCCCTGAGGGACAGGGTGGCTGCTGTCTGTGCCCAGGGGAGACACTTTGGTCTTGTCCACGCTCAAGGCATTTCCAGCTGCTGCAAGGTTTAGCTGGTGGCCTCAAACCAAGCCCAAACCCACTCTGGTCTCTGGACTTTGTTGTGAAGGGTTGTCACTGGAGTCTCTTGCGTTGCCCAGGTCAGGCTGGGAGCCCAAGGTGCTGCCCAGAGGTGCCCCAGCCCGGGAGGACAGCGCCAGGGTCCCCGGCTTACTCGGTGAGGGCCACATCGGCGGTGTCGAGCAGGAACTGCTTCCTCCGGTTGGTGCACACCAGGGTCACTGTCTGCTGGTCCAGCCCCACCTGTGCCACACAGGACTGGTTAAGGAAGCCAGGAGGGGGATGAGGGGGTGGCAAAGCAGGGCTGAAGCTAGCTCCTGGCCCCAGGGGAGAAGGTCACCACTCTACTGTGAAGACACAACCAAGCTGGGCACTCGCAGAGGTGGCATTTGAGGGGGCACCACTTCTGACTCCCCCAGTCTCAAAGGACAGTGTCCCACAGAGCCACCCCCAGGGATGGTCCTGAGAGCCCTGCAGGCAGAGGGGCAGCACAGACTCACCGAGATGTAGTCCAGCTCGTTGTAGGACACAGCCTCCTCCACCATGTAGGGCTTCTCCGCGGCCCCTGCGCAGACAGGGACCAGGCTGCGACGTGGGCACGAGGGGCCCAGCGCTGCTCAGGCTGCTGTGCCCCAGCAGGCACAGACTGCCCACCTTCTCCCAGGGAACAGGGAGCCACAGGGCACACCTCCCAGGGACTGTAGCCTCATACAGTCCAGACTGGTTTGGGTTGGAAGAGATCTGCAAAGCTCATCCAGACCAAACCTCTGCAGTCAGCAGGGACATCTGCAACCAGGTGCCAGGGATGGGCATCTCCCACCTCTCTGGGCACCCTGGGCCCACCCTCACCATCCTCAGGGTCAAACATTTCTCCCTTCTCCCTCTTTTAGTTTCAAACCATCATCCCCCCTTGTCCTGTCACTGCAGGCTCTGCTCAAGAAGTTTGTCCCCAGTTTTCTGAATGGCCTCTTTATGTCCTGAAAGGCCACCAGAAGGCCTCCCCAGCACCCTCAAATCCTCCTCCACAGGGCTGCTCTCCAGCCCTCTCAAATCCTCCTCCACAGGGCTGCTCTCCAGCCCTCTCAAATCCTCCTCCACAGGGCTGCTCTCCAGCCCTCTCAAATCCTCCTCCACAGGGCTGCTCTCCAGCCCTCTCAAATCCTTCTCCACAGGGCTGCTCTCCAGCCCTCTCAAATCCTCCTCCACAGGGCTGCTCTCCAGCCCTCTCAAATCCTTCTCCACAGGGCTGCTCTCCAGCCCTTCATCCCCACTCTGGACTGAAACTAGGGACTGCCCTGACCCAGGGGCAGGACCTTGCACTTGGCCTTGTTGAACCACAGAATGCTGACACAGTCCTACTCCTCCAGCTTGCCCAGGTCCCCCTCAGCTTGGTGTCACCTGCAAACCTGCTGAGGGTGCACCTGATGCCACTTAAGGGTGCTTCTTGGGGGGCAAGTTAACCCAAGCTCTGATTGCCACCACTCTGGGGGACACGAGGCAGCTGGCAGGAGCTGGCAGTGAGCTGCAGTGCCCTAATTGATGGGCAAGCCTCAGAATCACAGAATCAAGCAGGCTGGAAGAGACCTCCCAGATCACCAAATCCAACCAATCACCCAACCCTAACTGATCAACCAGACCCTGGCACCAAGTGCCTCATCCAGGCTTTGCTTAAACACCTCCAGGGACTCCTGCCCCTCCCTGGGCAGCACATCCCAAAGGGAATCTCTCTGTTTGGGAAGAACTTCTTGCTAAGCTCAAGCCTAAACTTCCCCCTGCACAGCTTGAGACTGTGTCCTCTTGTTCTGGGGCTGGGTGCCTGTCTGGGAGAAGAGCCCAACCCCCAGCTGGCTACAGCCTCCCTTCAGGGAGTTGGAGACAGCAAGAAGGTCTCCCCTGAGCCTCCTCTTCTCCAGGCTAAGCAACCCCAGCTCCCTCAGCCTCTCCTCCCAGGGCTGTGCTCCAGACCCCTCCCCAGCTTTGTTGCCCTTCTCTGGACACCTTCCAGCAGCTCAACCTCTTTCCTAACCTGAGGAGCCCAGAACTGGACACAGGACTCCAGGTGTGGCCTAAGCAGTGCTGAGCACAGGGCACAAGGACTTCCCTGCTCCTGCTGGCCACACTCTTCCTGCTGCAGGCCAGGATGCCCTTGGCCTTCTTGGCCCCCTGGGCACCCTGCTGGCTGATCCTCCCCCCCTGGAGGCCCGGGGCTGGGTACCTTTGCGGATCAGGTACACGTAGCAGTCGGTCAGCAGGACATAGATCAGCTGCAGGTTCCCCTCCATGTGCCCGGTGCTCATTCGGATCATCTGCAGGGGGAAAGGAGCTCTCAGCCCTGCTGCAGGCCCAGAGCTGGGCCCAGCTGGGGCACTGCTGGGGACCTTACCCTGAAGAGCTGCTCCTCGTTCTCCCGAAAGACGTGGATCATCAGCAGCAGGAGGTGGTTGTTATCCACCCTGGCAGGAGACAGGCAGAGGATGGACGCTGAGGTGGGGCTGGCTCGGTCCCAGGAGGGCAATTCCCTCCCCTGCTGTGTCAGGTTACAGCCAGCCCAGGAGGGGGTGGGCTGAAAAGAACCTAGCCCCCAGGGTGGACAAAGAAACCTGACCCAGGTGGGCAGAGAGACTTGGCCTCCCCCTTCCTCCCAGGGGCAGGGGTCCCCAGGTCAAAGTCTATTCCACTGCCCCTTCCTGTCCCATTTAAGGGCAGCCCTCCTCCTGTGCTCCTGCTCCTGCCCCTCGCCTGCCTGACAGACACTGCTGCTCCTGCAGGCAGGTGCTGGGGCCTGCTCCACGCTGCATCCAGGCTCCTAAGGGCTGCATCCAAAGAGAATCCACATCTGCATCAAGAGAACCCTGTGCCAGGCTCTGCAGAGGTTTTGA
The DNA here is from genome assembly GCA_011125475.1 of Melanerpes aurifrons. NCBI lineage: Eukaryota > Metazoa > Chordata > Aves > Piciformes > Picidae > Melanerpes > Melanerpes aurifrons. The sequence goes on along the minus strand of WWNC01000042.1, from coordinate 2,133,377 downwards.
TTTACCCTTTTTTCCTTACACCTTTGTAACTTCCCTTTCACTCAGAGGCCTTTGGACTCCCACATCCATTCAAGACTGCCTTTCTTTCATGCTTTTCCTTCTCTTTTCTCCTGCCTAATTTTGTTTTCCCCTACTGGGAAAAAGGGAGAGAGGAAGGCAACCTAAATCTCCTCCACTTGGGCTTTTGGACTCTGGGAAAGCTTAAGCCACAACACCAGTTCAGGGTGTCCATGACTTGGGCACCTCTTGGCCTCCCCTTGTGTCTCATCTTCATCTTCATGAGACCCCCCCTGTGTCTCATCTTCATCCCACTAAAGGGTGAAGGGCAGAGGGCAAAGTGGCAGCTCGAGCTCAGGGCTGCTTGGGAGACACTGTCCCTGCTGAGCAGAGCCAGCCTCACCTGAACTCGGAGGGGTGGCTGAGCTCCGAGGGGCTGCCCTGCCCTTCCTCCACGCCAGAGTCCCCAGCACTGCTCTGGGAAGGGCTGGGCTGCTCCTTCTTTGCCTGGTGGAGAGCCTGGGGGTCGCTTGTGTCCGTCTGGCCAGGCTGGAGTCCGTCACTTGCCCCTCCAGACTCCTCTACTGCCCCAACTGCTTCTCCCTCTCCGCCTGCTTCTTCTTCAGCAGCCTCAGGGCTACCAGGAACATGTGGCGGTTGGCCAGCCCCTGCAGCGTCATGGTGGCCACCACCTGCTGCAGCAGCGTTTGGACTCTCGAGGGTAAAGCGGTAGAAGTCCATGGGGGCTGAAATCCCCGCACCAAAGCCGCCAGGGGACGATCTGTCCGGGGTGTCCCCTGGCGTGCCGGTCCGAAAGGGCTGCCCGGGGGGCTGCGGGGGGGCGCTCCAGCCGCCGGGGTCCAGCTGCCCGCTCAGCCTGTCCATCACCTTGCTGAGCGGCTGCCCCAGGCTCTCCATCGACCTGTCCTTCATCTCGGGGATGCGCAGAGCCAGCTGGCCCAGGGCGGAGCGCTCCCGGCCCTCCTCCCGGCCCTCCTCCCGCCCCTCGGGGCCGGGCTCGGCCGCGGGGGGTCCCGGAGGCTCCTCGCTGGCCCCGCAGGCAGGGTGGCCCTCGGGCGCTGCGCACGCACAGGCGCTCCCCGGCTCCTCCGCCTTCGCCTTCTTCTTCTTGCCTGTTCTCTTCTTCTTGGCTAACCTGCGGCAGAGAGGTCACTCAGCTGAGCCTGCTTGGACTGCCGCGGGGGAGCGGAGAGGGGAGAGGGGAGAGGGGAGAGGGGAGAGGGGAGAAGGGAGAGAGGAGAAGGGAGAGAGGAGAAGGGAGAGGAGAGAGGGGAGAAGGGAGAGGGGAGAAGGGAGAGGGGAGAGGGGAGAAGGGAGAGAGGAGAAGGGAGAGAGGAGAAGGGAGAGGAGAGAGGAGAGAGGAGAGAGGAGAGAGGGGAGAAGGGAGAAGGGAGAGGGGAGAAGGGAGAGGAGAGAGGGGAGAGGAGAGAGGGGAGAGGAGAGAGGGAAGAAGGGAGAGGGGAGAAGGGAGAGAGGAGAAGGGAGAGGGGAGAGGAGAGAGGGGAGAGGAGAGAGGGAAGAAGGGAGAGGGGAGAAGGGAGAGAGGAGAAGGGAGAGGGGAGAAGGGAGAGGGGAGAGGAGAGAGGGGAGAAGGGAGAGGGGAGAAGGGAGAGGAGAGAGGGGAGAAGGGAGAGGAGAGAGGGGAGAAGGGAGAGGAGAGAGGGGAGAAGGGAGAAGGGAGAGGGGAGAAGGGAGAGAGGAGAAGGGAGAGGAGAGAGGGGAGAAGGGAGAGGGGAGAAGGGTCCAACCCCTCCCAGCAACCTTCCTTTGCAGTTTTTCTTCTCACAGAGAACTCCTTCCCTCAGGAGCTTTGCTCACCATGCAGCCCCACCTCCCCACCAGCACCCCAAGGAAAGCAGGGAATCCCAGAACCCCAGCATGGAGTGGCTGGAAGGGATCTCTGGAGCTCAGCCAGCCCAACCCCTGCCCCAGCAGGGCACCCACAGCACCCTGCCCAGCAGCACAAGGCCCAGGGGGGGTTGGAAGCTCTCCACACCAGGACACTCCACAACCTCTCTGGGCAGCCTGCTCCAGGGCTCAGCACCCTCACACCAAACAACTTTCTCCTCCTGCTCAGCTCCAACCTCCTGGGCTCCAGTTTGTGCCCAGTGCCCCTTGGCCTGTCCCTGGGCACCACTGAGCAGAGCCTGGCCCCAGCCTCTTGCCCCCCACAAACTCCCCTCTTGGGCTGCTCTGCTCCAGGCTCTCAGCCCCAGGGCCCTCAGCCTTTGCTCCTCCCAGAGCTGCTCCAGGCCCCTCAGCAGCTTCAGAGCCTCCCCTGGACTCTCTCCAGTGGTTCCCTGTCCCTCTTGAACTGGGGAGCCCAGGACTGGACCCACAGGAGGTGGGGGAGAGCCTAAACGATTCTGTGATCCTATGATCTTGAGCTTCCTTTGGCTCTAAAGGGGATCACCAATGGATGTGGAGCTGAAGTCCCATGGGAGAAACCCCTTGTTTGAGAAGATGCTGGGAGGTGAGAAGGCTTCAGGAGGCTGTGGGAATGCCATGTCCCTGCCTTCCAGAAGAGGGAGATGGAGGCTGGAGCAGGCTCCAGCCAAACAATGCTGGCTGTGGCCTCCCGTGGCACCCAAGCTGCAGCCAGGTCACTCTCCTTCGGGAAGCCAAGCACGGTGCTCCCCTTGCCGTGCCTGCTGGAGAGCTGGGCGTGACCTAACCCAGCTCCTCTGCTCCTCCCAGGAAAAACAGGCTGTGAGATCACAGCACTGCACTGCTGGGCTGGGCTGGGCCCCCCCCGGGGTGTGAGCAGATGGAGCCTCAAGCTCTTTGTCTGGGTTAAGGGCTCCGAGGAACCCCTGGGGATCTCCTCTGCAGGAGTCAAGCCCAGGCCAGCAGGTCTGTGGAGGCATCTTCCTCAGCAGGTTTAGCCACAGCTCACTGACAAACAAGCTGCTGACAGACAGGAGAGGACATCTGAGATCTGGAGCTGTAGAGCTGCTGCAAACCTGCCACCAGCTGGAGAGAGCTCCAAACAGAAGCTCCAGACTTCCTCTCAGCCATTCAGTGCAGCCTGCCAAGCCAGGCTGTAGCTCTGCAGACCCCAAGGAACAGCTCTCTTGGCACCCACAGAGCATCACTTGGTGCCTGGAGGTCTAAAAGTCACTTCCTGATCCTTGTGTAAAGGCTACACCACGGATGCCACAGGATCACAGAATGCTTTGGGTTGGAAGGGAGCTCAAAGCTCAGCCAGTTCCAACCCCCTGCCATGGGCAGGGACACCTCCCCCCAGCCCAGGCTGCTCAAGGCCTCATCCAGCCTGGCCCTGAGCACCTCCAGGCAGGGCACAGCCACAGCCTCCCTGGGCAGCCTGTGCCAGAGTCTCCCCAGCCTCACTCTCAACAATTCCTTCCTCATCTCCACTCTCAATCTCTCCTCTCCTGGCTCAAAGCCATTGTTCCTCATCCTGGCACTCCCAGCCCTTGTCACAAGTCCCTCCCCAGCTCTCCTGGAGCCCCTTCAGGTCCTGGAAGCTGCTCTGAGGTCTGCCTGCAGCCTTCTCCAGGCTAGCAGTGGTGGCACATCACCACCCTTGGGTGTCAGCTGGCACTCGGGGCCGGGCAGCTCTGTCCCTACCTGATGACCTCCAGCTCGGTGCAGCTCTCTGACTGGTCTGTGCCTTCAGGGGTGGCCTCTGCCTTCTCCTGGGCAGCTGTGTGCACGGGGGTGGTCTCAGTGGAGGACAGGCCCTCAGCCCTCTCCTCGTTGAAGGGGTTGTGGCGCTGCGTGGGGCTCTTCGCGGAGGCCTTGCTGCCGTTGGCCTCCGAGGCGGCGGAGCGCGGGCAGCTGAGGGTGTCTGTGAGGTCTCCATCTGCAAAGAGAAGAGGCAGGAGTGGGGCTGCCATCAGGGCAGGCCCTTGGAGCACAGCAAACCAAGCAAAGCTGCGTGCTGGGGGCTCGGGGCGCCGGCAGCGGGGCGCCGGCAGAGCAGCTCAGCTCAGCTCCAGAGGCTGCTGTGTGGGGAGGGACAGAGAGGCCAGCAGGAGACCCAGCCAGCAGCTCTGCATCCTGTGCCCACTGCAGTTTAGACAGCACCTGCAAATACCAGCTGGGTACCCCAGGAGCTGGCAGCTGGAGGAAGCAGAAGGAGTGTCCTTGGGAAGGAACCTGAGTGTCCTTGGGATGGAACCTGAGGGTCCTTGGGATGGAAAACCTGAGGGACCTTGGGATGGAACCTGAGTGTCCTTGGGAAGGAACCTGAGGGACCTTGGGAGGGAACCTGAGTGTCCTTGGGAAGGAACCTGAGTGTCCTTGGGAAGGAACCTGAGGGACCTTGGGAGGGAACCTGAGTGTCCTTGGGAAGGAACCTGAGGGACCTTGGGAAGGAACCTGAAGGACCTTGGGAAGGAACTTGAAGGACCTTGGGATGGAACTTGAGGGACCTTGGGATGGAACCTGAAGGACCTTGGGAAGGAACCTGAGTGTCCTTGGGAAGGAACCTGAAGGACCTTGGGATGGAACTTGAGGGACCTTGGGATGGAACCTGAAGGACCTTGGGAAGGAACCTGAGGGACCTTGGGAAGGAACCTGAAGGACCTTGGGAAGGAACCTGAGGGACCTTGGGAAGGAACCTGAAGGACCTTGGGGGGGAACCTGAAGGACCTTGGGATGGAACCTGAAGGACCTTGGGGGGGAACCTGAAGGACCTTGGGAAGGAACCTGAGTGTCCTTGGGAAGGAACCTGAGGGACCTTGGGAAGGAACCTGAAGGACCTTGGGAAGGAACTTGAAGGACCTTGGGATGGAACTTGAGGGACCTTGGGATGGAACCTGAAGGACCTTGGGAAGGAACCTGAGGAACCTTGGGAAGGAACCTGAGGGACCTTGGGAAGGAAGGAACCTGACCTTGGGATGGAACCTGGGAAGGAACCTGAGGAACCTTGGGAAGGAACCTGAGGAACCTTGGGCTGCTCCTGAGCAAGCAAACAAGGCTGCAGCCCTGCACTGCTGCAACAAGGCTGCAGCCCTGCACTGCAGCTTCTCCCCCGTGCTGTGGTCTCAGGAAGATGCTTGCTCAGCTAGGAGGGCAGAACTGAGGCCATCTGGTGGAGCAGGGATCCCTTAAGGAGCTGGCTGCTCCTCTCTGCTTGCATGGGACACACCCAGGGGGCTGGAAGTGTGGTGGGGGGACACACACAGCACTCAGAGCAGGCTGCACAGCCAGGCCACAGCACAACCAGCTTGGCTCATGTTAGTCTTCAGAAGGAAAAGGAGCAGCAGAGAAGGGCTGCAGGAGTCATGCTCAGAGTTACCCATCCACAAAGTCACAGTCAGAGGGAGGTTACCCCATGCCCTTTTCCTCTCCAGCACCCACAACCAGCTAGAGACCTCTTGCTAGGCAGGGAGAGCTCTCCTGAAGGGGAGCACAGCCCCAGCAGACAGGTGTGGGGGTGCAGGTTGTGAGCAGGAAAATGCAACCTCTTGTAAACCTCCCCTGAAGGCAGTTGTGTGTGGGGGGCTGCCTGGAGAGCCCTGCTCTGTGCCTGCCCTGCACCCAGGGAAGGCAACTGGGGAGCTTCAAAGGGAAGAGAAAAACCTTGAAGAGCTGTTTCAGCCCCAGGCTTCCAGCCTGCAGCAGCAAAAAGCCACTTCCTTTGCCTGAGCCCTGCTAGCTCTGTGAAGACACACCACAGTCTGTGTCCAGGCTGGAGAATCTCACCCCAAAATGTGCTCAGGGAGAAGATGGAGCTGGCTCACAGCTTTCTGCACCTCTTGCTCTGTGTCCAGGGGCAGCAGGAACCAGCTGAGCTGCCTGGGGGGTGTGAGGGATGACATCTCTGCTAAGCTAAGCTGCTCCCTGGGTGGTGGGTTTGGAACTGTGGTTTACACCTCCCAGGAGCACACTGAAGCTTCAGGGATGCACCAAAGCAGCCCTGGGAGCACCTCTGTGTGTGTGGGGTGAGAGGGAGGGTTAGAGGCCTACAGACACCCACATGGAATCCAGGCAGGACTTCCCCAGGGATTGAGGCAGCATTGGCCAAGGTCATTTGGCTCCCAGGCTCCAGCCAGCTTGCAGCTGCAAAGGACAGAACAGTTTGGGAGGGTTTCCTCCAGGGGTGAATCACAGAAAGGTAGAGGCTGGAAGGGACCTCTTGAGACTGAGTCCAACCCCCTCTGGCCTGAGCAGGAGCACCCAGGGCAGGTCACACAGGGACACATCCAGGTGGGCTTTGAAGCTCTCCACACCAGGAGACTCCACAACCTTTCTGGGCAGCCTGCTCCAGGGCTCAGCACCCTCACACCAAACAACTTTCTCCTCCTGTTCAGGTGGAACCTCCTGGGTTCCACTTTGTGCCTGCTGCTCCTTGTCTCTCTCTGAGGTAGCAGAGGGATTTCCTTCTCCTGTGATGTGCAAAGGATACAGAGGGACTGCCTGAGGAGGAGCAAGAACAAGTTCCTCCACACTGGACATCTGCTCTGGGCCAGAGAGGCCACAGCTAGCTGACAAAATGGTGTTGAAAGTGAGGTGCAGTGACCCAAACTGAGCCCAGCTGGATGGTGTGGCCTCCAGAGGGGCTTTGACACAGGGCAGCAGGGGCCAGAGAAAACAAAACCTCCCCTGCAAAAGAGCCCAAGTTCAAGCAAGCAGAATTCACTGACAGAAGGAAGAAAGTCTTTCCCCTGAGGGTGATGAGGAACAGGCACCCAGAGAAGCTGTGGAGGTTCCTCCAAGCCTGACAGTGCTCAAGGCCAGGCTGGATGAACCCTTGAGCAGCCTGGGCTGGTGGGAGGTGTCCCTGCCCAGGGCAGGGGGGCTGGAACTGGATGAGCTTTGAGATCCCTTCCAACCCAAAGCATTCTGTGGGTCTCTGATTCACTGAGGAAACAGCTGGGGGTGGATGTTTGTCAGTCAGCACCCTGGCTGCTCTACTCCAGAGAGGAAATCTAGGAACTGAGGCCTCTGCCACATCCCCATCAGCCCATTTTGGACAGCCACTGACCCCTGCTTCATGGGGGGGAGGGGAGTGGGGTTGATTTTGCAGCTTGTCTTTTGTGACCTGCTGTAAACTGGTTGACAGCAGCTGAACAGGAGCCAGCAGTGTGCCCAGGCAGCCAAGAAGGCCAAGGGCATCCTGGCCTGCATCAGGAAGAGTGTGGCCAGCAGGAGCAGGGAAGCTCATCCTGCCCTGTGCTCAGCACTGCTTAGGCCACACCTGGAGTCCTGTGTCCAGTTCTGGGCTCCTCAGGTTAGGAAAGAGGTTGAGCTGCTGGAAGGTGTCCAGAGAAGGGCAAGAAAGCTGGGGAGGGGTCTGGAGCACAGCCCTGGGAGGAGAGGCTGAGGGAGCTGGGGTTGCTTAGCCTGGAGAAGAGGAGGCTCAGGGGAGACCTTCTTGCTCTCTCCAACTCCCTGAAGGGAGGTTGGAGCCAGGTGGGGGTTGGTCTCCTCTCCTAGGCAAGCAGCACCAGAACAAGAGGCCACAGTCTCAAGCTGTGCCAGGGGAGGTTTAGGCTGGAGGTGAGGAGAAAGTTCTTCCCAGAGAAAGTAATTGGCCCTGGGGATGTGCTGCCCAGGGAGGTGGTGGAGTCCTCATCCCTGGAGGTGTTCAAGAGGGGATTGGATGTGTCCCTTGGAGCTGTCAGGAGGTGTTGGGTGCCAGCTTGGACTTGCTGATCTCTGAGGTCTCTTCCAACCTTATTGATGCTGTGAAAGGCTCCTGTGTCACCCAGGCCATAGAGCAGCAGCCACACTGCACCTGAAGCTCCAGCCTCCACCTAGGAGACATGGAGGCATCCTCAGAGGCAGGAAGGAGACTCTCCCTCTGCTCTGGGCAGCACAGCTTGCCTGTGGACACCAGGAGGTGGGGAAAGCTTTGCAGGGGGTGCCCCTGGTGAGAGCAACAACCTCCCACTTTGTGTGTGTGTGTGTGTGGGGAAACTCTCCTGCTCCTTGCTGCCCCTACTGAACTCCATGGAGATGCAGAGGCTGCTGTGTTAAAGACATGAACCAGGGAGCATGCAGCAAGCTTCAGGTGGCAGCAATGCAGAGAGGAAACCAAACTGCTGGAAGAGATGAGTGTGGCCCACCTTCCCAGTCTCTGCTGGGCATGGCTTGCATTGCTGGAAAGACATCTCCAAAATCATAATCTACAAAAATGAGGGACAAAAGGCAGGGTTAGAAACACAAATGAGGAGGGAGGGAGGGAGGGAAGGAGGGAGGGAGGGAGAGGGGACAGGGGAGAGTGTGAAGGGGATTTGGGGAGGGAGATGGGAAAAGGAGGGGGCAAAAAAACTCAAACCAAACCCAAAACCATTTCCCACCAGCATCTGAAATGCATGAGAAGGGAGGTTAGGGACCAGGGATGCAGAATGGAATCAGCTGCACCATCAGGTGTGCTCCTGCTGGGTGGTTGTGCTGGGGGCAGCTCCCACTCCCCCCACAAAGTGGAGGTCCCACTGTGGGAGCTGCTGGAAAGCTAGAGGGCAGGAAGAAATGGTGGCATGGAGCCAAGCAGGGATCCTCTCTGTGCAGGAATGTCACTGCTCTGTGCCTCAGTTTCCCCACCCCACACTCAACTCCCCCCCTGGGTACTGTGGGGTTTGGCTCATTCATGTTTGCAAAGGGCAAAAGCTGTGCTCTGATCCTCAAGCCCTCAGCTCCTCCTGCACTCCCAGGCTGCTGAGATGCTCCTGGTGAAATCCCTGCCCCAGCTCAATTCCTCCATGCCAGAGGGACTGGGGGCACAGCAATGCCAGCCCCTCCTGGGCTCAGCCACCTCCAACCACCCTGCTCCTGCAACAGGAGATGACCTTCCTGCACCAGGAAGGCTGGGGAGGGACTGCTCAGGATCTCAGGCAGTGATAGGACTAGGGGGAATGGAATGAAGCTGGAGGTGGGGAGATTGAGGCTGGAGGGGAGGAGGAAGTTCTTCCCCAGGAGAGTGGTGAAGCTCTGGACTGGGTTGTGCAGGGAGGTGGTTGAGGCCCCAGCCCTGGAGGTGTTTGCAGCCAGGCTGGCTGAGGCTGTGGCCAGGCTGCTCTAGTGTGGGGTGTCCCTGCCCATGGCAGGGGGGTTGGGACTGGCTGAGCCTTGTGGTCCCTTCCAACCTGACTGATTCTATGATACCATGACACCAGCACCAAGCCCCTCTGCAGGTGGGGAGGCTGAGGCAGAGCATGGCTGCCCTCTGGACACAGGGCACAGCTTGTGACAATGCCAGAAGCCAAAACCCAGCTCCAAAGTCTCCAAACCTCTCTCCTCCTGAGCACTAAGCTCCCACTCACCAGAGGGGGTGGAGAGCACAGCCAAACCCTGCCCCATCCATAGGGACTGGGAGGAGAGGTGCTGGCACCAAGGTGTTGTGCTGAGGGAGGAGCAGGAGCACAAGCCCAGGGGGGTGCAGCAGGCACTGAAGCAGCTTATGCCAAACCTCTGGGGCCAGAGAAGCTTCCTCCTGTGGCTTTCACTGCTCAGCTCCTCCTGCTGGCCCCAGCTTACCTTGGACACTGGAGGTTTGGCATAAGCCAGCCCCCAGAGCAACCCTTTCCATGCTTATGGCATGAGCAGGGATGTCACAGCTGAGCCCCAGACAGCTCTGTGCCTCAAGGCCCTTTGCTGGAACAGTGCTGCTGCCAAACCCTGGGCTGTTCCTCTCAGCATCTTCAAGGTCTGCACTTTCCATCCTGCACAACTGGCAGACCCTTGGCTCAGAGGGAACCCATCTGTGTGAGGCCTCAGTCCTGCCCCCACTGCAGCCAACCAACAGCACAGCCCCCCTCAGCTCTTCCAGGCCCCCCTGGGCTCCCTGGGACATCACAAAGGGAACAGGGCCAATAGATTTTGGGTTAAGAGCAGCAGCAGCAGAGCTGCTCCTTCCTGTGAACAGGGCAAGAGCTCCACACAGGGTGAGAGCTCCCTGCTCCAGCCTGAGGGGGCTAAGGGGGCAGGCACAAGGTACAGCTCTGCTCAGGTCATCAGGAACAACCTCCAGCCCCTTTGATGGGGCTAAAGGGGCAACTGCAGCAACTCAGCAGGCTGCTGGAGTTAAGATGCACAGAGAGATGACACCAGCACCTCTGAGACCACTGGCTGCCTCCCTTCAGACTGTGGAGGTGGAGAGAAGACTCTGGAAACTACTCCCCATCACATCCAGGGGACTTGGATCTGCTCTGGATTGCAGAAGCAGTTAAAAGAAGGTCCTCTGCAGCCCTGGGAACCTGCTCTGACCAAGAAGCCACAGTGAGGTCCACCCAGGCTCTCCCTGGGGAGACTTCTCCAGCCCCCAGGGTGAGACAGGGGCAGAGGAGACAGCAGGGGAAGCTCTCTCCAGCCCTTGCTAACACAGCCCCCAGGGTGAGACAGGGCCAGAGGTGACAGCAGGGGAAGCTCTCTCCAGCCCTTGCTAACACAGCCCCCAGGGTGAGACAGGGCCTGAGGTGACAGCAGGGGAAGCTCTCTGCAGCCCTTGCTAACACAGCCCCCAGGGTGAGACAGGGGCAGAGGAGACAGCAGGGGAAGCTCTCTCCAGCCCTTGCTAACACAGCCCCCAGGGTGAAACAGGGGCAGAGGAGACAGCAGGGGAAGCTCTCTCCTGCCCTTGCTAACACACAGCCCCCAGGTTGTGACAGGGGCAGAGGTGACAGCAGGGGAAGCTCTCTCCAGCCCTTGCTAACACAGCCCCCAGGTTGTGACAGGGGCAGAGGAGACAGCAGGGGAAGCTCTCTCCTGCCCTTGCTAACACAGCCCCCAGGGTGAGACAGGGCCTGAGGACACAGCAGGGGAAGCTCTCTCCTGCCCTTGCTAACACAGCCCCCAGGGTGAGACAGGGCCTGAGGACACAGCAGGGGAAGCTCTCTCCTGCCCTTGCTAACACAGCCCCCAGGGTGAGACAGGGCCTGAGGACACAGCAGGGGAAGCTCTCTCCTGCCCTTGCTAACACAGCCCCCAGGGTGAGACAGGGCCTGAGGACACAGCAGGGGAAGCTCTCTGCAGCCCTTGCTAACACAGCCCCCAGGGTGAGACAGGGCCTGAGGACACAGCAGGGGAAGCTCTCTCCTGCCCTTGCTAACACAGCCCCCAGGGTGAGACAGGGCCTGAGGTGACAGCAGGGGAAGCTCTCTCCAGCCCTTGCTAACACAGCCCCCAGGGTGAGACAGGGCCTGAGGACACAGCAGGGGAAGCTCTCTCCTGCCCTTGCTAACACACAGCCCCCAGGGTGAGACAGGGCCTGAGGACACAGCAGGGGAAGCTCTCTGCAGCCCTTGCTAACACAGCCCCCAGGGTGAGACAGGGGCAGAGGTGACAGCAGGGGAAGCTCTCTCCTGCCCTTGCTAACACAGCCCCCAGGGTGAGACAGGGGCAGAGGAGACAGCAGGGGAAGCTCTCTCCTGCCCTTGCTAACACAGCCCCCAGGGTGAGACAGGGGCAGAGGCTGCAACCCCCCAGGGTGAGACAGGGCCTGACCTCCCTGGTCTGAGGCAAGATGGATGGGAGAGGCTCCCCAGCCTGGCTGCTGGGATCCTCACCTCCAGCTCTTGCAGCTGATCATTTGGTGCCTGCCTGGGTGTGTGGTGCAGCTGGGCTGAGCAGGGGGCTGTGTGGTGTGGGAGCAGAGCCCTGCCCACAGCCCCCCCCAGAGCCCCACTGACCTTCGCTGGAGGGGGCGATGGCGCTGTCGTCCCATTCCAGGTTGGTGGAGGTGACAGAGTTGAAGGAGTTGAGGGAGAGGCTGTCAGAGCCCTGCACAGAGCTGGGCAGGCGCTCCTCAAAGTCCAGCAGGTACTGAGGCTTGTAGTAGTCTGGCATGTAGGGGGCCAGGTCCAGGTAGGGAGCGTCCTGGGAGAGCACAGCGTGGGGTGAGGCAGGCTCTGAGCCACCACACAGCAGCAGCACAGCAAAGCTGGGGAGGGGGCTGGGGCACAGGGCTGGGGAGGGGGCTGGGGCACAGGGGCTGGGGCACAGCCCTGGGGAGGGGGCTGGGGCACAGCCCTGGGGAGGGGGCTGGGGCACAGGGCTGGGGAGGGGGCTGGGGCAAAGGGCTGGGGAGGAGGCTGGAGCACAGCCCTGGGAGGAGAGGCTGAGGGAGCTGGGGTTGCTTAGCCTGCAGAAGAGGAGGCTCAGGGGAGACCTTCTTGCTCTCTCCAACTCCCTGCAGGGAGGTTGGAGCCAGGTGGGGGTTGGTCTCTTCTCCCAGGCAGGCATTCAGCAGCAGAACAAGAGGACACAGCCTCAAGCTGTGCCAGGTGAGGTTTGGGCTTGGGCTTAGCAAGAAGTTCTTCCCAGACAGAGAGATTTGGGTTGTGCTGCCCAGGGAGGTGCTGGGGTTGGTGTCCCTGGAGGTGTTTAAGCAGAGCCTGGATGAGGCCCTTGGTGCCAGGGTCTGGTTGATCAGTTAGGGCTGGGTGAGAGGTTGGACTTGGGGATCTCAAAGGTCTTTTCCAACCTGGTCAATTCAATTCAATTCAATTCAATTCAATTCAATTCAATTCAATTCAATTCAATTCAATTCAATTCAATTCTTTCTATTCTATTCTATTCTATTCTATTCTATTCTATTCTATTCTATTCTATTCTATTCTATTCTATTCTATTCTATTCTATTCTATTCTATTCTATTCTATTCCACTCCACTCCATCCCATCCCATCCCATCCCATCCCATCCCATCCCATCCCATCTTGGAGGTCTCTTCCAGCCTGGCTGACACTCTGTGAACCCCTGTCCTCCAGTGTCCTCTGGCTGAGCTCAGAGGAATCCTGAGCTCCCCCCCTGACACTCAGTGGCTCTGTGCTTATCTGGCAGCCTTCTGCACCCCACCTGCCCAGCTCAGCTCCTTTGTCTCCAGCACCTGCCCCACAGTTGGCTTCCCTGCACTCACCTTGCTCCTTGCCTGAGCTGTGCAGAGGAATACCAGAGCCAGAGCCTCCCCTCAGCATCCAGCAGCCTCACAGTGAACAATTTCTCCTTACTATTTCATCTGCATCTCCTTCCTTTCAGTTCAAAGCCATCAGCACTCATCCTATCACTGCCTGTCCTTGTGAGGATCACAGGATCCCAGAGGGGCTCAGGTTGGAAGGGACCTCAGAGATCATCTACTGCAACCTCCCAGCTAGACTCAGCTGCTCAAGGCCTCACCCAGCCTGGCCTTCAACCCCCCCAGGCAGGAGGCAGCCACAGCCTCCCTGGGCAGCCTGTGCCAGAGGCTCAGCAGCCTCACACTGAAGAACTTCTTCCTCAGCTCCAGTCTCCAGGCTTAGGGTTAGGGGTTAAGGGCTAGGGGTTAGGGATTAGGGTTGGGGTTGTTAGGTGTTAGGGTTAGGTCTTAGAGTTAGGGGGTTAGGGGTAGTCCCTGCTCTCCTTCAGCTTCAAACCAATGCCCCTTGGCCTGGCTCAGACACCCTCAGCAAAAGTCCCTCTGCAGCCTTCCTGCAGGATCCCTTCAGCTCCTGGCAGCAGCTCTGAGCTCCCCCTGGAGCCTTCTCCTCTGCAGGCTGCACAGCCCCAGCTCCCTCAGCCTGTGCTCCCAGCAGAGCTGCTCCAGCCCTGGCAGCATCTCTGTGGCCTCCTCTGGCCTCTCTCCAGCAGCTCTGTGTCCTTCTGCTGCTGGGGACACCAGAACTGGCGGCAGGATTGGAGGTGAGGTCTGAGCAGAGTGCCCAAGATGCAGCTGAGATCCTCCCTGGCCACAGCTCTGTGCAGCAGGCTCAGGCTCTCCTCAACACATCCTGTGCCTGCACCTCCAAAGACCCCACACAGCCTTGCCTACAAGCAGCAGCTTCATGTTTTCAAGTGAAGGACAGTGGGAAGGGACCCCTTGGGCCAAGCAGTGCCCCCCTGGCAGCCAGGCTGTGCTCCTGGAGCCCGGGGAAGCAGCTCAGGCACTCACCAGGTCCAGGTCAAAGCGGATGAACTCCAGCCCGGACACCAGGGTCAGGAACAAGGTCAGATGGTCGTGGCTGCAAACCAGGGCATTCCTGCAGCATGGGGGGCACACAGGAGCTTCAGAGGGGTGGGAAAGGGAAGCAACAGACACCTCCCCTTCTGTTTTCTTGGGAGGGGCCCTCCAAGCTGCTGCACCAATGGCCCCAGAGCTGTGGGCCTGCTGTTTGTCTACCTCAGAGCAGCTGGGCACCCACTCACCACCTGCTGTCCCCAAACCAAGCTACAGCAGACTGCCCCTTGTCCACTGGGGCTGGGTCCACTGGACAAGGCTCCAGCAGCTTCTTGGGAAGCATGGGAGAACATGAAGGCTACACCTGGGATGGGAGTAAAAGCAGTTGAACCATCCTGGAATGGTTTGGGGACCTCAAAGACCATCCAGCTCCAACCCTCTTGCAGTGAGCAGGGACCCCTCTCCACTAGACCAAGTTGCTCAAGGCCTCACCCAACCTGCCCAGGAGCACTTCCAGGGCTGGGGCACCCACAACCTCTCTGGGCAACCTGTTCCAGCATCTCACCACCCTCCCAGTGGTGTCTTCTTCCTGCTATCCAACCTAAACCTCCCCTTTTTCAGCCCAAAGCCATCCCTCCTTGTCCTGTCCCTACCTGCCCACTGCCCAAACCAGGAGCTGGGACACTCACTTGACATAGTACTTGTGGAGCAGGCTCAGGTTCTCCTGGAACAGCCTCAGATAGCTCTCCAAGGAGTTTTCATTGAGAGCTAGGTACAGCCATGCCCGGCCTGGAAAGAGAGCAGCAGAGAGAGTTGTCTGGGGGGAAACAGCTGAGGAGGGTTGGAGAGGTTGCCATGGGTCACATCCTTCACTGGCACCACTGCAGGGCAGCACCTGGGAAACCTGGGGGGAGGGAAGTGGCAGCAGGAGGTGAAAGAGCAGATTCATGATTTGGAGTGGGAAGGAGAGACTGGGGGCTGAGAAGCAGGCTCACAACTCTGTCCCTCCCTGGCATTTCCAGCAGGGATCAAGAGAAGTGGAGGGAGGCAGAGAGGTGGAGGGAGAGAGGCAGGAGAGGTGGAGGGAGGCAGGAGAGGTGGAGGGAGGCAGGAGAGGTGGAGGGAGGCAGGAGAGGCAGAGGGAGGCAGAAGAGGTGGAGGGAGAGAGGGAGGAGAGGTGGAAGGAGTGAGGGAGGAGAGGTGGAAGGAGGGAGGAGAGGTGGAGGGAGGCAGGCAGGAGAGAGGAGGGAGTGTGGCAGGAGAGGTGGAGGGAGAGAGGCAGAGAGGTGGAGGGAGAGAGGCAGAGGGAGGCAGGAGAGGTGGAAGGAGAGAGGCAGGAGAGGTGGAAGGAGGGAGGAGAGGTGGAGGGAGGGAGGAGAGGCAGAGGGAGGCAGAAGAGGTGGAGGGAGAGAGGGAGGAGAGGTGGAAGGAGTGAGGGAGGAGAGGTGGAAGGAGTGAGGGAGGAGAGGTGGAAGGAGTGAGGGAGGAGAGGTGGAAGGAGGGAGGAGAGGTGGAGGGAGGCAGGCAGGAGAGAGGAGGGAGTGAGGCAGGAGAGAGGAGGGAGTGAGGCAGGAGAGAGGAGGGAGGGAGGCAGGAGAGAGGAGGGAGGGAGGCAGGAGAGAGGAGGGAGGGAGGCAGGAGAGGCAGAGGGAGGGTGGCTCTAAATCAGCTCAGGTGCAATTTGAGGTGCTGGCCAAATCCTGGTGCAGAGAGAGGTGGTGCTGGGGTGTGCCCAGCTCTGCTCTCACCAGGATGGGCTGTGGCTGCTGCAGGGTGCTGCAGGCTGCTGCTGGGAGACCCAGGCAGAGAGCAGCTCTCTGGGCACTCTCCTGCCTCAGAGGTGGCCTGGGTGGTCTCAGGCAGATGCTGCTGGCAGCAGGGGGAAGCAGCCCTGAGCAGGAGACAGCTGCAGCTGGCAGCTTCAGGCTGTACCTTTAGATTTCTCACAGATCTTGGCCAGCAAGTGGCAGAATGTAAATGAATTACCACTGGGTGTAACAGGGAAAATAATGATCAGCTCTGATCAATCCCCTGGGAGAGAAGGGCCTTAAAGCAGTGCTACAGAGCAGCTCTCTCTTTTTGGCTCCCTCCTCCTGGGAGACAATGGGGTCCTGGGGGGCATTAAGAGGAGTGAGTCCAGCAGAGCCAGGGAGGTTCTCCTCCCCTTCTGCTCTGCCCTGCTGAGACCTCATCTTGAGTACTGCCTTCAGCTCTGGGCTCCCCAGCTCAGGAGGGGCAGGGAGCTGCTGGAGAGAGGCCAAGGGAGGGCTGCAAGGATGCTGAAGGGACTGCAGCACTGCCTGGGGAGGAGAGGCTGAGAGCCCTGGGGGTGGTTAGTCTGGAGAGGAGAAGGCTGAGAGGGGATTTGATCAGTGTCTATCAATAGCTGAGGGCTGGGGGTCAGGAGGGAGGGGACAGGGACAGGCTCTGCTCAGCTGTGCCCTGGGGTAGGACAAGGGGCAGTGGATGCAAACTCCAGCCCAGGAGGTTCCACCTCACCATGAGGAGGAACTTCTGCACTGGGAGGCTCCCAGAGGCCTGGAGCAGGCTGCCCAGAGAGGTTGTGGAGTCTCCTTCTCTGGAGCCTTTCCAGCCCCACCTGGATGTGCTCCTGTGTGCCCTGTGCTGGGTTCTCTGCTCCTGCCCTGGCAGGGGGTTGGACTGGATGCTCTCTTTGGGTGCCTTCCCAACCCCTGGCATCCTGTGAGCTGTGCCCCTGTGCTTGACCTTGGCTGTGCTCTTTGTTTTGGTTGAGCATCCTAACAAAACAACTTCCTGCTCTTTCTCTGGGCCCTTTGTGTGCAAGGGGGCAGGGGTGGGCAGGGAGGGAGAAGCTATGAGCTGCCCAGGGGGGTGGTGGGGGGGTGGTTCTTGTGCTGTTTATCAGCTGCAAATCCCTGTAAGTGTTTGTAGGTGCAGTGCATTTGGCACAGGTGTATTGCACCCCACTGCAGGCTGCAGTTCTGCTTGGAAACAACAGCTTCATTTGCTCCCCACTGGCCAATTTAATTGGGGGAAGGAGGGGGGAGAAGCAATTTCCAGCCCACCCTCTACAGATTCATTGCAGCCCACCCAAGGTGGGGCACTGCTGGATTAATTAGAATAGAGTAGAATGGAATAGACCAGGTTGGAAGAGACCTTCAAGAGCATCCAGTCCAACCCATCAACCAATCCAACACCACCTAACCAACTAACCCATGGCACCAAGCACCCCAGCAAGTCTCCTCCTGAACACCTCCAGGGATGGGGACTCCACCACCTCCCTGGGCAGCACATCCCATGGCCAATCTCTCTTGCTGGGAAGAACTTCTTCCTAAAATCCAGCCTAAACCTCCCCTGGCACAGCTTGAGACTGTGTCCTCTTGTTCTGCTGCTGGCTGCCTGCCTGGGAGAAGAGCCCAACCCCCACCTGGCTCCAACCTCCCTGCAGGGAGTTGGAGAGAGCAAGAAGGTCTCCCCTGAGCCTCCTCTTCTGCAGGCTAAGCAACCCCAGCTCCCTCAGCCTCTCCTCCCAGGGCTGTGCTCCAGACCCCTCCCCAGCTTTCTTGCCCTTCTCTGGACACCTTCCAGCAGCTCAACCTCTTTCCTAACCTGAGGAGCCCAGAACTGGACACAGGACTCCAGGTGCGGCCTGAGCAGTGCTGAGCACAGGGCACAAGGACTTCCCTGCTCCTGCTGGCCACAGTGTTCCTGCTGCAGGCCAGGATGCCCTTGGCCTTCTTGGCTGCCTGGGCACACTGCAGGCTCATGTTCAGCCTACCATCAACCAGCACCCCCAGGTCCCTCTCTGCCTGGCTGCTCTCAGCCACTCTGCCCCCAGCCTGTAGCTCTGCCTGGGGTTGTTGTGGCCAAAGTGCAGCCCCTGGCACTTGGATGTGTTCAATCTCCTGCCCTTGGCCTCTGCCCATCTGCCCAGCCTGTCCAGGGCCCTCTGCAGAGCCTCTCTACCCTCCAGCAGATCAACTCCTGCCCCCAGCTTGGTGTTGTCCACAAATTCACTGCTGCTGGACTCAGTACCCTCCTCCAGCTCATCAATGAAGATGTTAAAGAGCACAGGGCCCAGCACTGATTGAGCTGAGCACTGCTCAAGATCTGTGGAAAACGTTAAAGGTACAGCTTAAAACTACCCCCCCACAGCAAGATGTCCTGGGGGGGTGGGGGATACCTGCCTGCCTCCCTCCCTCCCCCCCAGAGCATGGCCCAGCACTGGGCTTTGGCTGCAGGGCAGCAGGAGCAGGAGGAGCCTCTGCCCCATCCCCTGCTCCTGGGGCACGGCGCAGGAGCTGCCACACCTGGGCCCTCACCTCCACGGCCAGGGTGAGCTGGGCTCAGCAGGGAGCTGCCTGCAGCCCCAGCCCCGGGGCAGGGTGGGCAGCAGGAGCTGGCAGGGGGGGTCTGGGGTCCCTGGGGGGTACTCACTGCGGCCCAGGTTGGTGGCGACGTGCTGCAGCAGCTCGATCTGCCGGACGGCCTCGCGCCGCGTGAAGTGCACCACCAGCACCCAGTAGCCTGAGGAGAGGTCCTGGAGGCTGCAGGGGTCAGAGGGCCAGGGAAGGCTTTGGCTTGGAAGAGACCTTCAGCATCACCCAGGCCAGCCCTTAACCCAGCGCTGCCAGGGCACCACTAAACCAGCACCACAGCTCCAAGGCCCTGAGAGCCCTCCGAGGATGGGGACTCCACCACTGCCCTGGGTGAGCCCCTGACAACCTTTCCCTGAGGCATTGCTCCTCATGTCCCACCCAAACCTGCCCTGGGTGAGCCCCTGACAACCTTTCCCTCAGGCATTGCTCCTCATGGCCAACCTAAACCTGCCCTGGGTGAGCCCCTGACAACCTTTCCCTCAGGCATTGCTCCTCATGTCCCACCCAAACCTGCCCTGGGTGAGCCCCTGACAACCTTTCCCTGAGGCATTGCTCCTCATGGCCAACCCAAACCTGCCCTGGGTGAGCCCCTGACAACCTTTCCCTCAGGCATTGCTCCTCATGGCCAACCCAAACCTGCCCTGGGTGAGACCCTGACAACCTTTCCCTGAGGCATTGCTCCTCATGGCCAACCTAAACCTGCCCTGGGTGAGACCCTGACAACCTTTCCCTCAGGCATTGCTCCTCATGTCCCACCCAAACCTGCCCTGGGTGAGCCCCTGACAACCTTTCCCTGAGGCATTGCTCCTCATGGCCAACCCAAACCTGCCCTGGGTGAGACCCTGACAACCTTTCCCTCAGGCATTGCTCCTCATGTCCCACCCAAACCTGCCCTGGGTGAGCCCCTGACAACCTTTCCCTGAGGCATTGCTCCTCATGGCCAACCCAAACCTGCCCTGGGCAAGCCCCTGACAACCTTTCCCTGAGGCATTGCTCCTCATGGCCAACCCAAACCTGCCCTGGGTGAGCCCCTGACAACCTTTCCCTCAGGCATTGCTCCTCATGTCCCACCCAAACCTGCCCTGGGTGAGCCCCTGACAACCTTTCCCTCAGGCATTGCTCCTCATGTCCCACCCAAACCTGCCCTGGGTGAGCCCCTGACAACCTTTCCCTCAGGCATTGCTCCTCATGTCCCACCCAAACCTGCCCTGGGTGAGCCCCTGACAACCTTTCCCTGAGGCATTGCTCCTCATGTCCCACCCAAACCTGCCCTGGGTGAGCCCCTGACAACCTTTCCCTCAGGCATTGCTCCTCATGTCCAACCTAAACCTGCCCTGGGCAAGCCCCTGACAACCTTTCCCTCAGGCATTGCTCCTCATGTCCAACCTAAACCTGCCCTGGGTGAGCCCCTGACAACCTTTCCCTGAGGCATTGCTCCTCATGTCCAACCCAAACCTGCCCTGGGTGAGCCCCTGACAACCTTTCCCTGAGGCATTGCTCCTCATGGCCAACCCAAACCTGCCCTGGGTGAGCCCCTGACAACCTTTCCCTGAGGCATTGCTCCTCATGTCCAACCTAAACCTGCCCTGGGTGAGCCCCTGACAACCTTTCCCTGAGGCATTGCTCCTCATGTCCAACCCAAACCTGCCCTGGGCAGCCTGGTCCAGTGCTTAAGAAGCCTTTCAGTGAAGAAGTTTCTGGTAATATCTGACCTTAAACCTCCCCTGGGACAACTTGAGGCCATTTCCTCTTGCCCCATCTCTTGTTCCCTGGGAGGAGAGACCAAGCCCCCCTGGCTCCAGCCTCCTCTCAGGGAGCTGTAGAGAGTCAGAAGCTCTCCTCTCAGCATCCTTTCCTCCAGGCTCCCTCAGCTGCTCCTCCCCAGCCCTGTTCTTCAGACCCTTCCCCAGCTCTGTTGCCCTTCTCTGGCCCTGCTCCAGCT
The DNA here is from genome assembly GCA_011125475.1 of Melanerpes aurifrons. Classification (NCBI taxonomy): domain Eukaryota; kingdom Metazoa; phylum Chordata; class Aves; order Piciformes; family Picidae; genus Melanerpes; species Melanerpes aurifrons. The sequence goes on along the minus strand of WWNC01000042.1, from coordinate 2,113,214 downwards.
CTCAGTGTCCCTCCTGGAGTGAGGAGCCCAGAACTGAACCCAGCACTCCAGGTGTGGCCTCACCAGTGCCCAGTCCAGGGGCACAATCCCTGCCCTGCTCCTGCTGGCCACACTCTTGCTGATCCAGGCCAGGATGCTGGTGGCCTTCTTGCCCCCCTGGGCACAGGGTGGTTCATCTTCAACCCACACCCCCAGGTCCTTTGCCATCAGGCAGTTTCCAGCCCCCAGCCTGGAGTGTTCACAGGGTGGTTGTGACCCAAGTGCAGCACCCAGCCCTTGGCCTTGTTGAACCTCATCCCATTGGCCTCAGCCCATCCACCCACCCTGGCCAGATGCCTCTCTAGAGCCTCCCACCCTGCAGCAGATCAACATCTCCCCCAAGCTGGTGTCATCTGCACACTGCCTGAGGGTGCCCTGGGGCCCTTGTCCAGATCACTGAGGAGGACAAAGGGAAGTGGCTGCAGTGCCGAGCCCCGGGGGCAGCACTTGTGAGGAGAGCAGCACTGCTGGAAGCAGGAAGGCCAGAGGAAGGTCAAGGAGGGGCCAGTTTCATAGTTTCATAGTTTCATTCAGGGTTGGAAGGGACCACAAGGATCATCTAGCTCCAACCCCCCTGCCATGGGCAGGGACACCCCACACTAGAGCAGCCTGGCCACAGCCTCAGCCAGCCTGGCTGCAAACACCTCCAGGGCTGGGGCCTCAACCACCTCCCTGCACAACCCAGTCCAGGGCTTCACCACTCTCATGGGGAAGAACTTCTTCCTCACATCCAGCCTCAATCTCCCCACCTCCAGCTTCATTCCATTCCCCCTAGTCCTAGCACTCCCTGAGATCCTGAGCAGTCCCTCCCCAGCCTTCCTGGAGCCTCCTTCAGATCCTGGAAGGCCACAATGAGGTCACCTCAGAGCCTTCTCTTCTCCAGACTGAACAGCCCCAACTCCTTCAGTCTGTCCTCACAGCAGAGCAGCTCCAGCCCTCTGCTCCTCCTCCTGGCCCTGCTCTGGACACCTTCCAGCCCCTCCAGATCCCTCTTGCCATAGGGGCTCCAGAACTGGAGGCAGGACTCCAGGTGGGGTCTCCCCAGAGCTGAGCAGAGGGGGAGAATCACCTCCCTTGCCCTGCTGGCCACACTTCTCCTGATGCAGCCCAGGCTCTGCTTGGCTTTCTGGGCTGCAAGTGCACACTGAGAGCTCCTGGGGAGCTTTTCCTCCCCCAGCACCCCCAAGGCTCTCTCCTCAGGGCTGCTTTCCAGCCAGTCCCTGCCCAGCCTGCATTTGTGCCTGGGATTGCCTCCAGCCAGCTGCAGGACCCTGCCCTTGCTCTTGTTGAACCTCCTGAGGTTGGCTTGTGCCCACCTCTCCAGCCTGCCCAGCTCCCTCTGGATGGATCCCTTCCCTCCAGCTGTCTGCTGCACCACACAGCTTGGTGTCAGCAGCAACCCTGCTGAGGCTGCACTCAGTGCCACTGTCCATGGCACCCACAGGGATGTTGAACAAGCCTGGGCCCAGGACTGATCCCTGAGGGACTCTGCTTGTCCCTGGCCTCCCCTGGGACATGGACCCATGGACAGCCACTCTTTGGGTGCGGCCATCAAGCCAGTTTCTGCCCAGAGGGCCTCCCCATGCTGAGGCTCCACGCTGGGCAGAGCAGGGAGCAGCCCCCCAGCAGCAGGCTCCTCACTCACCCATAGAGCAGAGCATGGTCCAGGTGCTCGCAGAGGCGCTGCAGGACCTTGTCGTGGTTCCTGATGGCTGGGGTCTCGTCCTCACAGGCAGCAAAGTAGCTCTGCAGCTGCAAAGAGAAGAGATGGGATGGCTGCAACTCCCTTCTGCAGCCCACTGAGGAGGGAGATGGAGCTGCCAGCACTCACAGCAGCCAGCATTCAAGAGCTCTTTCTAATCTCCCAGCTTGCTGAAGCTCGATGCAGGTTACCCACAGGGTGAGCAGCTGCTTAGAGGAGTGCCCCAGAGGTAACCTCACCACAAGGACTTGTCCAGGTTTCCATCATGAACAGGAGCCAGCAGTGTGCCCAGGGGGCCAAGAGGGCCAAGGGCATCCTGGCCTGCAGCAGGAAGAGTGTGGCCAGCAGGAGCAGGGAGCTCATCCTGCCCTGTGCTCAGCACTGCTTAGGCCACACCTTGAGTCCTGTGTCCAGTTCTGGGCTCCTCAGGTTAGGAAAGAGGTTGAGCTGCTGGAAGGTGTCCAGAGAAGGGCAAGAAAGCTGAGGAGGGGTCTGGAGCACAGCCCTGGGAGGAGAGGCTGAGGGAGCTGGGGTTGCTTAGCCTGGAGAAGAGGAGGCTGAGGGGAGACCTTCTTGCTCTCTGCAACTCCCTGAAGGGAGGTTGGAGCCAGCTGGGGGTTGGGCTCTTCTGCCAGGCAGGCAGCAGCAGAACAAGAGGACACAGTCTCAAGCTGTGCCAGGGGAGGTTTAGGCTGGAGGTGAGGAGAAAGTTCTTCCCAGCAAGAGAGATTGGCCATGGGAATGTGCTGCCCAGGGAGGTGGTGGAGTCCCCATCCCTGGAGGCGTTCAGGAGGAGACTTGGTGGGGTGCTTGGTGCCTTGGCTTAGTTGATCAGATGGTGTTGGGTGATAGCTTGGACTGGATGCTCTTGAAGGTCTCTTCCAACCTGGTTTATTCTATTCTATTATCCACAACCTGCCCACAAGGAGATGTCAGAGGTGTGGCCAGAGCTGCAGAGCCAGCTGGGCTGCACAGCCTCCCCTGCAGCCAGCACTGCAGTGGGGTTTGGTGGCTCCTCTGCAGCAGTGCAGCCATCACAAAGCTCTGCAGAACAGAAACAAGGGAGAGCTCTGGGCTCTGCCTCCAGCTCTGCCATGGATGTCCCCTCCTGGGTCTCAGAGTGTTGTCAGGGGCAGTTCTGGCTGGGGAGAGCTGTTCCTTCCCTGTACAGAAGCCTCTCCAAGGCCAGGAGCCTCACTCTTGCAGCTGGCCTCAACCTGTGAGAAACCTCAGTGTGCTTTCAGCAGCCCAGCAAGAGACTGAAGTGATTCTGCCTCTGCTCTGCTGGGACCCCACCTGCAGCACTGTGTCCAGCTCTGGGCCCTCCAGCAGGAGGGACATGGAATTGCTGGAACAGGTCCAGAGGAAGTCACAAAGATGATCAGAGGCTGGAGATCCTCCCCTGTGGAGAAGGCTGCAGGGAGACCTCAGAGCAGCCTTCCAGCACCTGAAGGGGCTCCAGGAGAGCTGGGGAGGGACTCTGGACAAGGGCTGGGAGTGACAGGCTGAGGACAATGGCTTTGGGCTGGGAGAGGAGAGACTGAGAGTGGAGAGGAGAAAGAAATTCTTGGCAGTGAGGCTGGGGAGACTCTGGCACAGGCTGCCCAGGGAGGCTGTGGCTGTGCCCTGCCTGGAGGTGTTCAGGGCCAGGCTGGATGAGGCCTTGAGCAGGCTGGGCTGGTGGGAGGTGTCCCTGCCCATGGCAGGGGGCTGGAGCTGGCTGAGCTTTGAGCTCCCTTCCAACCCAACCCATTCTGTGATCCCTGTCAGCAGTGGCTCCATGATGCTGGGCATTGGTGCCAGGCAGCTGAGTGCTGCCCCCAGCCTTTCCAGCACAGGCTGGCACAGAGCAGCAGGGGCTGGCTGGGCAGAGGGCAGCACAGCTGCAGACTGTGGCAGGAGTGGGAGGGACAAAGGCATTTCAAACTGCCCCTGAGCTCTTTGCCTGCCCTGGGCTGAGGCAGCACCAGGAGGCCTCACCCCATGGAGCTGCTGCTCTCCAAAGCCAGCCAGCCTGCCCCTCCCCTGCCTAACCCATTCCTCTCCCCTGCCTAACCCATTCCTCTCCCCTGGCTAACCCATTCCTCACCCCTGCCTAACTCATTCCTCTCCCCTGCCTAACCCATTCCTCTCCCCTGGCTAACTCATTCCTCTCCCCTGCCTAACCCATTCCTCTCCCCTGCCTAACCCATTCCTCACCCCTGGCTAACCCATTCCTCTCCCCCGGCTAACCCATTCCTCTCCCCTGCCTAACCCATTCCTCTCCCCTCCCCTCTCCCTGGCTAACCCATTCCTCTCCCCCTGCCTAACTCATTCCTCTCCCCTGGCTAACCCATTCCTCTCCCCTGGCTAACCCATTCCTCTCCCCTGCCTAACCCATTCCTCTCCCCTGCCTAACCCATTCCTCTCCCCTGGCTAACCCATTCCTCTCCCCTGCCTAACCCATTCCTCACCCCTGCCTAACCCACTCCTCACCCCTGCCTAACCCATTCCTCTCCCCTGCCTAACCCACTCCTCACCCCTGCCTAACCCACTCCTCACCCCTGCCTAACCCATCTGCAGCTGCAAAGGCAGCTCTGGAGTCAGCACTCTGCTGGCAACAGCCCTCAGAGCCTCAGCACAGCACCAACTGCTCCTCTGCTGCTGCCAAACCTGCCTGAGATCCTAGCAGTCCCTTTCCACCCTGCTCCCTTCCCAGCTGCCCCCCAGGCCTCCCCCTGCCCCTGCAGCTCAGGGAGCTATTTAGGTCCCTGTCTCACACATCCCTGGCCCTCAGGCAGGGAGGTTACTCACCCAGGTTGGAATCCCAGCTGGAAATGCCACCTTGGTTTGCTCAGGCTGGTGACAGCCAGCGTGGCTCAGCTGAGCCACAGCACCACAGCAGACAGGAGTCTGCTCCTTCAGTGCCTCACTAAGTCCCTGCCAGAGCTCAGCAGTGAGACAGGAGATTAATCCCCCCCCCAAAAATTGGATGGTGTTGTGCTGGGGGGCTCTGACCTGCCCCCAGAGCCTGGATTCTCCTCCTGAATTACTGCCAAGCTCTGAGAAACTCCTTCAGCAAATCATCCCCTTGGTGATCAGAGAGATGGAGAAGCTCCCCTGTGGACAGAGCCTGGGAGAGCCTGGAGAAGGCTCCAGGGAGACCTCAGAGCAGCCTTCCAGCACCTGAAGGGCTCCAGGAGAGCTGGGGAGGGACTCTGGACAAGGGCTGGGAGTGCCAGGATGAGGACAATGGCTTTGAGCTGGGAGAGGAGACTGAGACTGGAGAGGAGGAAGAAATTCTTTGCAGTGAGGCTGGGGAGACTCTGGCACAGGCTGCCCAGGCTCTGCCTGCAGCCCTCCAGGAGTGCTCTGCCTGCAGCCCCCAGTGGTGCTCTGCCTGCAGCTCCCAGCCAGCCCTGCAGCCAGCCCTGCAGCCAGCCCTGCAGCCAAGCCCTGCAGCCAAGCTCTGCAGCCAGCCCTGCAGCCAGCCCTGCAGCCAAGCTCTGCAGCCAGCCCTGCAGCCAAGCTCTGCAGCCAGCCCTGCAGCCAAGCCCTGCAGCCAGCCCTGCAGCCAAGCCCTCTGCAGCCAGCCCTGCAGCCAGCCCTGCAGCCAAGCTCTGCAGCCAGCCCTGCAGCCAAGCTCTGCAGCCAGCCCTGCAGCCAAGCCCTGCAGCCAGCCCTGCAGCCAGCTCTGCAGCCAGCCCTGCAGCCAGCCCTGCAGCCAGCCCTGCAGCCAAGCTCTGCAGCCAAGCTCTGCAGCCAGCCCTGCAGCCAAGCTCTGCAGCCAGCCCTGCAGCCAGCCCTGCAGCCAGCCCTGCAGCCAAGCCCTGCAGCCAGCCCTGCAGCCAAGCTCTGCAGCCAGCCCAGCAGCCAAGCCCTGCAGCCAGCCCTGCAGCCAGCCCTGCAGCCAAGCTCTGCAGCCAAGCCCTGCAGCCAGCCCTGCAGCCAGCCCTGCAGCCAAGCTCTGCAGCCAAGCCCTGCAGCCAGCCCTGCAGCCAGCCCTGCAGCCAAGCCCTGCAGCCAGCCCTGCAGCCAGCCCTGCAGCCAAGCTCTGCAGCCAAGCCCTGCAGCCAGCCCTGCAGCCAGCCCTGCAGCCAAGCTCTGCAGCCAAGCTCTGCAGCCAGCCCTGCAGCCAGCCCTGCAGCCAGCCCTGCAGCCAAGCTCTGCAGCCAGCCCTGCAGCCAGCCCTGCAGCCAGCCCTGCAGCCAAGCCCTGCAGCCAAGCCCTGCAGCCAAGCCCTGCAGCCAGCCCTGCAGCCAGCCCTGCAGCCAAGCTCTGCAGCCAGCCCTGCAGCCAGCCTGGGGGGGTCACCCCGGAGGGACCTCGGAGCCTGCCTGTGCCACCCACAGCTCCCCAGGGCAGAGCCACTCTGAGCCTGGGCAGCAGGAGAGATGAGCACATGGAAGGCTTTCCTCTTTTCTCCTGTCCTGCCTTCTGCAAAAATCACCTCCCCCTCTGTCCCAGCCTTCCCTGCAGGCAGTTCACAGCCCCTACCCCTCCCTGCAGCCTGCTCCCACCCTCAGAGCCTGCAGGGCTTGACTCACCTCAGCAGCTCCAAACACTGAGAGGGATCCTAACAGAAACCAGACCTCTTCACCCTAGGAAACCCAGCTCTTGCCCCCCCTGAAGGGATTAAGGTTTGCAGAGCTCCTGCTGGGCTATATTTAGGGCTTGGTGTCAGTCCCAGCTGCTCTGCAGGGAGCACACAGCACACAGCAGCTGCCCCTGCACTGCAGCCCCTTCCCAGGGAGCCTGCTGCAAAACCCAACCCCACAGCAACAGCCAGAGCAAACCCACCCTGAGAGGCTCCAGCCTGAGACACCAGGAGGCAGAGGCCAAGCTGTGAGCCCAGGCTCTGCTCACAGTCATGGGGTGAGAGCAGCCCTGTGCACACAGGGGAGGTTCTGCAGCCCCCTGATCATCTTTGTGGCCTCCTCTGGCCCTGCTCCAGCAGCTCCAGGTCCCTCCTGTGCTGGGGGCACCAGAGCTGGAGGCAGTGCTCTGGATGTGCCACCACCTTCCAAGGCTGGTTCCTTTGCCAGCATCCCTCCAAAACAAACCACACCAACAGCCTCAGCCCCAGGCTGCAGGCACACAGCTGGCAGGAGCACACCAAGCCCCAGGAGAGATGGGGCAGGCAAATCCCTGCTGAGCTCTCCCATGTCCAGGGAGGAGGCAAGGCAGGACAAGCCTTGGGATCTCCTGGGTGGAGACATCCCTGGGGCCAGGGTGGCAAAGGGCTGGGACTTGCCAAAGCTGCTGGGGAGGTGGTTTGGGCTTGGGAAGAAGAGAGGAGACACAGGGAGGAGAGGCACAGTGCAAGAGCTTTCCCAGCTGGGGAACAAAACCCACTTGCACAACCCAGCCTGCTGGGCTGCCCCAAGACCCACCCAGCTGGAAAGCTGTCAGGGTGGTGACTGTGAGCAGCCTGGGGCAGAGGCACAGAGCAGGGACAGTCCCAGGGCCTGACCTGCACCATGTGGCACTGCCCTGGGAATATCCCAGGCCCTGGCCTTCACTAGGCCCTGAATAGAAGAGAGTAAAAGAATGGAATGGAATGGAATGGAGTGGAATGGAATCGAATGGAATGGAATGGAATCGAATGGAATGGAGTAGGGTAGAGTAGAGTAGGGTAGGGTAGAGTAGAGTAGAGTGGAATGGAATGGAATGGAATGGAATGGAATGGAATGGAATGGGGTAGAGTAGAGTGGAGTGGAGTGGAATGGAGTAGGGTAGAGTGGAGTAGTGTGGAGTAGAGTGGAGTAGAGTGGAGTGGAATGGAGTGGAGTAGGGTAGGGTAGGGTAGGGTAGCGTAGGGTAGGGTAGAGTAGAGTGGAATGGAATGGAATGGAGTAGAGTAGAGTAGAGTGGAATGGATTGGAGTAGGGTAGGGTAGAGTAGAGTAGAGTAGAGTGGAGTGGAGCAGAGTGGAGTGGAGTAGAATGGAGTGGAGTAGAATGGAGTGGAGTGAAGTGGAATGGAATGGAATGGAATGGAATGGAGTAGGGTAGAGTAGAGTAGGGTAGGGTAGGGTAGGGTAGAGTAGAGTGGAGTGGAGTGGAGTGGAGTGGAGTGGAGTGGAGTAGAGTGAAGTGGAATGGAGTGGAATCGAGTAGGGTAGAGTAGAGTAGAGCAGAGGAGAGGAGAGGAGAGGAGAGGAGAGGAGAGGAGAGGAGAGGAGAGAGGAGAGGGAGAGGAGAGGAGAGGAGAGTGGAATGGAGTGGAATGGAGTAGGGTAGGGTAGGGTAGAGTAGAGTAGAGTAGAGTGGAGTAGAGTGGAGTGGAGTGGAGTGGAGTGGAGTGGAGTGGAGTGGAGTAGGGTAGAGTAGAGTAGGGTAGGGTAGGGTGGAATGGAATGGAATGGAATGGAATGGAATGGAATGGAATGGAATGGAATGGAATGGAATGGAATGGAATCAACCAAGTTGGAAAAGAGCTCAGAGATCATCCAGTCCAACCTCTCCCCCAGCACCATCTGATCAACTAAACCCTGGCACCAAGTGCCTCATCCAGGCTCTTCTTCAGTCTCCACTGATGGGGACTCCACCACCTCCCTGGGCAGCACATTCCCATGGCCAATCTCTCTCTCTGGGAAGAAATCCTAACATCCAAACCAAACCTCCCCTGGCACAGCCTGAGACTGTGGCCTCTTGTTCTGCTGCTGGCTGCCTGCCTGAGAGAAGAGCCCAACCCCCAGCTGGCTACAACCTCCCTTCAGGGACTTGGAGAGAGCAAGAAGGTCTCCCCTGAGCCTCCTCTTCTCCAGGCTAAGCAACCCCAGCTCCCTCAGCCTCTCCTCACAGGGCTGTGCTCCAGACCCCTCCCCAGACTCAGCGGCATCTCCATGGAGTGCTTCCTCCTCTCCCTTGAACCCCTCTAAACCAGGGATGGGTAACATGGAGCCAGCCCCTCCCTACCCACAGCCTGGCAGCTGGACCTGTTGGGGAGGTGCTGCCCAAGCTTGGGGAAGCATTCACAGAGCAGCTGCCTGAGCACAGAGCTGAGCTGGAGCCAGGGAAGATCAGGGAGGAGGCCAGAAATAAGGTTGAAAGGCATTAACCACCTGTGACCCTGGGCAGCTCCAGGGCTTCTGGGGAGATGCTCTTCCCCTTGGCTCCTCAGAGCTCCTAAACCAGATGCAAGGCTGGCTCACATGCAGGGCTTTGAGGCCCCCAGCACAAGAAGGCCATGGAACTGCTAAAGCAGGGCCAGAGGAGGCCACAAAGATGCTCAGAGGGCTGCAGAACCTCTCCTGTGGGGACAGGCTGGGAGAGTTGGGGCTGCTCAGCCTGGAGAAGGCTCCAGGGAGACCTCAGAGCAGCCTTCCAGCACACCTGAAGGGCTCCAGGAGAGCTGGGGAGGGACTGTGGACAAGGGCTGGGAGTGCCAGGATGAGGACAATGGCTTTGAGCTGGGAGAGAGAGATTGAGACTGGAGAGGAGGAAGAAATTCCTTAGAGTGAAGCTGGGGAGACTCTGGCACAGGCTGCCCAGGGAGGCTGTGGCTGTGCCCTGCCTGGAGGTGTTCAGGACCAGGCTGGATGAGGCCTTGAGCAGGCTGGGCTGGTGGGAGGTGTCCCTGCCCATGGCAGGGGGTTGGAACTGGCTGAGCTTTCAGCTCCCTTCCAACCCAGCCCATTCCATGCCTCCATGGCTGATGTCTTTGGTTGGCCTTTGGTGGAGGTTTTGCTCTGGGTCCTTTCAGTTTTAATCAACTCTCTATGGAACATCCAACCCAGGCAAGGCCTCCAGCCCGGCCCAGGGCTATTCAGAGACACTCCTCTGGCCAAAAGAAGCACCACTGGCATGCCAGGAGGCACCTCCAGCATCCACCTAGAGCACACTGCAGCTCCAACTGGCTCTGAGTGTTGTGCCAGTGGGGGACACAACCTGCCTGGGTGAGCTGGCTGCAAAGCCTCAGCCAGTGGAGGCTGCTGAATTCCCCCCACCTGAGAGCAGAGCAGAAGGGAACAGGCTTTGCACTGAGGGGGGCTTGGGGCTGGTGCTCCTAAAATCACAGCCCACCCCCAGCAGCAGAAGGTGCATTTGAGTGCTCTTTATCCACCAGGAGCCTGCTGCTTGCAGCTGCAGTGCTGCACCACCCCTGTGCCAGCAGGCTCCAGGGCTGAGCCCTGCACCAGCACAGAGCTCCCCAGGCCCAGCTCTGGTGCTGCAGTGCTGCACCACCCCTGTGCCAGCACACACCAGGGCTGAGCCCTGCACCAGCACAGAGCTCCCCAGGTCCAGCTCTGCAGCTGCAGTGCTGCACCACCCCTGTGCCAGCAGGCTCCAGAGCTGAGCCCTGCACAGCTGCACCAGCACAGAGCTCCCCAGGCCCAGCTCTGCAGCTGCAGTGCTGCACCACCCCTGTGCCAGCAGGCTCCAGGGCTGAGCCCTGCACCAGCAGAGAGCTCCCCAGGCCCAGCTCTGCAGCTGCAGTGCTGCATCACCCCTGTGCCAGCAGGCTCCAGGGCTGAGCCCTGCACAGCTGCACCAGCAGAGAGCTCCCCAGGCCCAGCTCTGCAGCTGCAGTGCTGCACCACCCCTGTGCCAGCACACACCAGGGCTGAGCCCTGCACAGCTGCACCAGCACAGAGCTCCCCAGGCCCAGCTCTGCAGCTGCAGTGCTGCACCACCCCTGTGCCAGCACACACCAGGGCTGAGCCCTGCACCAGCACAGAGCTCCCCAGGCCCAGCTCTGCAGCTGCAGTGCTGCACCACCCCTGTGCCAGCAGGCTCCAGAGCTGAGCCCTGCACAGCTGCACCAGCACAGAGCTCCCCAGGCCCAGCTCTGCAGCTGCAGTGCTGCACCACCCCTGTGCCAGCAGGCTCCAGGGCTGAGCCCTGCACAGCTGCACCAGCACAGAGCTCCCCAGGCCCAGCTCTGCAGCTGCAGTGCTGCACCACCCCTGTGCCAGCAGGCTCCAGGGCTGAGCCCTGCACAGCTGCACCAGCACAGAGCTCCCCAGGCCCAGCTCTGGTGCTGCAGTGCTGCACCACCCCTGTGCCAGCAGGCTCCAGGGCTGAGCCCCAGCACAGCTGCACCACCCCTGCACAGAGCTCCCAGGCCCCCAGCCTGGTGCTGCAGTGCTGCACCACCCCTGTGCCAGCAGGCTCCAGAGCTGAGCCCTGCACAGCTGCACCAGCACAGAGCTCCCCAGGCCCAGCTCTGCAGCTGCAGTGCTGCACCACCCCTGTGCCAGCACACACCAGGGCTGAGCTCTGCACAGCTGCACCAGCAGAGAGCTCCCCAGGCCCAGCTCTGCAGCTGCAGTGCTGCACCACCCCTGTGCCAGCAGGCTCCAGGGCTGAGCCCTGCACAGCTGCACCAGCAGAGAGCTCCCCAGGCCCAGCTCTGCAGCTGCAGTGCTGCACCACCCCTGTGCCAGCAGGCTCCAGGGCTGAGCCCTGCACCAGCACAGAGCTCCCCAGGCCCAGCTCTGCAGCTGCAGTGCTGCAGGAGATGCCAAGAGACAACCCAGCAGCCACACTGGGAAGTCCAGCCTCCAAATCCAACCCTTCTTGTGGCTGCCCTTTGAATCCTCTCCAGCATCTTAAAAACCTTATTCATGGAATCATGGAAGGGTCCAGGCCAGAAGAGAGCTCCAAAGCTCATCCAGTCCAACCCCCTGCAGTCAGCAGGGACATCCCCAGCTGGAGCAGGCTGCCCAGGGCCTCAGCCAGCCTCACCTTGAGTATCTCCAGGGTTGGGGCCTCAACCACCCCCCTGGGCAACCTGCTCCAGTGCTCCACCACCCTCATAGTGATGAACTTCTTCCTCACATCCAATCTGAATCTGCTCTGCTCTGGTTTGAAGGCATTGTCCCTGGTCCTGTCCCTGCAGCCCTCTGCAAGCAGTCTCCATCCTTCCTGTAGCCCCCTTCAGGCCCTGGCAGGCTGCTGTTAGGTCTCCCTGGAGCCTTCTCTTCCCCAGGCTGAACACCCCCAGCTCCCTCAGCCTGTCCCCAGAGCAGAGCTGCTCCAACCCCCTGAGCATTTTCCTGGCCTCCTCTGGACCCTCTCCACCAGCTCCAGGTCCTTCCTGTGCTGAGGGCTCCAGCCCTGCACACAGCACTGCAGGTGAGGTCTCAGCAGAGCAGAGCAAAGTGCCAGAATCACCTCCCTGGCTCTCTGGCAGTGCTGCTTTGGATGCAGCCCAGGCTGCCCTTGGCCTCCTGTGCTGCAGGCTCACCCTGCCTGCCCCTGGCCAGCCTCTCCCCCATAAAAGATTTCAAGCTTCATGACCTGAGCTGTTCACAGCTGGCCATGACCCAGCCAAGCCTCCATCTCTGCTCTGCCCTGCAGATGTTTCCACCACCAAGTTCTGGTTGGGATTTCCCTGGCAGGCCAAATGTGGGGAAAGAAGATCAGTCAGCCCAGCTGGGCACCCCCTGCACTCCTCCAGCTCCCTAAGCTGGGGAAGGGCAGAGGGCCTCCCAAAGCTGCTCCCCTCCCACAGCACATGGACTGCTGGGCTGCTGAGGATCCTCCCAGGCTGCAAGCCAAAGGCAGACCACAGAGCACCAAGCCAACAGCTGAAACATAACAGAAACTGCAGCAGCATTTTGCCTTCCTCAGCTCCAGTCCTTCCTCCCTCATCTTCCTCAGCTGCAAAGACCTTCTCCAAGCTACCAAGGAGGTGGCTGGCTGTGAGGGCAGTATTTCAGGAGCCCTCCAGGCAGGCAGCTGGAGGTGCAACTCCTTCTCCACACTCCAACACCTTCCCAGGCCTGCTCCCAGCCCTTGCTTTTCCCACCAGGCTGCTGAAGTGGACAAGGATGGTGGCACAGTCAGCCAGGACAAGCCTCTGCAGCAAGAGCAAAGCCACACAGCTCCCTCTGCACACACCCTGCAAAGCTGGCTGAGGAGAGGAGAGGAGAGGAGAGGAGAGGAGAGGAGAGGAGAGGAGAGGAGAGGAGAGGAGAGGGAGAGGGAGAGGAGAGGAGAGGAGAGGAGAGGAGAGGAGAGGAGAGGAGAGGAGAGGAGAGGAGAGGAGAGGAGAGGAGAGAGGGAGAGGAGAGGAGAGGAGAGGAGAGGAGAGGAGAGGAGAGGGAGAATGAACCAGGTTGGAAAAGGCCTCAGAGATCATCAAGTCCAACCTCTCACCCAGCACCATCTGATCAACTCAACCATGGCACCAAGTGCCTCAGCCAGGCTCTTCCTAAACACCTCCAGGGATGGGGACTCCACCACCTCCCTGGGCAGCACATCACTATGGCCAATTCCTCTTGCTGGGAAGAACTTTCTCCTCACCTCCAGCCTAAACCTCCCCTGGCACAGCTTGAGACTGTGTCCTCTTGTTCTGGGGCTGGGTGCCTGCCTGGGAGAAGAGCCCAACCCCCAGCTGGCTCCAACCTCCCTTCAGGGAGTTGGAGAGGGCAAGAAGGTCTCCCCTGAGCCTCCTCTTCACTGGGGGCTTGGCTCTCAGTCTGGGGCTGCTCAGCCAGCTCAGGAGCAGGCCTGGAGCTCCCTAGGGGGCACTAAAGGAGGTGGCAGGTGACTGACCCTGTCCCAGGCAAGTGGTGAGGCAGGGGGAAGGGAGAGAGCAGACAGAGGAGAAGCAGCACTCCCCTGCCTGCTCAGAGCAGCAAATGGGTGAGGAGCAGGCTGAAGCCCTGTGCCTGGGGAGCTCCTTGTGCTCCCCCCCCGGGCTGGGCTGCAGGGCAGGGCTGCTGCTCCCTCCTGGGCTCTTACATAACTCCTCAGCTCCAGCTGGATGCTCTGCAGGCTGCACACTTCTCAGCTGACTCAGCACTTCTTACAAGCAGCTTCCCAAGCAGCAGCAGCAGCCTCAGTGCCCAGCTCCCCCCTCCCCAGCACCCCTCACTGGGGTCCAGAGGCCTTCCCCACACACTCCAGGGGCTTGCAACGTGAAGGTCCCTTCCAACCTGAACCCAAAAGGCCCAAAGCTCTCAAAGGGCCCTTCCAGCCCAACCCATTCTATGATGTTGGTCTCTTCATGCCCATTTCTCAGCATCAGCTGTGGATCAGCTGGAGGTCCAGGCTGTGGCAGCCTTCTGGGGAGGAAATACATCCCACTTGGCTGGGAGAGCAGCTGGGATGGGAGGCTGCAGCTAGGCAATGGGATTCAGAGGAGGAGCTGAAGGCTTTGAGGGGAGACTGAGACTGGGGAGGAGGAAGAAATTGTTGAGAGTGAGGCTGGGGAGACTCTGGCACAGGCTGCCCAGGGAGGCTGTGGCTGTGCCCTGCCTGGAGGTGTTCAGGGCCAGGCTGGATGAGGCCTTGAACAGCCTGGGCTGGTGGGAGGTGTCCCTGCCCATGGCAGGGGCTTGGAACTTGAAGGTCCCTTCCAACCTGAGCCCAAAAGACCCAAAGCTCTTCAAGGGCTCTCCCAACCTGAGCCCAGAAGACCCAAAGCTCTTCAAAGTCTCTTCCAACCTGAGCCCAGAAGACCCAAAGCTCTTCAAGGTCTCTTCAAAGTCTCTCCCAACCTGAGCCCAGAAGACCCAAAGCTCTTCAAGGTCCCTTCCAACCTGAGCCCAGAAGACCCAAAGCTCTTCAAAGTCCCTCCCAACCTGAGCCCAGAAGACCCAAAGCTCTTCAAGGGCTCTTCCAACCTGAGCCCAGAAGACCCAAAGCTCTTCAAGGTCCCTTCCAACCTGAGCCCAGAAGACCCAAAGCTCTTCAAAGTCCCTCCCAACCTGAGCCCAGAAGACCCAAAGCTCTTCAAGGGCTCTTCCAACCTGAGCCCAGAAGACCCAAAGCTCTTCAAGGGTTCTTCCAACCTGAGCCCAGAAGACCCAAAGCTCTTCAAGGGCTCTTCCAACCTGAGCCCAGAAGACCCAAAGCTCTTCAAAGTCCCTCCCAACCTGAGCCCAGAAGACCCAAAGCTCTTCAAGGTCCCTTCCAACCTGAGCCCAGAAGACCCAAAGCTCTTCAAGGGCTCTTCCAACCTGAGCCCAGAAGACCCAAAGCTCTTCAAGGGCCCTTCCAGCCCAACCCATTCTATGAATCTATGGCTCCACAGCTGCAGGGGATAGGATGCTGTGGGTACCAGGCTGATGTTGGTCTCTCCATGCCCACTTCTCAGCATCAGCTGTGGGTCTGCTGGAGGTCCAGGCTGTGAGAGCCTTCTGGGGAGGAAAAAATATCCCCCTTGCTGTCCAGCCACTGACCCACAGCATTTGGCTGGGAGAGCAGCTGGGATGGGAGGCTGCATGTTGGCAGTGGGATTCAGAGGAGGAGCTGAAGCAATTCAGCCTCCACTTGCACAATTTCAGTGGAGTGATTTCAGCTTTCTCCACTCCTGGTGCCCTGCTCCAGGAGGAGTAACAGGAACAGCTCAGATGCTCAGAGCATCAGGGTGGTGAAGGCACCACCAGGGAAGCTGGAGCAGAGAAACAGAGCCTGCTGGTGCTGTGCAGAGACAGCAGCCTGAAACAGGGGAAGCTGAAAGCCACAGGGAGATGCTCAGTGGTTGAAGTGCAGAGCCCTGGAGCATCTGCAAGGCTGGGACATGCAGGCTCCTCAGCTCCCACACCCCAAGGCTTCTCTGCCTTGCCTTCATCATTTCTCAGCAGCAAACCCTGCAGCAGGAGATGTGGCCAGAAGCAAACAGGAGTGAGAGGAAGCACTCTGGTGGAGATAACCCTCCCTGTGGTCTCTGAGCCAGAGAGGTGCCCCTCAGAGGGAAGCAGAAGGAGAGCTGCCCTCTGCCTGTTTCACAGCTCCTGAGCTGTTCCCTCCCTGCCCCAGCAGCTGGGCTCAACAAATCCACCTGGCTGGCATGGGCACATTCCCCACATGATCTGAGGGATGCTCCCTGCTCCTCTCCAGGACATGGGGCCACTGAGCCATCCCCAGAGCCACCCTCCCTTGCCATGCAGGGGAAGCAGAGATGCTGCAAGGCAGAGCTGAGGGAGCCTGGGAGCCTGCCAAGGCACTTCAGTGGTACTGGGCTAAAACCCTGAGCTGGAGCCAGGCAGGAAGGGCACATCAGAGCACTGTGGGGAAGCAGAAACCTTCCCCAGGCCCTGCATGAAGCCAGCAGAGGCAGGCTGCTGGCAGCAGCTCCTGCAGCATCGGCACAAAGCACTGCTCCACCTGACTGCCATGCACCAAGGGGCAGCTGCTCACAGCCTGGGGGAGAATGTGTCCTCCAAAGCCAGGAGGGAAGCCTCAAAACCCAAGAAAAGCCTTCCCCCAGAGCCTGGTTTCTGAGCTCCCACACTGAGCAGCTGGAACTGCCAGCAAGGAGCTCCAAGGGGCTTGCATTTCACCACCTGATCAGGAGCAGGGCAGCAATGCCCTGGGTGCCAAGGGACAGCACCAGAGGAGATGGTTCCAAGCTGCCCCAGGGCTCAGGATGGAGCTCAGGAAGTATTTCTGCCCTGGAAGGGATCCCAGCCATTGGAATGTGCTGCCCAGGGCAGTGCTGGAGTCCCCATCCCTGGGGGTGTGCAAGGTGGGCCTGATGCTCAGGGACATGGTCTGGTGGTGAGCCTGCAGGGCTGGGATGAGGGTTGGACTGGAGGAGCCTGGAGGTCTCCAGCAGGCTGGGTTCTGTGAACCTCTCCATAACCACTGCCATGTGCAGGAGGGCATGGAAATCCAACCAGAGAACACAGCACATCTGCACCAGCAGGGTCAGCTCTGGCAGCTCTCAGCTACCAGGAGATGCTTGGCCTAGGGTGGACACGAAGCTGCTGCCTCTTCCAGCATGCTTAGCACAGCAAGAGAAGGAACTGGGAGGCACCAAGAGGCAGCTCTCATCCCTCTGCTGTCACAGACAGTGTGATCACAGAATCACACAGCTGCTTGGGTTGGGAGAATCAGCAAAGATCATCAAATCCAACTGCTGACCTAACACCTCCATGGTCACTAAACCATGGCCCCCAAGTGCCATGGCCACAGGTTCTGGAGCCCCTATGCCAGGAAGGATCTGGAGGTGCCAGAGCAGGGCCATGAGGAGGAGCAGAGGGCTGGAGCTGCTCTGCTGTGAGCACAGCCTGAGGGAGTTGGGGTTGTGCAGGCTGGAGAGGAGAAGGCTCCCAGGAGACCTCATTGTGGCCTTCCAGGATCTGCAGGGGGCTGCAGGAAAGCTGGGGAGGGACTTTGAGGGTGTCAGGGAGGGATAGGACTGGGGGATGGAGCAAAACTAGAAGTGGGGAGATTGAGATTGGATGTGAGGAAGAAGTTGTTCCCCAGGAGGGTGGTGAGAGCCTGGCCCAGGCTGCCCAGGGAGGTGGTGGAAGCCTCCTGCCTGGAGGTGTTTGCAGCCAGGCTGGAGGTGGCTGTGAGCAACCTGCTGTGGTGTGAGGTGTCCCTGCCCATGGCAGGGGGGTTGGGACTGGCTGAGCCTTGAGCTCCCTTCCAGCCCTGACAGCTCTGTGCTTCTGGTTCTTGAGCACCCCCAGGGATGGGAACTCCACCACCTCCCTGGGCAGCCTGTTCCAAGCCCTGACCACTTCTGCAGGACAGAAATTGTTCCTCTTGTCCAACCTAAACCTCCCCTGGTGCAGTTCCAGGCTGCCTCCTCTCACTCCCTCACCTGATACCAGGGAGAAGAAGCCAAGCCTCCTAGAAGCAAAAGGAGCCCTTCAGAGCTGCCCTCCACTGGGAGAGGATGCCCAGGAAGGGTTGAGTGCCCACTGAGTGCCCACCTCCAGCTTTCTGCTTCAGTAAAGCCCTGATCTGTTCAGTCTGCCCAGGGATGTGTGCCAGAGCCCAGCACTCTTAGCAGAACACAGGGTGAGGGAGCACTGGCTGGGAAAGAGGAGAGGACCATTTGGTCACCAGACTGCAGAGCTGTGAGCTCCATGGCACCACACTGCCCATGGCATCAGAGCTCTGCCCTCTCACTTAACTTCTGCCTCCCAGGGAGGGCAGAGAGGACATCACCACGCTCACCACTGCCCTGGCTGTGTGCTGGAACTGGGTGTGGGGACAGAGCTCACCAGCACTGAGCAATCCCAACTCTCCTGAAGCCACCCAGAGCAGCAGCCCCCACACCTCTCCAGCTGGAGGGGGCAGCTCTGTCCCAGGCAGATGTTTTGCCTCTCTCTTGGCAGCCTGGTCCTGATCTCACTCCCCTGCAGCCAATGCCAAAGCTGCCACTGGTCTCTTGAGGTATGGGTGAAGTACCTGACTAGGGCAGATCTGTCATAGAGAGCCTCATGGAATGGGTTGGGTTGGAAGGGACCTTGAGGATCACCCAGATCCAAGCCCCTGCCATGGGCAGGGACACCTCCCACCAGCCCAGGCTGCTCAAGGCCTCATCCAGCCTGGCCTGGAACACCTCCAGGGAAGAGGCAGCCACAGCCTCCCTGGGCAGCCTGTGCCAGAGTCTCCCCAGCCTCACTCTCAACAATTTCTTCCTCATCTCCAGTCTCAACTTCCCCTCTTCCACCTCAAAGCTACTGCCCTGAAGGTCTCCCTGGAGCCTTCTCTTCTCCAGGCTGCACAACCCCAGCTCTCCCAGCCTGGCCTCCCAGCAGAGGCCTTCCAGCCCTGCCAGCACTGCTGTGGCCTCCTCTGGCCCTGCTCCCCCAGGTCCCTGTCTGTGCTGAGGGCTCCAGAGCTGCCCCAGCCCTGCAGGGGAGGTCTCAGCAGAGCACAGCAGAGGGGCAGAATCCCCTCCCTGCCCCTGCTGCCCACACTGCTGGGGCTCAACCCAGGCCAGGCTGGGGCTCATGTCCACCTTTTCATCCCTCCTCCAGCACCCTCAAGTCCTTGTCCTCAGAACATCCAAAGCCTCAAACCTTTAACAGCACAAGTAAGGAGCAAGCAAGCTACACAGCCAGGAAGGTTTTGAAATCAGAGGTGAGATGCCTGGAAAACTCCTCCACACCCCATGACACAACCCCAGCAACAAGGAGGCAGCCAAGCCAGAGCCTGAGGTGGGGAGAGGAGGAGGAACAGGAGCAGGGTTTCCCAGCAGGCAGCTGGGGTGTGGGAGGGCTGCACCTGCTCCCCTAACCTACTGCCTTCCTCTTCCCACGAGCACAGGCTAAAAGAGAAGTCTGAGGGGCTTGGGGGCTGGAGCTAGGGAAGTGTGGGCAAAAAGCAGCTGAAGGGGAGTGATGGCCCTGAGGAAGGAGAACTGAACCCAGGGTGGGGGAAAGCAGAGGTGTGCCAGGGCTGGGCTTTCACCCTGGGCTTGGCTTCACTGGGCTGAAGCCTCAGACAGGATCCCCCTGAGCTGCAGGAGAAAGCAAGAGAAACAGGGCTGCAAAGTCCCCAAATCCCTCTTCACTGCTGGACCAAGAGAGGAGCTGGGGCAGGGCAGGGCAGAGGTGTGCTGGCAGAGCCTGGGGCAGGGCAGGTGTGCTGGCAGAGCTGCAGCTGAGGAGTCCTGCTGGAGCAGGGGAACAAAACCACCACCAGGCTGGTTCCAGAGCATCTCCAAGAGGGATCCTCCAAGGACTTCCTGAAGGCAAACAAATGACATCCAACCAATCCCACCTGGGAAGTCCTAGATCCTTACAGTCGTGGGGAAGCTGAGGCAGCAGTGCAGCAGTGTTGTAGCAGAGCTGGGAGCAGGTGGAACCTCTGCTGATTGCCAGGCAGATAAAAGGTAATCCTTCCTTTTCTCTCACAGACAGGTGGGAGGCCAGAGCACAGTGATCCATGGGAGAGGAGAGGCTGGGAGAGGTTTGCACATCCATCCTACATCCCAGAGGCATTGTCAGGCCATTCCTTCCTTCACAGTGCTGGGAACTCACTTGTGATGGTCCTCACAAGGCAAGTTTCCATGGCTGAATCTGTGTCAGGGCACACTGCAGGCCACAGGAAAACTTCCACTCCACAAGGCAGCAGAAATCCAACTGGGGCAAGATCAGAGTCCAGAAAGCTTCCTTCTCCCCAAAGCTCGGGGTGAAAGCTGGAAGCAGAGCCCCTGCAGCTCCTCCAGCAGTGCTGCTGTGATCCTCCTGAAGCATGGCTGGAGCAGGACCTCCGTACAGCTCACTCCTGTAACCACCCCCAACAGGCTCCAGCATCCTGGTGCCCTTGGTGCCAGCATGCAGATGCTCCCCACCAGAGAAGCACCTCACCAGCAGCTGAAGCTGAGGGGCAAGCAGAGGGACCAGGTGAGAGATGAGCTGTGAAGCAAAGCACCTTCAGAGCCCTCGTTTTGAGGGCTCAGAGCAGGGCACAGAGGGAAGACCTCTGGAAAGAGGGTTTCACACTGGACTCCTTCAGGTCCACTCCTGGTACAGTCCTAGGAAAAAGAATCCACCCCAGGACCCCTCCCAGGTCCTGACCATAGGAGACAGAAACCCTTCCAAAATGAGGAAGCTCAGGGGGAAGCACACTTGAGCAGCAGAGATGGAGGCTCCTGGGGGTGACCCTGGCAGCGTCCCTTCAGCAGGCTGGGGCAGAGGGTGACTCCACACCCCCCCGGGGGTGCCTCTGGGGTGGCCCAAGGCACAAAGGACGTCTCAAAGAAACCAAAAAAACAAGACTAATGATGCCTCCGACCTCACAGCCCCAGCACGGGGGGAGCCAAGGGACATCCTCACACCCACACAGAACACCCAAAGATGTCCTCTGCCTCTGCCACACAGCATGGCAGAGTGCCCTTGACCCCTACACTCCTGGCCCAACGAGTCCCCAGTGCCCTGGGGTGTCCCCAGCCCTCTGCCTTGCGTGTCGAGGGCTCCCTAGGGACCCTTCCCACCCTCACATCTCTGCTGATGCTGTGTGTCTGGGGGGGTCCCCCGGCCACAGGCAGTCCCCGGGCCCACAGCCCTTGCAGAAGGGGCTGTCCCAAGAGCTGTCCCCAGGCCCACAGCCCCGGCACGGGGGTGCCCAGGGCCGTCCCAGCGCCGTGCCCAGCCCCCGGCCCCGGCTGCTCGGGGGAGGGCAGCAGCCCCGCGGCGCCGGCAGGGGCAGTCCGGCAGGGGCAGTCCCGCAGGGGCTGCGCGGTGCCAGTCCCGCAGGGGCAGTCCCGCAGGGGCAGCCCCGCAGCGCAGCCCAGCCCTCGCCTCCCACCTTCTTGACGGAGAGGGAGATGTTCTCCAGGATGCGATCCTTCACCTCCGCCGGCTCCATGGCGCCGCCGCCCGCCGCCGCCGCTCGCCGCTTCGCCCGCCCGGCGCAGGCCGAGCGCCTGCCGCTCCGCCGGGCCCGCTCGCCGCCCCGCCGCCCCCGCCGGCCGGCTCCGTCCTGCCGGCTGCCCCGGCCCGGCCCCGGCCCGGCCCCGGCCCCGGCGGCTGCGGGGTGGCGGCTCCGGCCGCGGCTCAGCGCTCCATGGCCGCGCCGGGGACCCCGCGGCGGGCGCGGAGGGGAAGGACGCCCCGCGGGGAGACGGCAGCGGAGCGGGGACCGCACTCGTGACCGGCACCCAGCGCCGCCAGGAACTGAGGTCAGGCGGCAGGGAGGGAGGGGAACGGCGCTGCCCGCCCCCGGCACCCGCAGCCGGGACCGCCCCGCCGGGGAGCCGCCGCCTCCCGCACGAATGGCGACCAAGGGGACGGCGGCGGAGGAGCCCCCAGCGGCTCCCGGGGGCACAATGAGCGGAGAAGGCAGTGGGGACAGTGAGCGGATAGTGAGGGGAGGTGGCAATGGGAAGAGTGAGGGGAGATGGCAATGAGGACAGTGAGAGGACAGTGAGGGGAGATGGCAGTGGGGGCAGTGAGCGGAGAAGGCAGTGGGGACACTGAGAGGACAGTGAGGGGAGATGACACTGGGGAGAGTGAGGGGAGATGGCACTTGGGGCAGTGAGAGGAGGTGGCACTGGGGACAATGAAGAGAGATGGCATGAGGACAGTGAGGGAAGATTGCATCAGGTCTCTCATGAGCCAGCTGGGAGCCAAGAGGGAGATGCTGTTGGGAGCCAGGAGGGAGATGCTGTTGGGAGCCAAGAGGGAGATGCTGTTGGGAGCCAGGAGGGAGATGCTGTTGGGAGCCAAGAGGGAGATGCTGTTGGGAGCCAGGAGGGAGATGCTGTTGGGAGCCAGGAGGGAGATGCTGTTGGGAGCCAGGAGGGAGATGCTGTTGGGAGCCAGGAGGGAGATGCTTTTGGGTACTTCACAGCCTTGGGCTCTGCCTGGGATGTAAGGGGAGGAGGGGAGATGGCACTGGCACAGTGTGAAGTCATAAGGAGAGATGTGACTGGGGACAGTGGAGGGACATGAGGGAGGATGTGAGGGGAGATGGTTGGTGCTGGGTCTTCCACAGCCCTGGGTTCAGTGAGGGGATGTGGGGGCAGATGGGTGGGGGATAAAGGGAGATGGCTTTGGGTCCATCGTGGCCCTGGCCTCAGTGAGTGGCTGAGGAGTTGACATTTGGGATCCTCATGACCCAGTGAGGGCATGTGAGGGGGAGAAGGCATTGAGCACAGGGAGGGGGCACAAGGGGAGATGGCACTGGGCCCTTCACAGCCCCCTGAGGGGATGACAGTGTTGGTGCCCACAGAGCAGTCCTGTGGTGGGGCACCAGGGTTCCTAGCCAAGGGCCAGAGTGTGGCTTTGATGTGCCTGGGGGGGGGCTGGCAGGAGCCAGCCTCAAAGGGATATTCATCAGTGTGAAGGAAAAAGGGGGGGAGGGGGGGTCCACATGGCACCCCACCACTGAGGGCTTCAGGACCCCCTGAGATGAGTCCAGCTCTCTGCTGAGCTTCATCTGCTTGGTGATGTGACAACGTGGAGCCCAAAACTGGTCCAAGGAAGTGTTGCTGAAGCCCAAACCCAAGCCCCACCTGGCAGCACAGGCCAGAGCCAGGAGCTGCTGCAGAGGCTTAGTGGAGCTGGGAAATAAGAGCTGAAATGAACAAAAAGTCTCTTCCTGAGAGTCACCAGGGGAAAGGCCCCAGTTTGGGGGCTGTCCCTCACCACTTTCTACCCTGAGAACTGAAAATGGAAGCAAAAGTCAAAAGCAATTACACCAGGAAAAGCCAACAGCCCTCAGGAGCACTTTCCCTGCACCACTCCCACCCCTTCCTCCAGGAGCAAACTGCTGGCAGGGCAGGGCAGGGAAGGGAAGAGCTGAGCAAGGAGTGGGGTGGAGAAGACACATCAGGCCAAGCCTGCAGTGGCAGGAATGGCTCAGCCAGTTTAGCAGCTTTGGAAGCAATGGGAGAAGCTCCCAGGGAAGGGAACAGAGCACAGCTTGGGCTTGGGCTTGGGCTAAATCATGAAGCTCCTTCCAGTTTCTCAGTTCCACACCAGCCAGCTGGAGAAGCAGAACTGCTGCGCTGAGAGAGATCCCAGCAAGGAGGGGAAGCTGTCTCAGCACCCAGGGCTGAACTGGGGGGGGAGATGGGAGGCAAATGACCTCAGTGAAACACACAGAGAGCTGCTGAGCGGCCTGAAACATGCAAACCTGCTCCCCAACAACCTACAGCCAGCCCCTTTGAGGAAGCCCAGCAGCTCCAGTGCTGTTTCCTTCCTTCCTGGTCAGTGTCAGGCTCTGAAGCATGCTCAGGGTGCAAAGCAAAGCAGCTGCACAGCTGGGGCACATCTGCTTGATCCTGCACTGCTCTGCAGGCACTAGCTGCAGCCTGGATAATCCCACAGCACAGCAGACTTCCTGCTCTCCTGCAGCTTCCCTGGGTGCTTTCAGTGCCCCAAGCCTCTCTTTAAGTACAGCAAGTTGGTTGTGTAACCCCTTAAAGCACCCTCCCCACGCACACAATCGTGGGTTTGCATGGGGAAATTCCCTGCTCCCAGCGTTCAGCCAGCTCCCATTCTCCCTGCACAAGCTCAGGAGGAGCCATCCCACCCCCAGCACACCATCACCTGCTCCCTACCCTCTTCCTGAGAGGTTTTTAACTCCTTGCTCAGCGTCCCCAGCCCGAAGTTGGCAGGAGGAGCATTGCCCACAGAGCCATCAGGTGCTTGACACTGATGGGAGGGCAGCAGGAGTGAGTCACTGAGGTGTGTCTCATCTCCTGCAGCTGAGTGTGCCCAGTGCAAGACCTTATCATGCAGCCCAGTCCTAGGGCACTTCAGGCATACAGAAGGAGATTAAACAGACACAAGAATGGACAGTGGCACTGAGTGCAGCCTCAGCAGGGTTGCTGATGACACCAAGCTGTGTGGGGCAGCAGACAGCTGAGGGAAGGGATCCATCCAGAGGGAGCTGGGCAGGCTGGAGAGGTGGGCACAAGCCAACCTCAGGAGGTTCAACAAGAGC
Source organism: Melanerpes aurifrons (assembly GCA_011125475.1). NCBI lineage: Eukaryota > Metazoa > Chordata > Aves > Piciformes > Picidae > Melanerpes > Melanerpes aurifrons. The sequence continues at coordinate 2,089,394 of WWNC01000042.1, read as the reverse complement.
AAGGGCAGGGTCCTGCAGCTGGCTGGAGGCAATCCCAGGCACAAATGCAGGCTGGGCAGGGACTGGCTGGAAAGCAGCCCTGAGGAGAGAGCCTTGGGGGTGCTGGGGGAGGAAAAGCTCCCCAGGAGCTCTCAGTGTGCACTTGCAGCCCACAAAGCCAAGCAGAGCCTGGGCTGCATCAGGAGAAGTGTGGCCAGCAGGGCAAGGGAGGTGATTCTCCCCCTCTGCTCAGCTCTGGGGAGACCCCACCTGGAGTCCTGCCTCCAGTTCTGGAGCCCCTATGGCAAGAGGGATGTGGAGGTGCTGGAAGGTGTCCAGAGCAGGGCCAGGAGGAGGAGCAGAGGGCTGGAGCTGCTCTGCTGTGAGGATAGACTGAAGGAGTTGGGGCTGTTCAGTCTGGAGAAGAGAAGGCTCTGAGGTGACCTCATTGTGGCCTTCCAGGATCTGAAGGGGGTTCCTGGAAGGCTGAGGAGGGACTGCTCAGGATCTCAGGCAGTGCTAGGACTAGGGGGAATGGAATGAAGCTGGAGGTGGGGAGATTCAGGCTGGATGTGAGGAAGAAGTTCTTCCCCATGAGAGTGGTGAAGCCCTGGAATGGGTTGTGCAGGGAGGTGGTTGAGGCCCCAGCCCTGGAGGTGTTTGCAGCCAGGCTGGCTGAGGCTGTGGCCAGGCTGCTCTAGTGTGGGGTGTCCCTGCCCATGGCAGGGGGATTGGAACTGGCTGATCCTTGTGGTCCCTTCCAACCCTGACTGGTTCTATGATGCTATAATAAGAAACAGTTCAGGAGCCAGCAGCTTAAACCCAGGCAGGACAAAGCAAAAATCCCAGAAGGAAGCAGAGGTTTAATTGGGGTCAGTAAGGAGCAGGCCCTCCTCTGAGCAGCACACAGCCCTGGGAGCACAGCTCCATGGCCACAGCCAGGCACAAGGGGGTTGGGTTTGCATCACTTCCCATTTGTTAGCAAAGGGGCTCCAAAAGAGGCACCTCTGTGGCAGCTGCTGCTGAGGGCTTCCAGGCACCCAGCACCACTCACATCCTGTCTGTGACTCAGTGTTTGTGCTGCCAATCACCAGCACCTTGTCATTAGAGACCATGTCCCAGGGGGGTGATTATGCTTCCCAGGGGATCCTTCACCCCTAAGGAGAGGTTGAGCAGAGAACTGGGGCCAGGCCAGGCTGGCCAGCTGGATTTCCCCAAGCCCATCCTGGAGCTGCCCCCGGAGTGGTTCCCTTGGCAAAGCAACACCAGAGCCGTGCTGGAGCCACCAGACCGCAGAGACAGGAGGCCTGAAGCGAGTGGCCCTGTGCAAGCCACGAGTGACAGCTCAGTCACCTTCCTGCTGCTGACTCTTCCCTGAGCTATGCTGCTGCGGGAAGCAGGATGATGCAATGCTCACCTCTGCTCTTCCTGCAGCCTCTGCACCCAGCTGGCAGGAGACAGGAGGTGCACCTCCTCCGTGCTTTGCTGCAGCCAGGCGCTAAGCTTTGTGCTGTGCTCTCTCTGTTTCTTCTACCTCTGAGGCTTGCCTGAAGAATTCCATAGCCCTTCAGGAGCTCTCTTCCCATGAACTTCTCAGGCTTGTTCTCTTGGCAACTGGGACTCAGAGATTTGATAGATTCAGAGAAGGGGTTGGGTTGGAAGGGATCTTCAAGATCATCCTGTTCCAAGCCCCTGCCACGGGCAGGGACACCTCCCACCAGCCCAGGCTGCTCAGTATTCAGTATTCCTGTGAGGTTGGAAGGGATCTCAAAGATTATTGAGTCCTGTCACCACAGACCTCACAACTAGAGTAGGGAGGACACTACTGCCCACTGCAGGCTTGAACTCATGACCTTCCCATTAAAGGTCTGATGTGCTACCACTCAGGGCCTCATCCAGCCTGGCCTTGAACACCTCCAGGCAGGGGCCAGCCACAGCCTCCCTGGGCAGCCTGTGCCAGAGTCTCCCCACCTTCATTGGACAGAATTTCTTCCTCCTCTCCACTCTCAATCTCCCCTCTCCCAGCTCAAAACCATTGTTCCTCACCCTGTCACTCCCAGCCCTTGTCCAAAGTCCCTCTCCAGCTCTCCTGTAGCCCTCTTTAGGTACTGGATGGTTTCTCTAAGGTCTCCCTGAAGCCTTCTTGTCTATTTATTCTGTTCCAGCTGGCCACACTTAGGTTAAGGCAACTCTGTGATCTCTGGGGACAAAAGGCAGAGGCAGCTCTGGGTGCAGAGATGGTGCCCTCAGAATTGCAGACAGACCAAGCAAGCAGCATTCTGGTAAAGTGTTTATTCTTCTTGTTGTTAAATATCAAATTCCTTGTTTTTTTTTACACTTCAATTCTGTTGATAAACAGTCCCCCAAGAGTAAAAAAAAAAAGAGAGAGAGAGAAAAGAAAGGAAAGGAAAGGAAAGGAAAGCAAAGAATTAAATCAAGAAAAGAATCAAGTGTGCATCCCTTCGGGCAGAACCACCTTCCCTCCCCTGCGGCCACAGCCACTCCTCCCTTCAGGACCAGCACAGCAGGGTCAGCCCAGGAGAGGAAAGGACGCAAATGCAACCAGCTGCAGGGTTCCTGAGTAGCGATTCCCCCGAGGGGCCTCACAGGAGTCTGTAAAACTCTTTGAAGCTGCAGAGCATCAGCCGAGGAGTGAGCCCGGGCGCCGAGGAGTGAGCCCCCCGGGCGCCGAGCAGTGAGCCCCCCGGGCGCCAAGCAGTGAGCCCCCCGGGCGCCGAGCAGTGAGCCCCCCGGGCGCCAGCAGTGAGCCCCCCGGGCGCCAAGCAGTGAGCCCCCCGGGCGCCGAGCAGTGAGCCCAAGCGCCACGGGCTGAGCCTCCTCTGCGCAGTGCAGGGAGGGAGCTCTTGGCTGCTGCAGCCGCTTCCCAGGCTGACTTCTGGGAGAGGCAGGCAAAAAACCCCAACCCCAAACCCTTGCTGTCTCCCCTCTGAATTCACCTCAGAATTCTGGGGAGGTGTTTGGCAAGAAGTCCCAAGCCTGGTGAAGAAACCTCTGGGACCTGCTGTAGATGGCAGAGTGTTTAAAGAAACCTTATCTGCAAGGGCTCAGCAAACCCTCTTCAATATTGCTGCTTTAGAGGAGCCAGCAAGGGGGAGAGACAGAAGGGAAGGTCTCTAGGAGGGCCATGGTTACCAGTCCTGGAGGCCAAGGGTCTCCACAGAAGCTGAACACAGGTAGCAGCAGCAAGGCAGAGGCTGTCAGAGTAACGCAGCACAGCTCAGCTCTGTCCCAGGTGAAGGTGCCAGGGACAGTCACCAGGTCACATTTCCCCCTCTTCTCAGAACTACCTGCACCCAGAACCTTTCAGATGTTGGTATTGCACTAAGCAAACTCCCCCAGAGCCTCCTGTACAGAAACAGCCACAGTCCAAGTGAATCCCTGCAGTATCCTTAAGGCCAAGAGCCCAGCTCAGCAGCAGCAGCCAGGGAACAGGCCCACGGCGGCTGCAGGGAACACCTGGAACAAGCTCTGCAGACCAGCAGGGTCCCCTTCAGGCACTGGCATCTTCAGGAAGCACCTTCCCAGAGCTGCTTCATTCTCTCTAGGACTTTTCACACTGAAGGAGTTTTGCTAAGCTGCTGTGCCAATGCTACCTTGGAGCAGTGATGAATGGGAAGGGGGGAACAGAATGAAGAGCCTTGGTCTAGAGCAGCGCACACAGCTCCCTGGGAGCCCGACCAGCTTTTGGTGTTCACTGCAGCCCCTGCTCTAGCCCAGCTGTCCCAGCTGCCATCCCTGCTTTAACACAACTCCTGGTGGGGCAGCTGAGTGCAGAGACCACGAAGGGATGGCTAAAGGCTGGGGGGGGGATGTGTGCACACAGCAGAGGACACACGGACAGCTGACAACAGAAGACAACATTCAGACAAGGTTCACCAAATGCATCTTCTACCACATTTTATTTCAACCTTGAACACTCACCACTGCCCCCAGTTGCTCCAACAGAAAGAGGAAAGAAATCATTCTCTAATTCAGCAGCAAAGGAAGGCTCTGAAATGAAGAGGTTGACAGCCCCAGGCTGGGAGTGCTGATCACAGCCAAGGGTTTCTCAGCTGGCTTGGGGGCACCAGGCTTGGTGTCCAGTGGTACAGAGATACCCAGCAGGATCCAGCACTAGTGATAAATGCTTCAGTACAGCTCTGGCAGGAGGGCAAAGGTTCCAAACTTCTGTTTGGCAAGGAATAAATCTGAGTGCTGAAGCAAACTGGCTGAGGCTCTGAAGCTTCTCTAGCATAAGTTCTGTATCTGCAGGCTAAGTAAATGTGGCCCAAGCAGAGCCTTCCCCAGCTGGAGCAAAGCAGCAGTGCTGCATCTGGCTACGAGCAACCACCCCCAAGAAGAGAGAATCTATGGCCAAAAAGGGGAGGGACAGCCTGGGGTGGCTACCACCTGCTGCTTCAAGAAGCTGGCAGCAGAGGAACCCACAGGCTACAGGGGACAGATTCAGCTCTTGTGCACCCCTGAGGGCCAGCCCACAGCTGCTACCAACACACTGGGTGGGGGCTGCTCCCAGCACCACCTTGCTGTGCATCCAGAGTAGATTCAGCTGTTCAGGCTGAGGATGCTCTGGACCCAAGAGCTGGGAGCCCTCTTGTTGCTGCTTTTGAGTGGACCAGGCAGGGATGGGAATGGCTCTAAAGCCAGACCTGGATGGGAATGGCTCTAAAGCCAGGCAAGGATAGGACTGGCTCTAAAGCCAGACCTGGAGGGGAATGGCTCTAAAGCCAGGCAGGGATGGGACTGGCTCTAAAGCCAGACCTGGAGGGGAATGGCTCTAAAGCCAGGCAGGGATGGGAATGGCTCTGAAGCTAGACCTGGATGGAAATGGCTCTAAAGCCAGGCAGGGATGGGAATGGCTCTGAAGCTAGACCTGGATGGAAATGGCTCTAAAGCCAGACCTGGATGGGACTGGCTCTAAAGCCAGACCTGGATGGGACTGGCTCTAAAGCCAGACCTGGATGGGACTGGCTCTAAAGCTAGACCTGGATGGGAATGGCTCTAAAGCTAGACCTGGATGGGACTGGCTCTAAAGCCAGACCTGGATGGGAATGGCTCTAAAGCCAGACCTGGATGGGAATGGCTCTACAGGCAGACCTGGATGGGAATGGCTCTAAAGCCAGACCTGGATGGGAATGGCTCTAAAGCCAGACCTGGATGGGAATGGCTCTAAAGCTAGACCTGGATGGGAATGGCTCTAAAGCCAGGCAGGGATGGGACTGGGTCTGATATCTCCTGTTTCCTAAGGCTTCCAGAGATCTGACTCCTCCTGTACCAGCCCAAGCACTACCCTCTACAGAGGAGGCTTCTGCTGATTTGAGGTGCTCACTGCAGGGATAATGTTAAACCCACCTTCAGCAAGGGCAGCTCTGAGCCCCTGGATCATGAAGCTGTAGTCTTGCCTCAGTAGCTCCTTTTGCATGGAGCCTCAAGTGAATCACTCACTGCTGCTGTAACAAGGCCCTTCCCAAGCTGCTCCCTACTCGTGCATGGAGCAATGCCTCACATGCCAACACCTCACCAGAGTCAGAGATGACCCTGCCCATGTGTGCTGGGTTTCCTTTCTACACCCACTGGTGATTTTTCCCTACTTTTACTACTTTCTGTTCAAGATCTGTGAACAATTTTTAAAGGCATAGCCTAAAACTGCCCCCCCCATGGCAGGTGGATTGGACCTGGAAGCTCTTTAAGATCCTCCCAACCCAAACTGGTCTATGATCCCATGAGCTCAGTGTGTCTGGGGGCCCCAGGCCTAGCTGGTTGTGATGGGTTTGACAGTCAGAAGGATGCCTTAAAGCTCTGTTCTTCTGAAGGATCTCCTGGCTACCCAAGGGAGTCTGACAACCTCTACTCACTGCCCTCAGCAGCTCCTGCAGGCTCTCAGATGAAACCAACTGTGTGCTGGTTTTAAAGGCTGCCCTGCCTGGGACAAAGCCCACTCCACACACACAGGCAAATCTGCTACACAGGAAGGAGGACACCAGGGACACAGGCCTGAGACAGTGACAACCACCAATGAAAGCCACAAACAAGAACATGTTTCCAGCTGCTGCTGCCCCAGCACTTCAGCTTCAGCTCAGAGCAGAGAGCCCAAGGTGAACACCTGACACAAACTCGCTTCTGAGGCTGGCAGCTGGCATGAACTGCAAGCTCCTACTTAACATTTGCTATCATTTCAGCCACACTTCCCTTTCCCAGCCCCAACAGCCTTTGGGGGCTCTGCAGAGCATCACAGAGTAGTTCATCCCTCTACAAAAAGCAGCTGGAAAAGGCTTCCTGCAGCACAGGCTGAGGCTCCTCAGCAGGGAGCTCCTGAAGGCCGCGATGGTTACGACGCAGGAGCCACCTCAGTGCATTTGTTTGATAGGCCCTACTGGGGAGCCCCCTCTGTCTCAGAGCTCTTCCCTCAGCACCCCAGCAGCCAGCACAGGCTGGCAGCAGGTTGCTTTTCCCCAGCTGAGAGGCTGATCACCCCCAGACACCTGCGGACAGCGGTGCAGAGCAGATGTCCTCGCTCTGCTGCTCACCCCCTCCCTGGCTCGATGCAGAGAGTGTGGATGCAATGGAACAATTCCTTCTTCCCTGGGCAGAGGAAGGAGGGGAGGGTTGGGTAAAGAGCAGTAACACCAGGTGGGCTCTGTTAAACAATTCCATCACTAAGGCTTTGCCTTCAAGTGGTTGAGTTTGTTCTTTGTGTGGGGGAAACGCCATGTGGGCAAGAGTAGAGAAAACAAAGAGCAGAATGCTGCTTCCCACCCCCACCCCCCCCCAGTTAACACCAGCACAGCTTCAAATAAGTTAAAATGTTTCTTAAGGTTTGGTAGCACCAAATTCTATTCCCTTCCCTCCTCCTATCCCCACGTTGCAAACTTGCACACACTGGCCCAAGGGCACGGAAGGGTTTGGCAGAGAGAGCCTTCCCTGCGCACGCACCAAACCCACACCTTCCCGACCCCATCCCCCGCCCCTCACACGGCTGTGGCCATCTCCACACCTTCAGGAGCTGCCCTGAGAGTCTCCTCAGCGGCCCAGCTGGATGTTGGGTGACAGGAGAGAGCTCAGACAAAGCCACAAAGTCCTTTAGGAGGAGGGAACCCGGCCTGCCCCTCCCCCGTGATCGGTTCAGGACCTGCATGCTGCCGGGCAGGGCGGTGACCTGCAATGGCTTCTGATTCAGTTTTTATTCACAATTGGAGCTCACTCTTTCAATGTATAGCTGGACAGAAGCAGGACTCTCAGTCCAGAATGCATAAAGGACATCTGCCCACACAGTGCTAGGAACTCTCTCTTTCTTTCTTTCTTTCTTTTCAAAGGGCCAAATCGAAGGGAGCGAAGCAGGAGAGACAAAGTTACTTTGGCTGCAACTCATGGGAAACCACAAGGAAATCCGTCCTGACATTCTGCTTGGTGGAGGATTCAGACAGGTCCTTCAAAAGACACCCCAGGCAGCTACCTCCTGCCCAGCTGGCTAGGAACAACAATGCCCTTGGCCAGCAGAATGAGCAGAGCCAGGTCTGCGTTTCCATCCGCTCGCTCCAGAGCCTCCAGAGCTTCTCGCGTGCCAAAACCGGCGCCCAGCAGCCGGCCGACAGCGGCCGCAGGGAAAGCAGCAGGTGGGGCAGCACCTGAGCCAGGTCCAGCAGAGCCACCCACTGGGCTCAGCAGCGGTTCCTCACACCCAGCCAACGGCTGTGGGCCTTCAGGAGCAGGATTGCTGCTTCTCCCGGGTGCTGCTGCGAAGGGGCTCGGAGCGGCTGCAGCTGCACCTTCATCCGGGGCAGGTGTAGGGGAAGCAGAGGCCTTCTGCTCCCACGTTGGATTAGTTGGACTCTGAGAACCTTCTGCTGAAACCTCTGACTGCTCAGAGCTCTGCTGCTGCTCAGATGTTGCTGCAGAATTCACCAGGACCGAATCACTCTTACCTGAACACCTCAGAACCTCTGCAGCACCTCCTCCAGGAGCGGGCTGCACGCGGCTGCTGGCGTTTCCTGTGCCGGCGTCACAAAGCTGCTTCCCCTCTGCTCTTCCACCTTCAGACCTCACCTCACAGAGGGAACAACTCTGCTCCTGGCTGGCTGGATCTGAGCCTTTCTGCTCACCCTCAGAAAGTCCCTTCTGCTGGGCTGCTGGCTGGCTGTGAACCACTTCCAGCTGAGAGACTTCCTCAGAGGCGAGGATTTTGCATTCTCCTTTCCGACTGACCACTAAGAGCTTGTGAAGCTCTTTCAGGGCTGATGCTAGAGAGGAACAGGACTCTTCTGCAGGTCTGCCTGGGTCTGGGTCCAGCTGATGGATGCTGGAGGGCAGGAGCTGTCTGCAGCTGCCAAAGCAGACAACTCCTTGGACTTTGCAGGAGTTGCCCTCGAGGAGGAGGCAGACTTCAGCGGTTCCACCTCCATGGAAACGGGATCCAAGCCCAGCTCAGCTCCGCTCCTGCTCTCCGCCTGCTCGCTGCCTGGGAGGTGCTCTTCAGCCACAGACTGCTCAGCCACATCTATTTCCATGAAGGCTTCTGCCTGCACACAGCTACAGGAGGCTGACACCTGCACACTCCCTTTTGCACCAGACAGACCTGCTTCCTCCTGCCCCTCTCCTCTGGTTTCCACAGGAGGATTTTCTGCCTGCCTGGCTTCTCCCCCGCCAGGCTTCTCGACAGGGCAGCGGGGCTCCGGGTGCGTGGTCTCAGTTTGCTCCTCCAGATGTTCCTTCTTCTCTGGTTCTTTGGGAAGCTCCTTCTTTTGCTCCGAAGACAGGCATCCATCTTTATTGTGCCTGTGCTTCACAGCAGCATCAGCCAAGCTATTTTCTTCTGTCACTTCCAAAGGATGTTCCTGCCCAGGGCCTTGTTCTTCAGCACCGTGTTCCCATTGACTGTCAGCAATACCTGCTGCTGTGAGTGGCTTCTGTGGAGGGCGAGCTGGACTGCCACAGGTCACCTCCCCTGCCTGGGGAGAAGGATCATTATCTGCCAAGGAAGCATTAGTGGCAAGATGCTGTAATAAGAGAGGAGGATGTTGCTCTTCTGGGGTTGTCTGGCATCGAGCTGCAGAGGCAGAAGACTCTCTGGCTCTGGGATCAATGGGCTCGGCGAGGCTAGGCTGGGATGAGCAGATCGAAGCAGGGGCAGAGACAGAACGATCAAGTAACTGATTGGTGGGATTACAGATCTTGGAATTCAATCCTGGAGACTGGACTGGATTTTGAAACCCATCAGGAGCTGGCAATGAGGGCAGTTCCAGTGAGGTAGTTTCCTTGTCACTATTCTCTGCCGGGAGACAGAAAGCAAGCAGCGGTTAGGGGCCAGGCGCCGCCTGCCGGCGCAGTCGGGAGAAGCGATGAAGCAAGGGTGATAAATACCTGGTCTGTGGCCCACTCCAGCTGCAGCAAACACACACTACATGCATCAAGGCTTCTGACGCTCTGTTTGGATTAGGAAACAAACACAGCAAACTCCTGTTAGCACCCAGAGCAGGCTGCATGCATGGCTGCACTCCTGCCACCGCGCCGCTCCCCGCCCCGAGCGGCAGCTCCTCACCTGCGCTGCCTCCCGCTGGGCCGGCCCGCCAAGCTGGCACCTGGGCAGAGGCCAAGGGCAGGAGATTGAACACATCCAAGTGCCAGGGGCTGCACATTGGCCACAGCAACCCCAGGCAGTGCTACAGGCTGGGGGCAGAGTAGCTGAGAGCAGCCAGGCAGAGAGGGACCTGGGGTTACTGGTTGATGGTAGGCTGAACATGAGCCAGCAGTGTGCCCAGGGGGCCAAGAAGGCCAAGGGCATCCTGGCCTGCAGCAGGAACAGTGTGGCCAGCAGGAGCAGGGAGCTCATTCTGCCCCTGTACACTGCACTGCTGAGCCCACACCTTGAGTCCTGTGTCCAGTTCTGGGCTCCTCAGGTTAGGAAGGAGGTTGAGCTGCTGGAAGGTGTCCAGAGAAGGGCAACAGAGCTGGGGAGGGGTCTGGGGCACAGCCCTGTGAGGAGAGGCTGAGGGAGCTGGGGTTGCTTAGCCTGGAGAGAGAGGAGGCTCAGGGGTGACCTCATTACCCTCTACAACTCCCTGAAGGGAGGCTGTAGCCAGGTGGGGGTTGGGCTCTTCTCCCAGGCAGGCACCCAGTACCAGAACAAGAGGACACAGTCTCAAGCTGTGCCAGGGGAGGTTCAGGCTGGAGGTGAGGAGAAAGTTCTTCCCAGAGAGAGTCATTGGTCATTGGAATGTGCTGCCCAGGGAGGTGGTGGAGTCCCCATCCCTGGAGGTGTTCAAGAGGGGCTTGGATGTGGCACTTGGTGCCATGGTTCAGTCATGAGGTCTGTGGTGACAGCTTGGACCTGATGATCCTCGAGGTCTCTTCCAGCCCTGGTGATACTGTGCTGTACTGTACAAGCAAACAGCAGCCTGCTGCAAAAGGGAACTGGAAAGCTCCCAGGGTGAAAGGCAGAAGTGCCCAGAAGGAGAGGCTGCTGGAGGCTGGGGAGGGCAAAGCAAAGCTGAGCCAGAGGAGAAACCCAGCTCCCTGCTTCCTTCTGCACACAGGGAACAGAGGAGCTGCAGATCTCTATCAGGAACACCAAACACTGGCTCCAGTTATCAGGAGAGACTAAATAAGTGACCTTATCTTGCTAACAGCCTAATCTCACTGATGTATCAGCTCTCAGGCTCTTGTTCAGGCACTAACAGGACCTTTGCTGTGCTCCTCCACAAAGCCCTGCTCTGCCTGCTGGCAGCCAGCCACACCTGCTGCTCTCTCAGCTCCCTTTCCCTTCCCACTCCAAACTCACTGCTCTTAAGGCTTTACCTCAAGCCTTCTTCCTTTTACAGCTGCCCAGCTGTGCTGGGGGACACCAGCCATGTGGAGGTAGGGCTTGGAAGGGACCTCTGGAGATCATTTGAGTCCAACCCCTTTGCCAAGGCAGAGTCACCTAGAGAAGGTCATACAGGAATGTGCCAGGTGGGGTTTGAATGGGAGACTCCACAACCTCTCTGGGCAGCCTGCTCCAGTGTCCTGGCAGCCCTAAACAAGCTCCTAGTCATGTTTAGAGGGAACTTCCAGAGCAGGGCCATGAGAAGGAGCAGAGGGCTGGAGTTGCTCTCCTATGAGAGAGCTGGGGTGGTTCAGACTGGAAAAGGGAAGGCTCCCAGGAGCCTTCCAGTATCTCAAGTGGCCTACAGAAAAGCTGGGGAGGGACTTGTGAGGGTGTCAGGGAGGGATAGGACTGGGGGGGGATGGAGCAAACTAGAAGTGGGGAGATTGAGATTGGATGCTAGGAAGAAATTGTTCCCCAGGAGGGTGGTGAGAGCCTGGCACAGGCTGCCCAGGGAGGTGGTGGAAGCCTCCTGGCTGGAGGTGTTTGCAGCCAGGCTGGAGGTGGCTGTGAGCAACCTGCTGTGGTGTGAGGTGTCCCTGCCCATGGCAGGGGGTTGGAGCTGGCTGAGCCTTGAGGTCTCTTCCAAGCCTGACAATTCTGTGATTCTGCTGTTCAAATCTGTGCCCAGGTTGGAAGGGAACCTCCAAGGGCATCTTGTCCAACCCCCTGCAGGCAGGTGGGACACCTCCAACCACAGCAGGCTGCCCAGGCCAGATCAAGTCTGACCTTGAATGCCTCCAGGAACAGAGCCTCAACCACCTCCCTGGGCAGCCTGTGCCAGGCTCTCCCCAGCCTCCCTGTGCAGAGCTTCCTCCTCATGTCCAACCTAACTCTGCCCTGCTGCAGTTTCCAACCACTGCTCCAGGTCCTACCCCACAGCCCCTCCCCAGCCTGTGGGAATGTTTCTCACAGTAGGAATCCATTCTTGTTTGGAGAGGGTTTGGTAATCACTGAAATCATTTCAGCTCTGAGCTCTCCCTGGAGCCTTCTTCTCTCCAGGCTGAACAGCCCCAGTGGTGGTGGGAAACTGCACACTGGCTCTTGGACAGGACAGCAGCAGATGTGGAGGATCTGGAGCACAGTGCATCACACCAGGGCTGTGCTACCAGCTCAGCTGGCAGGGGCCTTGCTGCGCACCAGCAAATTCAGCTGAGGTTTGCTGCAGTGGCCTTCAGGGGATCAAAAAGAGCTATGAACAATCCTGGGGCCCTCAGAAGGAGAACTTTAATGGTCTACAGATCCCTACAGAGACTTCTGTCCTACCCTCTCCCAGAAGGCAGCAAAAGTCCCAGCTGTTAGGCAAGAACTCAGGCCCTGTGTGGAGCTGAGCTTCCTTGGCCCTGCATTGTGTTCCCTGCCTCTCCCCCTGCCTGCTCTTTCACTTCCTTTGCCTGGTACCACCCAGCAGCACCCAAATCATTTTGGAAGGGAATAACATTGCTTGCACCTCAATTCCTGGGCTCAGTTTTGGGCCCCTCACTGCAAGAAGGACTTTGAGGGGATGGAGCAGGTCCAGAGAAGGGCTGAATGGTCTGGAGAACAGGGCTGGGGAGGAGCAGCTGAAGGACCTGGGGGTGTTGAGCCTGCTTTGCTTTGCCCTCCCTTTACTAGGCATGACCTAGTAATCCTTTCTCCTGGAGAAAAGGAGGCTGAAGGGAGACCTCATTGCTCTCCACAGCTCCCTGAAAGGAGGCTGGAACCAGGTGGGGGTTGGGCTCTTCTCCCAAGGACAAATGGAAGTGACCTCAAGTTGCCCCAGGGGAGGTTTAGGTTGGATATGAGGAACAATTTCTTCCCCTTGAAAACTGCCAAGGCCTGGCCCAGGCTGCCCAGAGCAGTGGTGGAGTCCCCATGCCTGGAGTGGTTTTGAAGCCCTGGAGGTGTGGTGCTGGGGGTTAGTGGTGCCCTGGCAGTGCTGGGTCAAGGGTTGGATTTGATGATCTGAAAGGTCTCTTCCAAACCAAACCATTCTGTGGCTCTCATCTCCTGGCACCTCAGGCTACAGGCTGTGAGCCAGAGGCTGGCAGTTAGTCCCAGACTTGCACAGAGTCCACCTGAGCTAGAGCTGCCCCAGCTCTGTGCATGAAGTGAAAGCACCACATGGATTTCCCAGGCCCAGGACTCTCCCACATTCCTCCAGGGCTCAGCACCAGGGGTGAGCAGCAGGCTGCTGCTCAGCCTCAAGAGAGCCATGTGCTCTTCACAACTCTCTCAGCACATAAGCAGCTTTGATTTAAGTCATTTCAGGCTCTTTGCATTTTGAAGCACTCAGCTAAATGCCTTCCTTTTAAAGACTCAGATGGCTGGGGCTGAAGTTTGCTTTTCATTCGAGTCTTTCAGCACAGGACTAAGTCCAACCAACCTTTGATGCCTGCAAAGACTCATCTGAAATGGGGAGAGATTGAGGCACCCTCTGCAAGCTTGCAGGTGGCACTCAGCTGGGTGGCTGTGTCCCCCCTGCCAGAGGGTAGGGAATACATAGAATAAACCAGGTTGGAAGAGACCTTCCAGATTATCCAGTCCAACCCATCAACCAATCCAACACCCCCTAACCAACTAACCCATGGCACCAAGCACCCCAGCAAGTCTCCTCCTGAACACCTCCAGGGATGGGGACTCCACCACCTCCCCAGGCAGCACATTCCAATGGCCAATCTCTCTCTCTGTATAGAATTTCTTCCTCATCTCCAGCCTAAACCTCCCCTGGCACAGCTTGAGACTGTGTCCTCTTGTTCTGGTGCTGGCTGCCTGCCTGGGAGAAGAGCCCAACCCCCACCTGGCTCAACCTCCCTTCAGGGAGTTGGAGAGAGCAAGAAGGTCTCCCCTGAGCCTCCTCTTCTCCAGGCTAAGCAACCCCAGCTCCCTCAGCCTCTCCTCCCAGGGCTGTGCTCCAGACCCCTCCCCAGCTTTCTTGCCCTTCTCTGGACACCTTCCAGCAGCTCAACCTCTTTCCTAACCTGAGGAGCCCAGAACTGGACACAGGACTCAAGGTGTGGCCTAACCAGTGCAGTGTCCAGGGGCAGAATGACCTCCCTGCTCCTGCTGGCCACACTCTTCCTGATCCAGGCCAGGATGCCATTGGCCCTCCTGGCTGCCTGGGCACACTGCTGGCTCATGTTCAACCTACTATCAACCAGCACCCCCAGGTCCCTCTCTGCCTGGCTGCTCTCAGCCACTCTGCCCCCAGCCTGTAGCACTGCCTGGGGTTGCTGTGGCCAATGTGCAGCCCCTGGCACTTGGATGTGTTCAATCTCCTGCCCATGGCCTCTGCCCATCTGTCCAGCCTGTCCAGGTCCCTCTGCAGAGCCTCTCTACCCTCCAGCAGATCAACTCCTGCCCCCAGCTTGGTGTCAGCTGCACATTCTCTGCTGATGGACTCAATGCCCTCCTCCAGCTCATCAATGAAGATGTTAAAGAGCACAGGGCCCAGCACTGATCCCTGGGGCACACCACTGGTGCCTGGCTGCCAGCTGGCTGTGGCACCATTCACCACCACTCTCTGGGCTCAGCCTCCAGGCAGTTCCTAACCCAGCTCAGAGAGCTGCTGTCCCAGCCAGGGGCTGACAGCTTGGCCAGGAGGTTGCTGTGGGGGATGGTGGCAAAGGCCTTGCTGAGGTCCAGGCAGACCACATCCACAGCCTGCCCCACAGCCACCAGGCAGTCACCTGGGCATGGAAGATCAGGTTGGTCAGGCAGGACCTGCCCTTCCTAAATCCCTGCTGGCTGGGCCTGAGCCCTTGGCCATCCTGTAGGTGCTGTGTGATTGCACTCAGGATGACCTGTGCCATGATCTTGCCTGGCACTGAGGTCAGGCTGACAGGCCTATAATTCCCTGGCTCATCCAACCCTTCCTGCTTGTGGATGGGCACCATGCTGGCAGCTTCCAGTCCTCTGGGACATCTCCAGTGAGCCAGGACTGCTGGAAAATGATGGAGAATGGCTTGGCCAGCTCCTCTGCCAGCTCTCTCAGCACCCTAGGATGGATCCTATCTGGTCCCATGGACTTGTGGGGGTCCAAGCAGCTGAGGAGAGCTCCAACTACCTGCTCATGGAAGCTTTACAGTGGGGTCTGGGCAGGAGAGACCCATGGGCCAAGGCTCACTGTGTGAAGCTCAACAAGTGCCAGGTCCTGCACCTGGCTCACAACCACCCCATGGGGAGCTCCAGCCCTGGGGAGGTGTGGATGGAAAGCTGCAGCTGGGAGAGGGCCCTGGGGGTGTTGGTTGGCAGCCACTGAGCAGGAGCCAGCAGTGCCCAGGGTGCCAGGAATGCCAATGGCCTCCTGGCTTGGGGCAGAAGCAGGGTAGGCAGCAGGGCCAGGAGGTGACCATCCCCCTGTGCTCAGCACTGGGGAGGCCACAGCTGGAGGGCTGTGCTCATCCCTGGGCCCTCCCTGCAGGAAGGACACTGAGGGGCTGGGGTGTCCAGAGCAGGGCAGCCAGGCTGGAGAAGGGCCTGGAGCCCCTGGGCTAGAGGAGGGCTGAGGGAGCTGGGGGGGGTGAGGCTGGGGAAGAGGAGGCTGAGAGAGAGCTCCCTGCTCTCTGCAGCTCCCTGCAGGGAGGTTGGGGGAGGAGGGGGCAGCCTCTGCTCCTTGGTGCCCAGGGCCAGGAGCAGAGGCAATGGTTCCAAGCTGCCCCAGGGGAGGCTCAGGCTGGAATCAGGAAAGATTTCTGCCCTGGAAGGGTTCTCCAGCTTTGGAATGGGCTGCCCAGGGCAGTGCTGGAGTCCCCATCCCTGGGGGTGTTCAAGGTGGGCCTGGTGCTTAGGGCCATGGTTTGGTGTTGATCCTTCAGTGCTGGGTGGAGGGCTGGACTGGAGGAGCTTGGAGCTCTGATCTGTGATTCTGTGATATTGCAAAACCCAACCCAGGCTCCACCAGGCTCCACCTTCCACCAGGGCAAGAACCAAGATTTACATCTGCTCATTCCCTCTGCCAGCTCCTGTGAAGAGCCCAAGCTGCTGAGCCTGACCTTTAATGATGTGCAAGCCTGGCAGGGGCAAGGCCAAAGCTGTGTTTGTGTTTCTCTTGCCTGGCTGCAATTTCAGTTAATAAGCCTCCAAAGCTGGCCTTAAAAGCCAGCCAGGGAAACCACTTCTGGGTGATTCATTCAAGCCAGCCCTTCCCCTCCAGGCTCTGACATCACTGGAAAACTTGAATGGATGAAAACTGGGCCAAGGGACCAATCAGTGCAGCCCTGTGCCCCCCCTAAACAACTCTGCTGTCTGCAAGGGAAGTCACTGCTCACCCTGCAGGCTCTCCAGCAGCAGCAGGGGAGTGGCAAAGGAGAATTCATTGCCTCCCAAGTGGGCATCTTTTAGAGTTAGATAAAACCCTGCCTCTCACACTTGAGCTTTACACAGGAGCAGATGACACTGACCTGGGTGGGAAGTGAATGTGCTGGAGGGTAAGGAAGGCTCTGCAAAGAGATCTGGCCAGGCTGGCTGGCTGGGCTGAGGTCAACTGTGTGAGGTTTAACAGAGCCACAGGCTGGGCCCTGCTCTTGGGTCACAGCAACCCCAGGAAGGCTCCAAGCTTGAGGCAGAGGGGCTGGAAACTGCCCAGCAGAGAAAGCCCTGGGGGTGCTGGGTGATAGCAGCTGAAGAGGAGCCCAGGGTGTGCCCAGGGGGGCAAGAAGGCTACCAGCAGCCTGGCCTGGATCAGAAAGAGTGTGGGCAGTAGGAGCAGGACAGGGATTGTCACCCTGGACTGGGCACTGCTGAGGCCACAACTTGAATCCTGGGTTCAGTTTTGGGTCCAAGAGGGACACTGAGGGCTGGAGCAGGTTCAGAGAAGGGCAAGGAGGATGGGGAAGGGTTTGGAGAGCAGGGCTGGGGAGGAGCAGCTGAGGGAACTGGGGGTGTTCAGTCTGGGGAAGAGGAGGCTGAGGGGAGAGCTTCTGGCTCTTTACAGCTCCCTGAAGGAGGCTGGAGCCAGGTGGGGGTTGGGCTCTTCTCCCTAGTATCAGCTGACAGAACAGGAGGAAATGGCCTGAAAACCTACCAGGGGAGCTTTAGCTTGGAGATTAGGAACAATTCCTTTGCTGCAGGAGTGGTCAGGCACAGGAAGAGGCTGCCCAGGGGGGTGGTGGAGTCCCCAGCCCTGGAGGTGTTCGAGGAAAGTGTGGCCTTGGCACTTGGGGACATAGTTTGGTGGCGTTGGTGGTGTTGGGTTGATGGTTGGACTGGATGGCCTTGGAGAGCTTTTCCATCCCAAACAATCCTCTAGCTCTCAGCTAGAGTCTTAAAAGAAAGCCTGGCAGGGGGCTTGGAGCTAGGTGATCCTTGAGGTCCCTTCCAAGCCTAACAACTCTATGATTCACTTTTTAGGTGTCAGCTAATGATAGGACTGGGGGGGATGGAGCAGAACTAAAAGGGGAGATGGAGGTTGGATGTGAGGAAGAAGTTGTTGCCCAGGAGGGTGGTGAGAGCCTGGCACAGGCTGCCCAGGGAGGTGGTGGAAGCCTCCTGCCTGGAGGTGTTTGCAGCCAGGCTGGAGGTGGCTGTGAGCAACCTGCTGTGGTGTGAGGTGTCCCTGCCCATGGCAGGGGGTTGGAGCTGGCTGAGCCTTGAACTCCCTTCCAGCCCTGGCAGTTCTGTGATTCTATATTGAAGAAAGCAACTTCATCAGCTCAGGCAGGGCCCAGCAAAGAGCTCTGCATCTGTGGGGGAAGCAGAAGCTTTGGGTGCTTTCAAAGTAAAAAGCAGAGGTCTCTATAAAACACAAGGAGAGAGTTTTATAGCCACCAGGATGTGAATCCAGCTGCTTGGCATTCAGAGCAGCAGTGACCTTCAGGCAGAGAAGCAATTCTCCATCTGAGGGCACCAGCAGCACTCTGAGATGGAAATGCTGAAGCAGCACTGCTTCTAAAAACTGTCCTGGGCTTTTGTCCACAGCTTTGGACCCACTGCCACAGCTCCTCTATTTCTGCATGCTGCAGCTATTAAGAGGAGGATTTGCAGAAGCCTCCTGACCTGAGTCTGCTGAAACACCACACAGCAGGGCCATGGCCCTCACTAGGCACCAGGGCTGCCAGACACAGCCTTTGTCTCCACACCCTCAAAAGCCAAGAAACCAGACTGAGAGGTTCATGGAATGAGTTGGGTTGGAAGGGACCTTCAAGACCACCCAGCTCCAACCCCCCTGCCATGGGCAGGGACACCTCCCACCAGCTCAGGCTGCTCAAGGCCTCATCCAGCCTGGCCTTCAACACCTCCAGGCAGGGGACAGCCACAGCCTCCCTGGGCAGCCTGTGCCAGAGTCTCCCCACACTCACTCTCAACAATTTCTCCCTCATCTCCAGTCTCAGTCTCCCCTCTCCCAGCTCAAAGCCCTTGTCCCTCATCCTGGCACTCCCAGCCCTTGTCCCAAGTCCCTCCCCAGCTCTCCTGGAGCCCCCTCTGGGTACTGGAAGGCTGCTCTGAGGTCTCCCCAGAGCCTTCTCTTTTCCAGAGCAGGTAGGAAGCTGCAAAGAGAGCACAAATCACACAGCAAGCACCCTGAGTGATCTCATGCAGGCAGCCCTTGCTGCACAGGAGGAGTGCAGCTAGAGGCCAGGAGCAAGAACAAAGCCTTTTGCTCTCCACCGCTCCCTCGCCCATGCTGCGTCGCTCCATCTCCTCAGAGCTGAGATGGGGGAGTGCTGGCAGACCACCACAAGAACACAACACAGGTGAATGCTTCAACAGGGCTCCTCCTGGTACCTGCTTCCTCTACAGACTTCTGTATTGCTTCTGCTAGCTCCTGGTCTGCGATCTCCTCCGGCCGCACGTCTTCCCGCCCGGCCCCGTAAGCCAGCCGGGCGCACTCCGGCAGCTCGCCCTCGGGGAGGAAGGAGGTCTGGGAGCCAGTCGTGCCAATCACTAGCACGTTCTTCTTGAGATCAATTGAACACTGTGAAAGAGCAGGGAGACATCAGGGCCCTGCTAAGAGCCAGGCAATCCCCCCCCACCGAGGAGAAAGGAGAAGCAAGGTGAAGCAATCCACAGCCGGCGGCTGCGCGTGGGCCGAGAGCGGCAGCCACACGGCTTGGGCTGTGTCAAATCACTCAGCTGGAAAGCTCTGAGCAGCTCTCATCAGAGCCAGCCACCCTCCAGCTGTCTGTGACAGTGCTGTGCATCTCTCCTCTCCTAACTGGCTGGGAGATAATCCACCACCAGCCCTCCCCAGAATATCCCTAGAGGTCCACGGGCGAGGTGTTTACGGCACGCTTGGCACTTAGCTAGGAGAAGCACTCAGCTCTCGCAAGAGTCAGCAACCAGCTCAAGATACCTGATGCCTCTTCAGCATATCCAGTCCTAGAAGCATGTCCATGGGCTGCTCTTCAAGGATGGAGAAGGAGCAGGCCAGGAAATCCCCTTCAATCTGGACCTGAGCTGAAACCCAAGGGAGAGAAGTCAGCACCTGGCAACGCATCCGATTCCTACTCTTCCATCTGCTGGGAGTGGGCTGAACAAACCTGCTGGGCAGATCTGACACCAGTGCTTTGCTCACACAAAGCACAGCCCTGTGCAAGCCCCAGGGACCACCAGGCCTGCACTGATCTCAAGCAGTTCATTATCTTCAAAGCTGACCTGCTGGGGAGCCTCAGGCCCTGCTTACCTAACCCTCCAAGCTGGAGGAGCTGTGCACAGCTCATTAGGGCACAAACCCAGGCAGCAACAGCAGTGGAGAGAATTGACTCTCCAGGCTGTGAGAACAATCTCCTCTCACCCAGAAAGGCTGCACAAGAGTGGAGCCAGCCTCCTCTTCCCAAGGGAACAGGGAACACTCCACTGGCTCTGGAAACCTTCCTGAGCATCTGCCTGGCAGTCCCACCCCAAGCAGGAAGGATCCTGTCGCTGCACATCAGCCTGTCTGCATGCAGGGGGAACAAGGCCTCTGCACCTGCAGGACCTGAGGGCTTCTCAGCTGCAAGGATTAGGAGGAGGATTCACAAAGGGCATTTAAAATACATGAAATGAGTCAGCAGGCAGCATCCTGTGCCCGCCACGGACAGGCACACAGCAGAAGGTCTTTTGCTGGACCCTGCAGGAGCTTCTAACAACTCCAACCTTGCACCAGACACCCCCAGTGCCATGCCTGCAGGGAGTCATAGTATCAGTCAGGGTTGGAAGGGACCACAAGGATCAGCCAGTTCCAACCCCCCTGCCATGGGCAGGGACACCCCACACTAGAGCAGCCTGGCCACAGCCTCAGCCAGCCTGGCTGCAAACACCTCTAGGGCTGGGGCCTCAACCACCTCCCTGCACAACCCATTCCAAGGCTTCACCACTCTCATGGGGAAGAACTTCCTCCTCCCCTCCAGCCTCAATCTCCCCACCTCCAGCTTCATTCCATTCCCCCTAGTCCTAGCACTCCCTGAGATCCTGAGCAGTCCCTCCCCAGCCTTCCTGGAGCCCCCTTCAGATCCTGGAAGGCCACAATGAGGTCACCTCAGAGCCTTCTCTTCTCCAGACTGAACAGCCCCAACTCCTTCAGTCTGTGCTCACAGCAGAGCAGCTCCAGCCCTCTGCTCATCCTCCTGGCCCTGCTCTGGACACCTTCCAGCACCTCCACATCCCTCTTGCCATAGGGGCTGCAGAACTGGAGGCAGGACTCCAGGTGGGGTCTCCCCAGAGCTGAGCAGAGGGGGAGAATCACCTCCCTTGCCCTGCTGGCCACACTTCTCCTGCTGCAGCCCAGGCTCTGCTTGGCTTTCTGGGCTGCAAGTGCACACTGAGAGCTCCTGGGGAGCTTCTCCTCCCCCAGCACCCCCAAGGCTCTCTCCTCAGGGCTGCTTTCCAGCCTGGATTTGTGCCTGGGATTGCCTCCGCCCAGCTGCAGGACGCTGTCCTGTTGAACCTCCTGAGGTTGGCTTGTGCCCACCTCTCCAGCCTGTCAAGGCTGGAATGCAGAGAGATTGCTGCCAAAGCCCCCCCAGCAGCATGCCAGCCCTTACCTAAGTGCACTCTGCCAATGATTTTCTGTGTGCCAACACCCTTGGCGATGCCAGCCCACCGCCGGTCCACCAGCCTCATGATGTTGCACCTTTCAGCACAGGCCTGGCTCATGATGGTCATCTGGGCACCTGCCAGCCACAAGAATTCAAGTTAAATGCTGACAGCTCAGCACAAGTCAGAGTCAGAGAACTGTTTGGGTTGGAAAAGCTCTCCAAGGTCATCCAGTCCAACCACTGACCCAACCCCACCATGGCCACCAAACCACGTCCCAGAGTCCCGTGGCCACAAGCATCTGGAGCACCTCCAGGGATGGGGCCTCCACCACCCCCCTGGGCAGCCTGTGCCAATCCCTGACCACTCTTTCAGCAAAGAAATTGTTCCTAATCTCCAAGCTAAAGCTCCCCTGGTAGGATTTCAGGCCATTTCCTCTCATTCTGTCACCTGATACTAGGGAGCAGAGCCCAACCCCCACCTGGCTCCAGCCTCCTTGCAGGGAGCTGTGGAGAGCAATGAGGTCTCCCCTCAGCCTCCTCCTCTCCACACTAAACACCCCCAGTTCCCTCAGCTGCTCCTCCCCAGCCCTGTTCTCCAGACCCTTCAGCAGCTTCCTTGCCCTTCTCTGAACCTGCTCCAGCCCCTCAATGTCCTTCTTGGAGTGAGAGGCCCAGAACTGAACCCAGGTCTCAAGATGTGGCCTCAGCAGTGCTCAGTCCAGGTGGACAATCCCTGCCCTGCTCCTCCTATCACTTGGCACTAGGAAGAAGAGACCAACCCCCACCTCATGGCAAACTCCTTTCAGGGGGCTGTAGAGGGAGCAGTGAGCCTCCTCCTCTCCACACTGAACACCCCCAGTTCCCTCAGCTGCTCCTAACCAGAACTGTTCTCCAGACCCTTCACCCAGGAAAGGCAGGGGGCAAGAGGGGAGTGAAGCAGGGGCAGCCTGAAAGGAGGTGTTAAAGAAGGGACTGGATGTGGCACTTGGAGCCATGGATTAGTTGTCAGGGGGTGTTAGGTATTAGGTCCTAGGTTGGACTTGATGATCTCTGAGGTCTTTTTCAGCCTGGCTGATTCTATGGCTCAGCAGCCAGGAAACAAAGCAGCCTGCAGCAGGCAGCTGTGTCAGGGCAGGAGGGCTCCCTGTGACTGGCTGTGCACAGGCAGAGCAGCACTGACAGCACAGGACCCAGCTCTGCAGGGCTCTGCCCCTTTAAGGCTGTGCTGGGAAGCTCTGCACTGAAGGCATGTGAGATCCCCCCAGCTGTAAAGTGAGCTGTGTGCCTGTGCCCTTTCTGGCATCACAGCAAATTCTTGCAGGGGCCTTGACCTGGGGTGCTCAGCACCTCCTGTGTGCTGCTTCTCATAGAACAGGGTCATGGATTCGTGGAACTGTTTGGGTTGGAAGAGACCTTGAAGATCCCTGAGTGATCTGCCAGGCACCTCCTGGGCACTGCTTACAGCACACAGGCAAGAAGCAGCCCTGGGCCTCCCACACTGCTGGACTTGAGCTGTCCAGCACAGCACCGGGCAGCCCTCTGCTCTTCACCCCAAGATCAACTTTCATAGCATCATGGAATTGTTTTGGTTGGAAGAGACCTTGAAGATCACTGAGTCCAACCTTGAACCCAGCATTGCTCAGGGCACCACCAAACCATGGCCCTCAGCACCACCTCTCTATGACTTTGAAAGCCCTCCAGGAATGGGGACTGCACCACTGCCCTGGGCCAGGCCTTGACAACCCTCAAGGGGAAGAAATTGTTCCTCATGTCCTCATGTCCAACCTAAACCTTCCTTGATGCAACTAGAGGCCATTGCCATTTGTCCTGTCACTCCTTGCTTGAGAGAAGAGCCCAACCCCCACCTGGCTCCAGCCTCCTTTCAGGGAGCTGTGGAGAGCAATGAGGTCTCCCCTCAGCCTCCAGGCTCAACACCCCCAGCTCCCTCAGCTGCCCCTCCCCAGCCCTGTTCTCCAGACCCTTCAGCAGCTTCCTTGCCCTTCTCTGCACCTGCTCCAACCCTTCATTGTCCTTCTGGGAGTGAGAGGCCCAAAACTGAAGCCAGGACTCTCACCAGGGTTCGCTCTGCTCACCTTCAGCAACGCTCAGGCTCCGCTCAGGTTTCAAAGTGCTGTTTTACACAGTGCTTCATGAAGGAATTTTGGGGGCAAAAACCTCTGGAGCATTAGGTCCTCCTCAGAGAGGGAAGGGAGGGAGCAGAGAAAAGCTGAGAAGGGAGGCAGCTCACCTGAGTCCACGAAGGCTTTGACTGGATGCCCGTTGACTTTGCAGTTGATGTAGAGCATCACCACCTGCCCGAAGCTCTCGGGGGCCTCCTCCATGGCTATGGTCATGTTTTCCTCAATGTTTTGTTGCCTGAATTGAAGCAGGGAAGAGAGAAAGGGGAAAAACCTCACATCTTCCAGCAGCTGAACCTCAGAGCAACCCTCTGTCTTCCAAACAAACCCAGCCCAGCAAACGCCTCCCTTAAGCCTGCGAGAGTTGGGGCTGTTGAGGCAGCCTGAGGGGGAGCTCATCAGTGCTGAGCACTGCTTCAAGGGTGGGGGGCAGCAGGATGGGGCCAGGCTCTTGTCAGTGGTGCCCAGGCACCAGTGGTGTGCCCCAGGGAGCAGTGCTGGGCCCTGTGCTCTTTAACATCTTCACTGATGATCTGGAGGAGGGCATTGAGTCCATCAGCAGTGAATTTGCAGATGACAGCAAGCTGGGGGCAGGAGTTGATCTGCTGGAGGGTAGAGAGGCTCTGCAGAGGGACCTGGACAGGCTGGGCAGATGGGCAGAGGCCAAGGGCAGGAGATTGAACACATCCAAGTGCCAGGGGCTGCACATTGGCCACAGCAACCCCAGGCAGAGCTACAGGCTGGGGTCAGAGTGGCTGAGAGCAGCCAGGCAGAGAGGGACCTGGGGGTGCTGGTTGATGGTAGGCTGAACATGAGCCAGCAGTGTGCCCAGGCAGCCAGGAGGGCCAAGGGCATCCTGGCCTGCAGCAGGAAGAGTGTGGCCAGCAGGAGCAGGGAGCTCATTCTGCCCCTGTACACTGCACTGCTTAGCCCACACCTTGAGTCCTGTGTCCAGTTCTGGGCTCCTCAGGTTAGGAAGGAGGTTGAGCTGCTGGAAGGTGTCCAGAGAAGAGCAATGAGACAGGGGAGGGGTCTGGGGCACAGCCCTGTGAGGAGAGGCTGAGGGAGCTGGGGTTGTTTAGCCTGGAGAAGAGGAGGCTCAGGGGAGACCTTCTTGCTCTCTGCAACTCCCTGAAGGGAGGTTGGAGCCAGGTGGGGGTTGGGCTCTTCTGCCAGGCAGGCAGCAGCAGAACAAGAGGACACAGTCTCAAGCTGTGCCAGGGGAGGTTTAGGCTGGAGGTTAGGAGGAAATTCTACACAGAGAGAGTGATTGCCCTTGGAATGGGCTGCCTGGGGAGGTGGTGGAGTCCCCATCCCTGGAGGTGTTGAGGAGGAGACTTGCTGGGGTGCTTGGTGCCATGGGTTAGTTGATTAGGGGGTGTTGGATGATAGGTTGGATGGATGATCTTGAAGGTCTCTTCCAGCCTGGTCTGGCCTGGTCTATTCTATTCTATTCTTCTAATCCAGGGACAGGACAGGGGGTAATGGGCACAGACTTGACCATAAGAAGCTCCATCTAAAGATGAGGAGGAACTTCTTGGCTTCAAGGGTGGCAGAGCCCTGGAGCAGGCTGCCCAGAGAGGTGGTGGAGTCTCCACCTCTGGACACATCCCAAACCCACCTGGATGTGTTCCTGTGTGACCTGCCTTGGCAGGGGGGTTGGACTGGATGCTCTCTGGAGGTCCCTTCCCACTCCTGCCATTCTGTGATCCCACCTGCTGCAGATTCCCCTGCAAGCAGCACGTTTCAACCACAACAAACACTGCTTCATCAGCTGGTCATCAGCTCCCCAGCAGGAGGACTGCTGCTCATGGCTTAATCCACAAGACACTGAGCAGCCATGAAGCCTTCCAACACTCTGCCTACCTCACCCTACAGCTCCTGCTGACCTCCTGGTAGCAACAGGACCCTGCCACCAGAGCTAACCAGGGGAACCTGTGGCTGCACCCAGCCTGTCTATTAGTCACTCTAAAATAAGATGCTGAGGGCACAGGAGGAGGATGTTGCCAGCAGCTACAATGCTGGGATCCCACACAGCAACTGAGCATTCCAATCCTCTTTGGAAAAAGCAGCATGGCTGGAGGCCCCCTGTGGAAAACAAAGCATCCTGAAGGCCTCCTAAGCCTGCAGACAGCTGTGGTTTGCTACCTTATGTCTTCTTCTATCTTGGCCTGTGCCTCCAGGTCGAAGGGGTCGGCTGAGTAGAGTCGGATCCGCTCCTGCTCGCGCCGGGCCCGGTCCTGCTGCTGCTCCAGCAGCACCCTGCTGAACTTCTCTGCAGGAAGGAGGAGACAGAGAAATGCTCTTAGTGCAAATGGCTCTTGCAAGTATGTTCTGGCACAGCAAACCCCTCCTTTTATGCCAGCATGCACTCAGGGCCAGGCTCAAAGGGCTTCCTCTGAAGGCAGCGTGGATGGACCTCGGGAGGGCTGGCGGTGACCCTGGGCACCCACCGAGAGGAAAGGCAAAGGCACAAAGCTTCCTCCCTGTGCCTGCTGCTCAGACTCTGCCCAGCTTCTGTGCACATGGGGGGGGAAAAAACAACCCACAGAGACAGCAACATTTCAAGCAAGGATTCATTCTCCTGATTAAACAAGCAAAGCAGCTGCAAAAATCAGCAGACAAACGAGAGCTGAAGCAGCAATCAGGGCTCTGGGACTGGCACAACCCAAAGGAGGCTCCTGAGTGCAGGTGTGGCCTCAAACAGCTCCAGAGAGAAGCAAGGCTTGGTGGCTCTCAGCCACAAGAACAGCACCTGCAGTACTGTGCACCCTGCTGGGCCCCCCCAGTTCAAGAGGGACAGGGAACTGCTGGAGAGGATTCAACAGAGAGCTCTGAGGATGAGGAGGGGCCTGGAGCAGCTCTGGGAGGAGCAGAGGCTGAGAGCCCTGGGGCTGTGGAGTCTGGAGTTGAGCCCCAGAGGGGAGCTGAGCAATGCTCAGCAAGAGCTAAAGGAGCTGTGGGGGGCAAGAGGCTGGGGCCAGACTCTGCTCAGTGGTGCCCAGGGCCAGGCCAAGGGGCAGAGGGCACAGACTGGAACCCAGGAGGTTGGAGCTGAGCAGGAGGAGAAAGTTGTTTGGTGTGAGGGTGCTGAGCCCTGGAGCAGGCTGCCCAGAGAGGTGGTGGAGTCTCCTGGTGTGGAGGGTGGCTGTCAGGAGGATGGAGCCAGGCTCCTGGCAGTGATACTCAGTGACAGGACAAGGAGCAATGGATGGAAACTCTATCACAGGAAATTCCACCTCAGGAGGAGGATCTCTTTACTGTGAGGGTTCTGGAGCCCCAGAGCAGGCTGCCCAGAGAGGCTGTGGAGCTTCCTTCTCTGGAGACATTCAAGACCCATCTGAATGCATTCCTATGTGACCTGCCCTAGGTGGTGCTGCTTTGCAGGGGGGGTTGGACTCAATCTCTGGAGGTCCCTTCCAACCACTACCTTGCTGTGATTCCATGAAAGGCTTCACCCTCAGCACTCCCAGGTAAAACAACCTCCTGCAGCTGCAGCACAGAGCAAACCCAAACTGCTGAGACACCAAAAGGCTAAACAACAGAACTCAGAAGAATAGTGAAGAGGTGATTGGGAGCAGTCAGCATGGCTTCCCCAAGGGCAAATCCTGCCTGACCAACCTGGTGGCCTTCCCTGAGCAGGTGACAGCATCAACAGCTGAGGGGAGAGCAGCTGATGTCGTTTGGCTGGAGCTGAGCACAGCCTTCAGCACTGTCCCACACCACAGCCTGGTCCCCAGGCTGGTGACACATGGGTGTGATGGGTGACCACTGGATGGGTACAGAGCTGGCTTGATGGCTGCACCCAGAGAGTGGCTGTCCATGGCTCCATGGCCCAGGGGAGGCCAGGGACAAGCAGAGTCCTTCAGGGATCAGTCCTGGGCCCAGGCTTGTTCAACATCCCTGGGGGTGCCATGGGCAGTGGCACTGAGTGCAGCCTCAGCAGGGTTGCTGATGACACCAAGCTGTGTGGTGCAGCAGACAGCTGGAGGGAAGGGATCCATCCAGAGGGAGCTGGGCAGGCTGGAGAGGTGGGCACAAGCCAACCTCAGGAGGTTCAACAAGAGCAAGGGCAGGGTCCTGCAGCTGGCTGGAGGCAATCCCAGGCACAAATGCAGGCTGGGCAGGGACTGGCTGGAAAGCAGCCCTGAGGAGAGAGCCTTGGGGGTGCTGGGGGAGGAGAAGCTCCCCAGGAGCTCTCAGTGTGCACTTGCAGCCCAGAAAGCCAAGCAGAGCCTGGGCTGCAGCAGGAGAAGTGTGGCCAGCAGGGCAAGGGAGGTGATTCTCCCCCTCTGCTCAGCCCTGGGGAGACCCCACCTGGAGTCCTGCCTCCAGTTCTGGAGCCCCTATGGCAAGAGGGATGTGGAGGTGCTGGAAGGTGTCCAGAGCAGGGCCAGGAGGAGGAGCAGAGGGCTGGAGCTGCTCTGCTGTGAGGACAGACTGAAGGAGTTGGGGCTGTTCAGTCTGCAGAAGAGAAGGCTCTGAGGTGACCTCATTGTGGCCTTCCAGGATCTGAAGGGGGCTCCAGGAAGGCTGGGGAGGGACTGCTCAGGATCTCAGGCAGTGCTAGGCCTAGGGGGAATGGAATGAAGCTGGAGGTGGGGAGATTGAGGCTGGAGGGGAGGAGGAAGTTCTTGCCCATGAGAGTGGTGAAGCCCTGGACTGGGTTGTGCAGGGAGGTGGTTGAGGCCCCAGCCCTGGAGGTGTTTGCAGCCAGGCTGGCTGAGGCTGTGGCCAGGCTGCTCTAGTGTGGGGTGTCCCTGCCCATGGCAGGGGGGTTGGAACTGGCTGAGCCTTGTGGTCCCTTCCAACCCTGACTGATACTGGATACTATGAACACACCTTTACCCCAAGCCACACAGACACTGCAGCCCCTGCAGCTGAGTGCCTACCACTGAAGTCAAGAGGCCTGAGGTGGAACATCTGCTTCACAACATCTGGCTGCACATTTGAAGGACACAGCTTTTAGATCCCCCACTTTTTGGATGCTTTCTCATTCTTCCAGCCTGGATGTAATGCCACACATTCCCCAAAGGACTTGGCAGTAAAGGAAGCTCTGTAGGCACAGAAGGTGTTGGGGTTTGCTTCCAGAAATGCAGCTGCCATGAAGCAGCTCCCTAGCTGCAAGGCTGCACATGCTCAGGTCAGCACTGGGTGTGTTTGGCTCTTTAAACTAGCTGTCTGCACAGCAGGTGCCCTCTGAAGAGCTTGTGGTGCATCCAGCAGTCATGTGGCACAGCTCTGTGTGTGGAGCTGGGCATCAGAGCCAGAGCTGAACTGGACCTGTGCCCAGGCAGCACAGAATGAGGAGAGCATAACCAAATCTAACTTCTTCCTTCTGACAGCCCACTGCAGCCTTTGGGGACTGCAAATGTGCAGCTGGTTCCAAGCTCAGAGTGCACAAGGCAGGGCAGGGCACAGCAGCAGGGGAGCTAGTCCTGGGTGTCTTGGGTTTAACCTCTTGCTTCCTGTGCCAGCAGCAGCACATCTCCTCAGGGTGACTGAGCAAACTGCTGCACTACAGACACAGCACTGGGGAGCAGCTTGAGAGCACAAAGGACACATCTGGAGCTCTGGAGGTGAACTGAAGTCAGAACTGAAAACAAAAGAGGCTGACAAGGTCCAGCCAAGCTTCTTCCCAGCTTCCCTTGAGAGAGAGAAATCACCAGGATGGAACCTTGAAAATCATAGAATCACAGAATTGTTAGGGCTGGAAGGGAGCTCAAGGCTCAGCCAGCTCCAACCCCCTGCCATGGGCAGGGACACCTCACACCACAGCAGGTTGCTCACAGCCACCTCCAGCCTGGCTGCAAACACCTCCAGGCAGGAGGCTTCCACCACCTCCCTGGGCAACCTGTGCCAGGCTCTCACCACCCTCCTGGGGAAGTGTGAGAGACTCAATCTTGTCTGTCTTGATGTGACTCAACAAAGATAAAATCACCTTTGCTGCTTGCCCAGACAGTAGCTGATGTGTACTGGGCAGCTGCCACTGGATAAGGACTCTCTGGAAGGTGCTCAGATGGGGATTGCTCAGCAGGCTGCAGCTGCTCTGGAAACAACAGGCAGAGGCCACTGCCCTCCAGACTCTCTGGCATACACAGACCTAAAAACTGTGTAAAAGATCTGAGCAACTGCTGGCTGGGGAGAAGGAAAAGCCCTGGACAATGCTGCTGGGAAGGGAAACAGGAGAGAAGGAAGAGACCTGGGCAAGGCTGCTCTGAAGAAGACCAGAGAGAATACCAGGAGAGAAGACTGACAGAGACCCTGGAAGATGCAGACCAGGAGGAAGCCTCTCTCTGGGTCCTAAGTTCTGCCTGCTACAACTCATGGAATCACAGAATCAATGAGGTTGGAAAAGACCAGAGAGATCATCAAGTCCAACCTCACACCCAACACCTCCTGACAAGTAGCTGAAGAGGCTGCTCAGAGGCTGCACAGCCAACAAGGACAACATCTCCTCCACACCAGAGCTGCAGCAGCCTTCCTCCCCAGACCCAAACTGTCTTGGGGGCTGAGGGGTGTGGTAATGTAATTCTTTTCCTCTTCTCTCTCCCCCTCTCTATTTTCCCTCTCCTTCTGATCCAGCCACTTTATTCTGTTAATAAACAGTCTCAAAGGCTGTTGATATTTTGGCCTTGTTTGTGCCTCTGATTCCATAACACAGAACTGAGGCTCTCTCCCTCTCTGGACTGAGACAGGAACAACTTCTTCCTCACAGCCAATGTAAATCTCCCCACTTCTAGTTCTGCTCCATCCCCCCCAGTCCTATCCCTCCCTGACACCCTCAAAAGTCCCTCCCCAGCTTTCTTGGAGCCCCCTTCACATCCTGGAAGGCCACAATGAGGTCTCCTGGGAGCCTTCTCCTCTCCAGACTGAACAGCCCCAACTCAGTCTCTCCTCAGAGCAGAGCAGCTCCAGCCCTCCCTGGCCCTTCTCTGGACACCTTCCAGCACCTCCAGATCCTTCCTGGCACAGAGGCTCCAGAACTGGCCCCAGAGCTCCAGCTGGGGAAAAAGCCAAACGCCCTGCTTGAAACTCTCTCTCTCTCTTCATTCCTTTGTCCAAACTCAGAGGATTTCCACCCAAACATCTGGCAGAGCTTTAGCAGGACAGCTGCTGATGCCCAAACACCAACCTGGCTTCACACTGACAGGACACTGGAGACCCAAAGCTTTCACCACAGGAAGAATGAGAGCCTGAGACCAGCTCCTCACCTGTGTCAGGTGAAGGGCACTGTGCCTTCAACACATGAACACCTTCCAAACCTGACACCATTGATGACTGCTCCCAGGAGAAAGCTCCCTGAGGACACTACTTGCTTGCTCCCTTTCCTCTCCCTTCCTGACATCAACTTCCACAGCACCTAACCATCATGGGCAGAGCAGGCTTTCCTGGAACCATAGAGTGCATCAGGTTGGAAGGAACCTCCAAAGGCCATCTTGTCCAACCCCCCAGCAGTGAGCAGGGAAATCCCCAACCAGATCAGGTTGCTCAGAGCCTCATCAAGTTTGACCTTGAATGCCTCTAAGGATAGAGCCTCCACCATCTCCCTGGGCAACCTGTTCCAGTGTCCTATCACCTGTGAAGCTCTGTGAAGAGCTTCTTCCCAATGTCCAACCTAAATCCACCCTGCTCCAGTTTCAAACCATTGTCCTCATCCTGGCACTCTCAGTCTTTGTCCAAAGTCCCTCCCCAGCTCTCCTGGAGCCCCTTCAGGTACTGGAAGGCTGCTCTGAGGTCTCCGTGGAGCCTTCTCTTCTGCAGGCTGAACAGCCCCAACCACCTCAGCCCATCTTCAGAGGGGAGGTTCTCCAGCCCTCTGACCATCTTTGGGGCCTCCTCTGAATCCACTCCAGCAGCTCCAGGTCCTTCTTGTGTTGGGGGCCCTGCAGCTGGTCACAGCACTGCAGGTGAGGTCACAGTAGAGCATAGCAGAGGGGCAGAATCCCTTCTCTCCAGTTGCTGGTCACCACAGTCTCACAGTATCACACAGTCTCACACAGTATAACTTAGGTTGGAAAGGACCTCGAGGATCATGGAGTCCAGCCTATCAACACAGACCCCATGACCAGACCATGGCACCAAGTGCCACATCCAATCCCCTCTGGAACACCTCCAGGGATGGGGACTCCACCACCTCCCTGGGCAGCACATCCCAATGACCAACGACTCGCTCGGTGAAGAACTTTCTCCTCACCTCGAGTCTAAACCTCCCCTGGTGCAGCTTGAGACTGTGTCCCCACCAGCTGGCAGCCAACACCCCAGCCAGTTCCTGACCTGTGGCTGCCTTTTACCAGAAGTGAGCTCCAGCAGACCCCAGCCCCCCCTCCCACTGAGCCAAAGCCCCGGACTCACCCAGGTCCCCGCTGAGCAGGGCCTCTGCCAAGGGGGGGTTGCGCTCCTTGAGCAGGGAGAGCTCGTGGGGGTTGGCCAGCAGCATCTCCCGCAGCAGCACAGGGTTGCTCAGGCCCTGGGGCAGCCCTGGCGCCTCGGGGGGCGAGGGGCGCGGGCGCGGCGCCGCCGCCGGCTGCTGCTGCTGCTGCTGCTGCTGCGAGGAGGTGCCCGGAACAGCGATGCTGCTGAAGTCTATCCTCGGCAGGCCTGCAGGGAGAGATCAGCACAGGGTCAGCCTGCCTGGCAGGGACCTCCAGGTCACCAAGTCCAACCCATCACCCAAGCCCTAACTGATCAACCAGACCCTGGCACCAAGGGCCTCATCCAGGCTCTGCCCAGCTCTGGGCTCCTCAGTTTAAGAAGGACATTGAGAGACTTGAAGGTGTCCAGAGAAGGGCAAGAAAGCTGGGGAGGGGTCTGGGGCACAGCCCTGGGAGGAGAGGCTGAGGGAGCTGGGGTTGCTTAGCCTGGAGAAGAGGAGGCTCAGGGGTGACCTCATTGCCCTCTACAACTCCCTGAAGGGAGGTTGGAGCCAGGTGGGGATGGTCTCTTCTCCCAGGCACCCAGCACCAGAACAAGAGGACACAGTCTCAAGTTGTGCCAGGGGAGCTTTAGGCTGGAGGTAAGGAAGAAGTTCTTCATAGAAAGAGAGATTGGCCACTGGGATGTGCTGCCCAGGGAGGTGGTGGAGTCCCCATCCCTGGAGGTGTTCAGGAGGGCACTGGATGTGGCACTTGGTGCCATGGCCTGGTCATGAGGTCTGTGGTGACAGCTTGGACTTGGTGATCCTCAAGGTCTCTTCCAACCTTGACGATACTGTGAGACTGTGATACCTCCAGGGACACCAACCCCAGCACCTCCCTGGGCAGCACAACCCAAATCTCTCTGTCTGGGAAGAACTTCTTGCTGAGCTCAAGCCCAAATGTCCCCTGGCACAGCTTGAGACTGTGTCCTCTTGTTCTGCTGCTGGGTGCCTGGGAGAAGAGCCCAACCCCCACCTGGCTCCAACCTCCCTTCAGGGAGTTGCAGAGAGCAAGAAGGTCTCCCCTGAGCCTCCTCTTCTCCAGGCTAAGCAACCCCAGCTCCCTCAGCCTCTCCTCACAGGGTTGTGCTCCAGAGGAGCTGTGGTGCTGTGTGTGTGCAGCTCTGCTTGCAGGGGGAGGGCAGGGGGAGGGCAGGGGGAGGGCAGCTGCTCTCCTTGCTGCAGTGCCAGGCACAGCCTGGGGTCACTGGGTCAGCAGTGCCAGGGCCTGTTTATGTAACTGGCCTGGCCTCCTCCCTGGCCCAGCTCTTGATCCCCTGAAATGCACTTAATGAATCACAGAGTATTTGCAGCTTCACAAATGCTAATACCACAGGGAGGGATGGGAAGGCTAAGTCCAGTGTGTCTGAGGCACTCCTGAACCTCTCTGATGAAAAGAAAGCAGAGGGGGAGAGGCAAGGGGAGCACTGCTGCAGAGCTGCACTGCAGGTACCCAAGCTCCAGCTGAGGCAGGAGGATGGACACTGCAAGCAATGCCCCCACTCCCTCCTCAGACAGCAGCACCTCCTCTTGAAGAGCCCAACTCAAACCCTGCCTCCAGCTCTGCTGTCCCCAGCAGAAGGAAAACACAGAGCTGCTGGAGAGAGTCCAGGGGAGGCCACAGAGATGCTCCCAGGGCTGGAGCAGCTCTGCTGGGAGCACAGGCTGAGGGAGCTGGGGCTGTGCAGCCTGCAGAAGAGAAGACTCTGGAGGGACCTCAGAGCTGCCTGCCAGGAGCTGAAGGGATCCTGCAGGAAGGCTGCAGAGAGACTTTTCCTCAGGGTGTCTGAGCCAGGCCAAGGGGGAAGGGTTTGAAGCTGAGGGAGAGCAGGGTTAGAGTGGAGCTGAGGATCAAGTCTTGAGAGTGAGGGTAGGGAGACTCTGGCACAGGCTGCCCAGGGAGGCTGTGGCTGTCCCCTCCCTGCGGTCCCCTCCAAGCTGAGCCCCTCCAGGCTTCTGTGATTCCTGCAGTGATATTTTATGGCAGAGAATTGCCAGGAAGAGCTGCAGAAGGCAGGACAGAGGAGCAGGGCTCTGTCCAGACACTGAAGAGCCTGCCACATGTACACATGGTTGTGCAAGTCAGCTTGCTCAGAGGCAGCTCCTCTGGGTGCTGGTCACAGGCCTGGTTGGGAGTGCACAGCCAAAGGCCTTTAAAGGTGCCTGAGCTGCACAGCTGTGGATCTATGAATGGTTCACAGAATGGATTCACAGAATGGTTTAGGTTAGAAGGGGCCTCAAAGATTCCAATCCCCTGCTGTGGGCAAAGAGGCCTCCAACCAGTGCAGGCTGCAACCAGTGCAGACCTCAGAGGTCATCTATTCCAACCTCCTGCC
The DNA here is from genome assembly GCA_011125475.1 of Melanerpes aurifrons. NCBI lineage: Eukaryota > Metazoa > Chordata > Aves > Piciformes > Picidae > Melanerpes > Melanerpes aurifrons. The sequence continues at coordinate 2,055,714 of WWNC01000042.1, read as the reverse complement.
ATGGCCAGGGACACCTCTCAGCTGGACTTGTTTGCTCAAGGCCTCATCCAGCCTGGCCTTGAAAACCTCCAGGCAGGGGACAGCCACAGCCTCCCTGGGCAGCCTGTGCCAGAGTCTCCCCAGCCTCACTCTCAACAATTTCTTCCTCATCTCCAGTCTCAATCTCCCCTCTTCCCAACTCAAAGCTACTGTCTCCTGTCACTCCCAGCCCTTGTCAAAAGTCCCTCCCCAGCCTTCCTGTAGCCCCTTCAGGTACTGAAAGGCTGCTCTGAGGTCTCCCTGAAGTCTTCTCCAGGCTGAACAGCCCCAGCTCTCTCTGCCTGTCCTCACAGGGGAGGTTCTCCAGCCCTCTGAACAGCTTTGTGGCCCTCCTTTGGACTTGTCCCAACAGCTCCATGTCCCTCCTATGCTGGGAGCACCAGCAGCAGACTCAGTGCTTCAGGTGGGGTCTCAGAAGAGCAGAGCAGAGGTGCAGAATCCCCTCCCTCACCACTTGTTCAGCGAGCAGGAGGGGAAGCGGAGTGTGAAAACCCACCCAGAGCAGCCCTGCTCTCCACCCATTGCCTTCCTCACTGTCTCTGCTTGCCCCCCAAACCCAGATTAAACCACTATTTACTTCCTGAGGATCAAACCCTCACCTTCAGCATGCAGCCAATTCTGCCAGGCCTCCCTCTCCCTTCCCAAGCCTTTTGCCTGGCGAGGTAGCGAAGGCCGCGGCAGGAGGCGCAGCTGGCACCTGAGCCACGCAGAGACCTTTGCCCAGGCAGAGCAGAAGGCAGCACAGAGCCTCTCTCACCTGGGAATCGGATGGCAGGCCGTGGCTCCACAGCCTCCTTCTGCCTCAGGATCACCACATCCCCATCCTTCAGGCCATAGGAGGCCAGGGATCTGTTGTTGTCGGTCAGGGGCCGCTCGGCATAGACGATCTGCGGGCGGAGAGAGCACGATGAGGACACCTCCAGCAGGGGACATCCTCTGGGAAACGCTCCAGGAGATGCTCTGCATCCATCTCAAGTGTCAGGGGAGAAGCTGTGCAACGGCCCACAGGCACCTCTGCCTGAGGCACAGACAGACCTCAGCACAGCAGGGGCTGGGCAGTGCCACAGAGCTGCTCCTGCTGACGCCCAGCACTGGTTTCTCGTCACCCAGCGTCTCACAGGAGGCTTGGTCTCTCTGGATTAGAGGTCAGGGGGATTAAAGGCAAGCAGGCTTTGCCACACACTGCTCTTTGCCACACACTGCCCAGACCCAGGCTCTGTGATTGCACAAGTCATGGATACCTTCTCCAGCATCATCTGCCTGCAGGCAGCACCCACTGGCCATGGGCTGACTGCACACACGTGGGCAGCGCTGAGCAGGGCAGGACCACAGACTGAGAGATCCATGGAATGGGTTGGGTTGGAAGGGGCCTTCAAGATCACCCAGTTCCAGCCCCCTGCCATGGGCAGGGACACCTCCCACCAGCCCAGGTTGCTCAAGGACTCACCCAACATGGCCTTGAACACCTCCAGGGAGGGGGCAGCCACAGCCTCCCTGGGCAGTCTCTGAGCAAACCAAGTTACACAACCTTGTGTGCATGTGGCAGGCTCCTCTCACAGTGTCTGGGCAGAGCCCTGCTCCTCTCTCCTCCCTTCTGCAGCCATTCCTGGCAAATCCCTGCCACAAAATGCCACTGGGAGAGTCACAGAATCCTAGAATGGCTCAGCTCGGAAGGGACCTCAGAGATCATCTACTGCAACCTCCTTGCCACGGGCAGGGATGCTTCTCAACTGGACTTGGTTGCTCAAGGCCTCATCCAGCCTGGCCTTGAACAGCTCCAGGCAGGGGACAGCCACAGCCTCCCTGGGCAGCCTGTGCCAGAGTGTCCCCAGCCTCACTGTACAGAATGATCCAGGGCAGCACCTCTGCCTTCTCCCACAGCATGGTGCTCCAGACTAATCAGCTTGACAGGGGCCTCAGTGACTCCTGCTGCACTTCAGTGAGGTAACTCTGTCCAGACTGGAAGGCCTAACACCCCTGAGGCTGCCATCAGCCCATGCTGGAAACTTCCCTTCTGTTGACTATAAAACACAAGGCCAGATCATCCTCCATGATGATAACCTGACTTGATAACCTAACCAGAGACCCAACACAAAACCACCCTGGGATGAAGACTGCTAATGACCACGGGCTCAGGTCCATCACCACCAGACCTCTGACCTCCAGGTGTCCTAACTCACAGGGAAAATGAGATCAGGATGAGTTTTCCAGGAGCAACAGTTCCCAGGAATGGTGTCTGCTGAACACCAAGGTCCCTGTGCCTTCATCAGGACACAGTGAGACAGGGCAGATCAGTTCCCCAGCCTCCTGCCCCTGGCAGGAGCCCAAACCAAGAGAACTTGGCCTAAGCTCCTCAGCCCTGTGATCAAATTTCATACCTACCACCTGGCTGAGCAGGACCTGAGCCTCTCTGGGGCTGCAAAAGGCTGGTTCAGCCACAACAGGTTTGCTGCAGGTTGGGACTGGCAGAGCTGCGTGGGAGAAGCTCTTGCAGCCCTTGTGTGGATGGGCTACAGCTCTGCCTGATGCTATCACAGGTTGGCAGGCCTGGGAAGGAGATCCAAAACCCACCCCAAGCACTACACACCTGAATCACAGAATCCTTGCAGTTGGAGCAGACCTAGAAGATCATCAAGGCCAACCCACCTCTAACTCTACCAAGTCTGGTGCTAAAGCACATCCCTCAACACCACAGTTTTTAAACCCCTTCAGGGACGAGGATTCAACCACCTCCCAAGGCAACCTGTTCCAGCCTTTGAAACCCCTTTCAGTGAAGAACTTTCTCCTCATGTCCAACCTAAACCTCCCCTGGTGCAACCTGAGGCCAGTTAAGGTGGGGAAGACCCTACAGAACTTCCACTGCCTTGCTCCAGCAGCTCAGAAATGCTCCACAGCCTCTCACTAACACATTTTAACAGCAGAGATCCAGCAGCAGCAAAGTCAGAGAAACCAAACCCAGCAAGATCCACACCCAGCAGCAGCCAGAGCCATCAGAACCAGGGCAGCTCACACGACCAGAACCAAGCAGCAGCTTCCTACCTCCTCCTTAACAACGCCCTTCCCAGCCTCGGCAGTGTTGCACCAGCCTGGGGCCCTTCCAAAGCAAACACAAGCTATATTAAGGCAGGCAGGCTCTGCTCTGAGGCTTTGCAAGACACCAGTGGAGTAATTAAGGGTAGCTTGTGATGGGAAGAGTCCCTGTGCATCCTCTCACGTTACCAGGCAGGGCCTGGCTGGGGAGCACCGCTGCCCGCAGCGGAACCACGCTGCTGCTAAACCCGAGCTCCACAGACACCTCTCACCTGGCAGTGGCCCTGCACAGCCACTCTGCAGCAGGCAACTTCATCAGCTTAAGGGAGGCTTTACCTCTGTCATCTTGCTGGGATTGGATTTATGAGCCTTGGGCCTTAACACTCAGACAATGAATTAAATGCCAGGACCAGCTCTGCGGCCCCAGCCTCCGGCTGCGTGCTGCTGGGCCAGGCAGCTCTGCTGGGCAGGCAGCTCTGCTGGACCAGGCAGCTCTGCTGAGCCAGGCAGCTCTGCTGGGCAGGCAGCTCTGCTGGGCAGGCAGCTCTGCTGAGCCAGGCAGCTCTGCTGGACCAGGCAGCTCTGCTGGACCAGGCAGCTCTGCTGTACCAGGCAGCTCTGCTGGGCAGGCAGCTCAGCTGGGCCAGGCAGCTCTGCTGGGCAGGCAGCTCTGCTGGACCAGGCAGCTCTGCTGGACCAGGCAGCTCAGCTGGGCAGGCAGCTCTGCTGGGCAGGCAGCTCAGCTGGGCCAGGCAGCTCTGCTGGGCAGGCAGCTCTGCTGGACCAGGCAGCTCTGCTGGGCCAGGCAGCTCAGCAGGACCAGGCAGCTCTGCTGGGCAGGCAGCTCTGCTGGGCCAGGCAGCTCTGCTGGGCAGGCAGCTCAGCTGGACCAGGCAGCTCAGCTGGACCAGGCAGCTCAGCTGGACCAGGCAGCTCTGCTGAGCCAGGCAGCTCTGCTGGGCAGGCAGCTCTGCTGGGCAGGCAGCTCTATTGGGCAGGCAGCTCAGCTGGGCCAGGCAGCTCAGCTGGGCCAGGCAGCTCTGCTGGGCAGGCAGCTCAGCTGGGCAGGCAGCTCTGCTGGGCCAGGCAGCTCTGCTGGGCAGGCAGCTCTATTGGGCAGGCAGCTCTGCTGGGCAGGCAGCTCTGCTGGGCAGGCAGCTCTGCTGGGCCAGGCAGCTCTGCTGGGCCAGGCAGCTCTGCTGGGCAGGCAGCTCAGCTGGACCAGGCAGCTCTGCTGGGCAGGCAGCTCAGCTGGGCCAGGCAGCTCTGCTGAGCCAGGCAGCTCTGCTGGGCAGGCAGCTCTGCTGGGCCAGGCAGCTCTGCTGGGCCAGGCAGCTCTGCTGGGCAGGCAGCTCAGCTGGACCAGGCAGCTCTGCTGGGCCAGGCAGCTCAGCTGGGCAGGCAGCTCTGCTGGGCCAGGCAGCTCTGCTGGGCCAGGCAGCTCTGCTGGGCAGGCAGCTCAGCTGGACCAGGCAGCTCTGCTGGGCAGGCAGCTCTGCTGAGCCAGGCAGCTCTGCTGGGCCAGGCAGCTCTGCTGGGCAGGCAGCTCAGCTGGACCAGGCAGCTCTGCTGGACAGGCAGCTCTGCTGGGCAGGCAGCTCAGCTGGACCAGGCAGCTCTGCTGGGCAGGCAGCTCTGCTGGACCAGGCAGCTCTGCTGGACAGGCAGCTCAGCTGGACCAGGCAGCTCTGCTGGGCAGGCAGCTCAGCTGGACCAGGCAGCTCAGCTGGGCAGGCAGCTCTGCTGGACAGGCAGCTCTGCTGGGCAGGCAGCTCTGCTGAGCCAGGCAGCTCAGCTGGGCAGGCAGCTCTGCTGGGCAGGCAGCTCTGCTGGGCAGGCAGCTCTATTGGGCCAGGCAGCTCTGCTGGGCAGGCAGCTCTGCTGGGCAGGCAGCTCTGCTGAGCCAGGCAGCTCAGCTGAGCCAGGCAGCTCAGCTGGGCAGGCAGCTCAGCTGGGCCAGGCAGCTCAGCTGGGCAGGCAGCTCTATTGGGCCAGGCAGCTCAGCTGGGCCAGGCAGCTCTGCTGGGCAGGCAGCTCTGCTGGACCAGGCAGCTCTGCTGAGCCAGGCAGCTCAGCTGAGCCAGGCAGCTCTGCTGGACCAGGCAGCTCTGCTGAGCCAGGCAGCTCAGCTGAGCCAGGCAGCTCAGCTGAGCCAGGCAGCTCAGCTGGGCAGGCAGCTCAGCTGGGCCAGGCAGCTCAGCTGGGCAGGCAGCTCAGCTGGGCCAGGCAGCTCAGCTGGGCAGGCAGCTCAGCTGAGCCAGGCAGCTCAGCTGGGCAGGCAGCTCAGCTGAGCCAGGCAGCTCAGCTGGGCAGGCAGCTCAGCTGGGCCAGGCAGCTCAGCTGGGCAGGCAGCTCAGCTGGGCCAGGCAGCTCAGCTGGGCAGGCAGCTCTGCTGGGCCAGGCAGCTCAGCTGGGCAGGCAGCTCTGCTGGGCAGGTAGCTCAGCTGGGCAGGCAGCTCAGCTGGACCAGGCAGCTCTGCTGGGCCAGGCAGCTCTGCTGGGCCAGGCAGCTCAGCTGGGCAGGCAGCTCTGCTGGACCAGGCAGCTCAGCTGAGCCAAGCAGCTCTGCTGGGCAGGCAGCTCTGCTGGGCAGGCAGCTCTGCTGGGCAGGCAGCTCTGCTGGGCCAGGCAGCTCTGCTGGGCCAAGCAGCTCTGCTGGGCAGGCAGCTCTGCTGGGCAGGCAGCTCTGCTGGGCAGGCAGCTGGGGGCATCCTGCTGCCTCCTGCTGCTCTGCTCTGGAGCATGTTCTTGTTGGCTGGCCAGGTACCGGGCACAGACTCTCCTGGAGGTGACCTGGGCCTGAGAGCCTGCAGAAGAGCAGCCCCAAAGGGGAGCTGAGCAATGCTCAGCAAGAGCTAAAGGGCCTGTAGAGGGCAAGAGGCTGGGGTCAGGCTCTGCTCAGTGGTGCCCAGGGACAGGACAAGAGACAATGGGCACCAACTGGAACCCAGGAGGTTCCATCTGAACAGAAGGAGAAAGTTGTTTGGTGTAAGGGTGCTGGGCCCTGGAGCAGGCTGCCCAGAGAGGTTGGGGAGTCTCCTTCTCTGAAGAGATTCCAGTTCCTCCTGGCCACTGTACTCCTGGGCAAGCTGCTGTGGGTGCCCTGCTAGAGCAGGGGTTTGGACTGGATGACTTCCAGAGGTCCCTTCCAAGCTCCATCATGCTGGGGTTATGCTGACACTGGTGCTGACAGCACACAGCAGCTGGATTGTGCACAGTGTCATAAGGCACAACCACCTTACAGAGCAGGGAGCCTCAAGCAGGAGCCTCAAATACCACAGAGCAGTCCCAGAACCCAGAGCCTGTGAAGCCTTCCTGTGCATGGACAAGGACAGGAGACACATGACACACAAAGAAAGAGAAACAAAGGCAATAACAGCACTGTCAGAGGGTGGCTCTGCCCAGGGCCTGCCCAGGGCCTCCCCAGCCCCTCTGCAGAACAGCCACAGAGAGCCCAACGACTTCCACCCTCCTCACCCAGCTCCTCTTATCTCCACAGCCTGCCAGGCCCTCTTATCTCAAACCACCCACCCCACCTCATGACTGCAGCCACCCTTCAGAAACCTACCATCCCCTGATCTGCCTGACCCCAAACTGCAGCACCTGGGGTGACCTTCACTGGACAGCAGAGAAGCAACCAGGGATGGAGCCTCCTGCACACACAGCTGTGGCTCACTCTCTGCCCTGCACACACAGCTGTGCCTCACTCTCTGCCCTGCACACGCAGCTGTGCCTCACTCTCTGCCCTGCACACGCAGCTGTGCCTCACTCTCTGCCCTGCACACGCAGCTGTGCCTCACTCTGCCCTGCACACGCAGCTGTGCCTCACTCTCTGCCCTGCACACGCAGCTGTGCCTCACTCTGCCCTGCACACGCAGCTGTGCCTCACTCTCTGCCCTGCACACGCAGCTGTGCCTCACTCTCTGCCCTGCACACGCAGCTGTGCCTCACTCTCTGCCCTGCACACGCAGCTGTGCCTCACTCTGCCCTGCACACGCAGCTGTGCCTCACTCTGCCCTGCACACGCAGCTGTGCCTCACTCTCTGCCCTGCACACGCAGCTGTGCCTCACTCTCTGCCCTGCACACGCAGCTGTGCCTCACTCTGCCCTGCACACGCAGCTGTGCCTCACTCTCTGCCCTGCACACGCAGCTGTGCCTCACTCTCTGCCCTGCACACGCAGCTGTGCCTCACTCTGCCCTGCACACGCAGCTGTGCCTCACTCTGCCCTGCACACACAGCTGTGCCTCACTCTCTGCCCTGCACACACAGCTGTGCCTCACTCTGCCCTGCACACACAGCTGTGCCTCACTCTCTGCCCTGCACACACAACTCTGGCTCACTCTCTGCCCTGCACACACAACTCTGGCTCACTCTCTGCCCTGCACACACAACTCTGGCTCACTCTCTGCCCTGCACACACAACTCTGGCTCACTCTGCCCTGCAAAGCCCTTCCCAGGATATTCAGCCTCTTTTTTGTGCCACCATTGACTCCTCTGATGCAGTGCACACCTTGGGTATGGCAATGTAGCTGTAAACCAGCAAGCATGGGGAGTGTGACACTGTCTCTTTAGGGAAGGTGGTCCAGGGAGGCAGGATTCTTCTCCACAACAAACTGCTTCCCTGAGAACTTGGAGGTTTAGGACTTTCTGCCCATTCTCCACCCCTGGAGATGTTCATTGTGAGGCTTGACAGGGCTCTGGGCAACCTGTTCTAGTTGAGGATGCCCCTCTGATTATAGAGGGGGTTGGACTGGATGACCTTTGGGGTCCCTTCTAACCCAAACCATTCTGTGATTGAAGGTCCTCAAAGTGCTTCACAAACACTGGGTGGAAACAGCAAAGAAGAAACAATAAACACAGAGCTAGAAAACATTAAAAGAGCTTCACAGATTCATAGAATGGGTTGGGTTGGAAGGGGTCTTAAAGATCTTCCAGTTCCAAGCCCCGTGCCATGGGCAGGGACACCTCCCACCAGCCCAGCTTGCTCAAGGCCTCATCCAACCTGGCCTTGAACACCTCCAAGGAGGTGACATCCACAGCCACCCCGAGCAACCTATTCCAGTGTCTCCCCACTCCCAATCTAAAGCACTTCTTCCTCATCTCCAGTTTCCCTCTCCCCTCCCCAGGCTTAAAGATGAAGCAAAATGCTGCACAAATGGCAGATGGCTGAGTAGAAGGGAAGCAGAGGCGGCGACAAGCGGCACAGCGCTGATCCCTGCTACCTGCTGCTGATGCAACCACAAAACTCTGCAGAGTTAACTGCAAAGGAAAGGAACTCCCAGAAAATGTAGAGCTGGGAAGCCTGTGACCCCTCAAGATCCCAAAATAGACCCCGAGCTGGCAGGTTAGGTGACACAAAAGGGACAAAGCTGGTGAGGAGGTGTTTGTGCTCCACACGCCTGGAGGCATGGAAGCCGCCACACAGAGTCCCAAGCGTTGAGGCTGTCCCCATTACCAGCCACACACCAGGGGGGGTTGCTGGAGGGCACCAGATGGCAATCTCATCCCTGCATGGTTTTAAGGCCAGGCTGGATGTGGCTCTGGGCAGCCACATGGCAGAGGGGCCGGAACTGGATGACCCTTGAGGTCCCTCCCGACGCTGACAATACGGCGAGGCGGTTCGTCTCTTTCTGCCAGCCAAACACGAAGGGTTTTCCCCCAGAAGGAAAAGCCACCTCACCTTGATCTTCTATCCCTTCTCTGGAGACTGCTTCCTGCTCAAAACCCAACCTCTCAGCCCCAAAACAAAGGGCTCAGCAAAGGCAGAAAGACGGCAAAAAGCCCGGGGTGAAGCGTGGGGAACCGGCTCAGTGAGGGAACGCGCTCAAGGGCTGCTGGTTCAGCTCTTCTCCCAGCGCTGACTAAGATCTGCTTGACTGGAAAAATACTTCGGTAATTTAGGCTGAGGAAATGGGAGGGGGGGGAACCAAGCCCCACAAATCGCCACAAAACTCCACCACAAACTCTGCCAGGTGTGGCCAGCAAAAGGAGCTGGCATTGCCCTGCCCAGCACCGCGGGGCCACGGGTGGGAAACGCCGAGAGGAAAACAATAGCAAAGCAGGACCGGACCCACAACAGTGAGTAAAGCCCGGACGGACGGACAGACGGACGAGAGCCACCCCCGCAGCACAGCCTGCCTCGTGTGTGGCACGCTGGGGAGGAGGGAGCCCCGAAGCGGGGCTGGAGAGGGCTTTCGCTGGGGGAACGAGGTGGTTGTGCCACATTTGGTCCTCACATCTGGATAAGGGGGGGAAAAAAGGGGGAAAAGAAAGGGGGGGAAAAAAGGGGGGAAAAAAAGCCTCATTCTGCCTCATTCTGCCCCAGGCACGGGCAGGGATGTGATAGGATCGATAAAAGCCTTTCCCCAGCGTTTCAGCCTCGTTCCCTGGGGTCTGAGGAGAGCACGGGGCGCGACCCTCCCAGCCCCCTGACCCCGCGCTCCTCTGGCTCCAAACCCTCGCTCGTTTCAACACCCAATCGCTCTGAAGAGTCAATAAACGCCGCTTCCCCCCTTCCGTTCAGCTCCACCGCGGAAGGAAACTGCCCTTCCCCAGGGGGCTCCAGGAAGACCTCGAGTCCCCGGGGAGCCGGAGCTCCCTGCCGAGGGACAGAGGAGGGATTGGGAAGGGAACAGGACGCGCTTCCCCCAAGAACCGAGAGGTCGGCAGGGCAAGGCAAATCCCCACCCAGAATAACCCCGAACTCCGGGCTCCGGCGGGGCGGAGGCCCCGGGGGCTGGAGGAGGAAGCAGCCGTTCCCAGCCCTGAGGACCCCGACCCCGGGTGGGCGGGGGGGGAAGGAGTGGGCCCTCCCCCGGACTTCACGGGGGAGTCCGTAGGCGGGCAGGGCCTGACCTGGCTCTCGGCCGCCGGGATACCGGACTCCAGCTCGCAGAGAGCGCGGAAGTTTTGCAGTTCAAAGTCCGCGTCCACCTGAAGGGAGAAGGTGAGCTCGCTACTGTCGCGGCGCAGACAGAACACGGTGAGCAGCATGGCCGCCCCGCCGCCGCCACCGGCCCCGCCAACCGCCGCCGCCAAGTGCCGCCGCCGCCGCCGTCAAGCGCCGCCGTCGCAAAGCGCCCGCCCCGCCGGTCAGGGGCCGGCCGTCAATCAGAGGCGCCCGGCCAATCAGCGGGCGCCGAGAGGAAAGGGGGTGTTCCCCTCCCCGCGCAGCGACGCGCGGGCGGGGTCCACCACCAGGGGGCGGGGCCTGAGCCCGCGTTCGGAATGCGGGGCGGCCGTGTCCTCAAGGGGGGCCCCGCACCCCGAATGCAGTCCCTCTCAAGTCCTCATCCCCTCTGTATTCACCAGCGCCTCTGGCCCCGCAGTGCTCCAGGAGGGACAGAGGAGACCCCTGTGCCATTTCCCCATTCCCTGCCCTAAAACCAGCCCTGTACACCCCAAAACAGCCTCAGCGTGACCCAAAAGCCACTCGCTCTGTCCCCCACCTGTGTCCCCTTCAGCTCCTCCACTTTGTCCTGGTATGCTTGAGGTTGTATCTCACAGCTTTTTTTCCCTCCCCAGACCTTTCTTGCACAGTTTGGGGTGCCCCACTGCACCCCTAAATATTTAGGGGTACCCCTGAGCCCACCTGTCAGCATGCCTTTTGGAGCACCACATCTTCCTCAGCGTGCCTCTGGGGACACCTCAGACCCCTCTGTGTTTCTTGGGGTGCCCTAAGCCCCTCTGCATGCCCCAGAATCCTGTTTGCCCCTCTGTGTGCTCCAGCTTGGCACCCTCCAGCTGCTCCCTCACAGCCCACCCACGGGACACCTGGAGCTGCTGAGGGCGACATGGGAACACGTCCCTCGCACGCCACCCACGCCTCTGGGGAGGTGGCAGAAACCCCTCCATGGTGAATCCACTTATTCCAACCCATGGGGAGAGGAACCAGACTTTATTTTGGGAAGGGAGTAGACCTCCAATCAAAACCATTCCAACAGCAAGGAGAGACCAGCACGGTGAACTCCAGGAACGCCACCAGAGGTGTCACAGCTCCGGGTTTGAAGATGCTTCAGGAACACATTTAACCCCCCCCAGAATTTCCTTTTCTTTCCTGTTAATGCCTCTGTGTGTGAAAACCAAGCCCAAAGGCAAACCCCACTGCCTGGCTGGCACCTGCCAGTCCTCACCCGAGGGGCCCGAGCACTGCCCGGGGCCAGGGAAAAGGCTCTTCCTCCCACAGGGAGCTCAGTCGGACTTCTCCTTCTCCTTCATGTGCAGGAAGACAATGCTGAACATGAAGAGCCCAACCATCATGGAGAAGGCACCGGCGTAGTAGGGGTAGGCCGAGGGGATGAAGCGTTCGTACTGCGTGTGCTGGAGGGGACGCACCGACACCTGCCAGGGGACAGAGCGCCCCCGTGGGTCCTGCAGCCCGGGCTGCCGGCCCCACGGGGCAGGGGGGTCTGAGCCCCACCACCCTTTTGCAGCTTTGAATAAACTTCACAAACACCTGCAAGATCCTTTGTTGTGTGTGGTGCTTACACAGACTCAACCTCAGCATTTAGCAGGATTCTTTAGAATAGAATAAACCAGACCAGGTTGGAAGAGACCTTCAAGATCATCGCGTCCAACCCATCAACCAATCCAACCCACTCAAACAGCTAACCCGTGGCACCAGACAGCTAACCCGTGGCACCACTTACCTGGGTGGAGGAGTAGAGATGGGTGTAACCCAGGCGGTTGTAGTCCACTTTGAACTGGAACACGCCGTAGACGTCAGGCAGCTTGAACCGGACGCTGTATTTGCCGCCTGAGGAGGGGACAGCCAGGTGTGGTGATGAGTGCTGGGAGCCTCTGTGAGGTCTCACCATGACAATGGCACTGGGGTCCCACCTGGGGGAGGTGGGCAGCATGAGGAAAAAGGATGGGGTCCCACTCGGGGGAGGTGGGCACCATGAGGAAAAAGGATGGAGTCCCAGCTGGGAGACATGGGCACCATGGGGTGGAGAATGGGGTCCCAGCTGGGAGACATGGGCACCATGGGGTGGAGAATGGGGTCCCAGCTGGGAGACATGGGCACCATGGGGTGGAGAATGGGGTCCCAGCTGGGAGAGGTGGGCACCATGGGGTGGAGAATGGGGTCCCAGCTGGGGGAGGTGGGCACCATGGGGAAGAAGGATGGGGTCCCACCTGGGGTATGTAGGCATCATGGGGTGGAGGATGAGGTCCCATCTGGGGAAGGTGGGCAGCATTGTGTGGAGGATGGGGTCCCACTCAGGGGAGGTGGGCACCATGAGGAAAAAGGATGGGGTCCCAGCTGGGAGAGGTGGGCACCATGGGGTGGAAGATGGGGTCCCACTTGGGGGAGGTGGGCACCATGGGGAAGAAGGATGGGATCCCACTTGGGGGGGGGTGGCCTGGAGGATGGGGTGCCACTTGGGGGGGGGGTTTGGGGTGCCCAAGGAGAGGCTCCCTACCGTTCCTCTTCAGGAAGGTGCGCACGAAGGGGTCGATGCGGACGAACTCCAGCTGGATGTCGTCTCCGTCGAAGGGAACCCACCTGCCCTCAGACAGCTTCTCGATGACGATGCTGTACTCCTGCAACCAGCCCCCCACACGTGCAGTCAACTGGAGATGCCCAAGAGTCAACCTCACCCCCTTCTGGGATCAGATTCACCCCAATTTCATACGGGTGTCGAGTGACAGGCCAAGGGGGGATGGTCTGAAGCTGAGGGAGAGCAGGGTTAGAGTGGAGCTGAGGAAGTTCTTCAGTGTGAGGGTGGTGAGACTCTGGCCCAGGCTGCCCAGGGAGGCTGTGGCTGTCTCCCCCTTAGGGGTTGGATGAGGCCTTGAGCAACCAAGTCCACTTGAGAGCTGTCCCTGCCCATGCAGGGGGGTTGGAATAGATGATCTCTGAGGTCCCTTCCAACCTGAGCCATCCCAGGACTCTCTGGCTCAAATTCCATCCCCAAAGCAGCTCCCCCCTGCCCAGCTGGGGCCTTACCACGAGGTCGGTGACGGTGTAGGCGTTGGGGGGCGTGAGCTCCCCCACGCGGTGGTGGGACACGGCGCCCACGCGCAGCACTCCCTCCTCCTTGAACACCCAGCGGGACAGGGCCACCGCCAGCTCGTAGTTACCTGTCTGTGAGTACCTGAGGGCAGAGGGAGGCTGAGGCAGGCTGGCAACCAAAGCACATCATGGGCCAATCCCAGACCCCCTCCCGGATGTGACAGCAACACAACCCCAGCCGGCCCTGCGCCCCAGAGCCCTTCTACAAGGCCAGGGGACCGCGTCGCCCTCAAAGAGAGCTTCCCACAGGGTGAACCTTGGCTGCCTGCTTTACAGGGCTCTCCTTGCCCCACACAGGGCTCCCCAGGCCCTCCCCAGGCAGGCAGCCAACGCACCTCTTGGAGCCGGGGGTGGCCTTCTGCACGGCGGAGTTGAAGAAGGCGTCGCTGAAGAAGTCCAGGGAGCCGCTGAAGACCACGCGGGCGTTGTTGCGGGCCTGCAGCCCCGCGATCAGCAGCGTGTTCCGGCCCACCGCGTGCGGGTACTGCGCGGAGAGAGGCGCAGCGCTCAGGGGATGCTGCCCCTGACACTGCCCCCAACACTGCCCCCCAACACTGACCCTGACACTGACCCCTGACACTGCACACCGCGCGGGTACTGCCCGCAGCGCACTGCCCCACTGCCCCCACACTGACCCCCAACACTGACCCTGACACTGACACTGACCCCCTGACACTGCCCACCACGTGCGGGTACTGCACGGAGAGAGGCGCAGCGCTCAGGGGATGCTGCCCCTGACACTGACCCCCAGCACTGCCCCCCAACACTGACCCTGACACTGACCCCTGCCACTGCCCTCCGACACTGCCCACCACGTGCGGGTACTGCGCGGAGAGAGGCGCAGCGCTCAGGGGATGCTGCCCCTGACACTGACCCCCAGCACTGCCCCCCAACACTGACCCTGACACTGACACTGACCCCCTGACACTGCACACCGTGTGCGGGTACTGCGCGGAGAGAGGCGCAGCGCTCAGGGGATGCTGCCCCTGACACTGACCCCTGGCACTGACCCCCGACACTGCCCACCGTGTACGGGTACTGCGCGGAGAGAGGCAGCGCTCAGGGGATGCTGCCCCTGACACTGCCCCCTGACACTGCCCCCTGCCACTGCCCACCGTGTGCGGGTACTGCGTGGAGAGAGGCGCAGCGCTCAGGGGATGCTGCCCCTGACACTGCCCCCTGGCACTGCCCCCCAACACTGACCCTGACACTGACACTGCCCTCCGACACTGCCCACCACGTGCGGGTACTGCGCAGAGAGAGGCACAGCGCTCAGGGGATGCTGCCCCTGACACTGACCCCCAGCACTGACCCCCAACACTGACCCTGACACTGACCCCTGCCACTGCCGCCCTGCCACTGCACACCGCGTGCGGGTACTGCACGGAGAGTGGGACAGCACTCAGGGGATGCTGCCCCCCGGCACTGCCCCTGACACTGATCCCCCAACACTGCCCCCCGACACTGCCCACCGCGTGCGGGTACTGCGCAGAGAGAGGCGCAGCGCTCAGGGGATGCTGCCCCTGACACTGACCCCCAGCACTGCCCCTGACACTGACCCTGACACTGACCCCCTGACACTGCCCACCACGTGCGGGTACTGCGCGGAGAGAGGCGCAGCGCTCAGGGGATGCTGCCCCTGACACTGACCCCCAGCACTGACCCCCAACACTGACCCTGACACTGACCCCTGCCACTGCCGCCCTGCCACTGACACTGACCCCAGCGCTGGGGATGCTGCCCCCGACACTGCCCCACTGATCCCCCAACACTGCCCCCACACTGCCCACCGGTACTGCGCAGAGAGCGGGACAGCACTCAGGGACTCTGCCCTCCGATGCCCCCCTGCTGCCCCCACTGCCCCCACTGCCCCCAACACTGCCCCCTGCCACTGCCCCCACTGCCACTGCCCCCAACACTGCCCCACTGCCACTGCCCTGCCCCAACACTGACCCCCTGCCACTGCCCCACCACATGAGGGTACTGCCTGGGGAGGGGGACAGCAGTCAGGAGACACTAACCCCCTAATCAGTCCCCCCCTGTCAATCCCCTGCTGCCAGTCCCCCACCACTTAGGGGTACTGCCCAGGGAGGGGGACAGCAATCAGGAGCCAGTCACCCCTTGCCAGTCACCCCCTGCCATTCACCCACCACGGGAAGGTACTGCCTGGGGAGGGGTACAGCAGTCAGGAGCCAGTCACCCCCTCCAAGTCACTCCCTGTCATTCACCCACTGCCATTTTCCCCCTGCCATTCACCCACCACATTACAGTACTGCCCAGGGAGGGGGTACAGCAGTCAGGAGTCAGCCTCCCATTGCAATTCCCCCACCACATGAGGGTATTGCCCAAGGAGGGGTTACAATAGTCAGGAGCCATTCCCCTACTGCAATTCCCCCACTGCAATTCCCCCACCACATGAAGGTACTGCCCAGGGAGGGGTTACAGCAGTCAGGAAGTCAGAAGCCAGTCAGCCACTGCACTTCAGTTCCCCCCCTGCATGTCACAGCTGCAGTCAGTAGCTGAAGGGGACCCACAGGCAGGCTGGGGATGGGCTGTGCAGGAGGGCCTGTGGGGATAGGCTGAGGGGCAGTGGTTTGGAACTGGAGCAGGGCAGAGTTAGGTTGGACATCAGGAGGAGGTTCTGCACAAGGAGGCTGGGGAGACACTGGAAAAGGTTGCCCAGGGAGTGGTTGAGGTCCCATCCCTGGAGTCAGCCTGGCTGTGGCCCTGGGCAGCCTGCTCCAGCTGGAGGTGTCCCTGCTGACCTGGACAAGGTGAGCTTTGAGGCTCCCTTCCAACCCAGTGCAATCTGTGAGTTTGTGACCAAAGAGTTAACCTGCAGGGTGGAACAGCCTGACTGCAGCAGGTCTGCAACGGAGGAGAAGCCAAAAGGTTCCAAACAACCAATAAAGGGATTCACAGCTCCTGCCCTTTTTGACTGGAACTCCACCAGGAGATGTGCTCTGATCTGCCAAAGCTTCCCTCACACTGCACATTTCCCCCCAACAAAAAGCAAAGAGGAAGATTCCCAAGGCAGTGTTGGCAAGCAGGTGACAGCCTGACACTTTCAAATCAATCAGGAGATGAAGCACTGGAGGATCTCCCCAGCCTGCTGAAATCTGGAAGCCTTAATCACAGCAGTATGGCCTAAAAGGGGAGCTAAAGGCATGGAGCATACCTGAGTAATAGGCTTGTCTGGGAAGAAGGAGTAGGAGGTAGAAGAGCCAGTCAGGATATCCAGCACCAGTGGGTTGTCAGGATCAGCCACCATGCTGGTGAGGAGAGGCACTGTGAGCAGCACAAACACCCCAGGAACCCCCACAGCCAGAGGAGCTCACAGCTGTACCAACCTCCTCACACTCTGGATGTGGCAAGACAAGCACAGAGCTCACACACACCCCAAGAAACAAAACATTTCCTCAGGACACTCTGGGAAGCTTCACCAATTTACACTTCCTGAGCCACCAACCAAGCTCCTTTGGTGATGCTGTTATCTGAGCTCAGTTTTGGGCCCCTCTCTCCAAAGGCAACATTGAGGGCTGGAGCAGGGCCAGAGAAGGGCAAGGAAGCTGGGGAAGGGTCTGGAGAACAGGGCTGGGGAGGAGCAGCTGAGGGAGCTGGCGGGGGTTGGTGTGGAGAGAAGGAGGCTGAGAGGAGACCTCATTGCCCTCTACAGCTCCCTGAGAGGAGGCTGCAGTGAGGAGGGGGTTGGACTTTCCTCCCTAGTATCAGATAACAGAATGAGAGGAAATTGTGCCAGGGGAGGTTTAGGTTGGATATGAAGAACAATTTCTTTGCTGCAAGAGTGGTCAGGCACTGGCACAGGCTGCCCAGGGAGGTGGTGGAGTCCCCATCCCTGGAGGTGTGCAAGAAACCTGTGGCCATGGCACTGGGGCCATGGTGCAGTGGCCATGGTGGGGTTGGGTCAATGGCTGGATTTGATCTTAGAGGTCTTTTCCAACCCAAACAATTCCATGTGCTGTGTAACCCCACACTCACCTCACAGCAGCACCTGTACTGTGCTCACCCAGCAGCAACCACCTCCCCTCCCCACCCAGGCCAGGCCTGGGCTGCTTACCCGACCCCGCGGAACAGGATGGGGTTCAGCACTGCCTTCCCCACGATGGTTGGAGCCTTCAGGAGGTTCTCAGCATCTGCCACGATCAGAGTGTGCTGGGAGCAAAGGGAGAGAGCATGGGATGGGCTTCCTCAGGGCCCAGCACAAGCAACAGCTTCTTGGGTCACATCAAAGTTCTGGGCCCCTCCGTTCAGGAAGGAGCTCAGGGAACTGCTTGAGAGTCCAGCCCAGAGGCACAGAGCTGCTGCAGGCAGTGAACATCTCCTGGGAGGCCAGGCTGAGGCAGCTGGGGCTGGGAGCTGGGAGCAGAGGAGCCTGAGGGCTGCCCTCATGGCTGGGGATCAAGATGTGCAGGGCTGGAGCCAGGCTCTGCTCAGGGATGTCCAAGAACAGCACAAGGGGCACTGGGGGCAAGCTGGGGCAGGAGGTGCATCCAGCTACTGCTTCAAGAGCCTCACTCAGACACAAATTGTCATGTGACAGACACAGAGCTACTGGAGGGAGCCCAGAGGAGGCCACAAAGATGCTGCCAGGGCTGGAGCAGCTCTGCTGGGAGCACAGGCTGAGGGAGCTGGGGCTGTGCAGCCTGCAGAGGAGAAGGCTCCAGGGGGAGCTCAGAGCTGCTGCCAGGAGCTGAAGGGATCCTGCAGGAAGGCTGCAGAGAGACTTTTGCTGAGGGGGTCTGAGCCAGGCCAAGGGGGAAGGGTTTGGAGCTGAGGCAGAGCAGGGTTAGAGTGGAGCTGAGGAAGAAGTTCTTGAGTGTGAGGCTGCTGAGCCTCTGGCACAGGCTGCCCAGGGAGGCTGTGGCTGCCTCCTGCCTGGGGGTGTTGAAGGCCAGGCTGGGTGAGGGCTCAAGGAGCTGAGCCTGGTTGAGAGCTGTCCCTGGGCATGGCAGGGAGGTTGCAGTAGATGATCTCTGAGGTCCCTTCCAACCTGAACCATTCTGTGACTCCCTGACTCTACAACAGCTCAGACCTCATCTCAAGTACTGGATGACACCAGGAGGGAAACCATTGCACCAACAGGCAGCTTGCTGTCCTTCTGGGACTGGCCTGCATCCAAAGCACTGCACCCAGTGCTTGCCCAAGCAAGGCTCAGCCCCAAGCCTTTACAGCTGAGTTCTCATTACCAACCCCCTTTTACCTGGCCAGGGTCAGAGATGTCATAGTTGTGGTGGTCAATGACTGCTGTCCTCTCCTCATCAAACTCAATGCCACACTCACTGCCCAGCTCCCGCAGAGGGTCACCTGGAAGCACACAGCAGGGCCCCTGTCACCTTCAGGGTGTGACAGCAATCTCAGCACTCAAAGCAGAAGTGAATTCAGCCCAGAGTCACATCTTTGACACTCTACAAACCCAACCCTGAGGAGCAACACAACCTCCCCCAGCTACAACATCCCCAAAGGCTAAGAGTCACCCATCTCCTGCAGCACAAACCTCAAGGCTCACAACAGGAAGCTGTGTTTTCTGCCCAGCTTTGCTGCAGACCCTCAAGAGGAGGAGGACTATAACCTATTTACTCCCTGCAGAGCAGAAGCAGCATAGCTCCCTGGTACAAGGAGTGGCTGGAAGGTGCTGACTTGCCCTGACAACCCCAGGCAGAGCTACAGGCTGGGGGCAGAGTGGCTGAGAGCAGCCAGGCATAAAGGGACCTGGGGGTACTGATTGACAGCTGCCTGAACATGAGCCAGCAGTGTGTCCAGGTGGCCAAGAAGGCCAAGGGCATCCTGGCCTGCAGCAGGAAGAGTGTGGCCAGCAGGAGCAGGGAAGTCCTTGTGCCCTGTGCTCAGCACTCTGAGGCCACACCTTGAGTCCTGTGTCCAGTTCTGGGCTCCTCAGGTTAGGAAGGAGGTTGAGCTGCTGGAAGGTGTCCAGAGAAGGGCAAGAAAGCTGGGGAGGGGTCTGGAGCACAGCCCTGGGAGGAGAGGCTGAGGGAGCTGGGGTTGCTTAGCCTGGAGAAGAGGAGGCTCAGGGGAGACCTTCTTGCTGTCTCCAACTGCCTGAAGGGAGGTTGGAGCCAGGTGGGGGTTGGGCTCTTCTCCCAGGCAGGCAGCCAGCAGCAGAAGAAGAGGACAGAGTCTCAAGCTGTGCCAGGGGAGGTTTAGGCTGGAGGTGAGGAGAAAGTTCTTCCCAGCAAGAGAGATTGGCCATGGGGATGTGCTGCCCAGGGAGGTGGTGGAGTCCCCATCCCTGGAGGTGTTCAGGAGGGGATTGGATGTGGCACTTGGAGCCATGGTTTAGTTAGTCAGGAGGTGCTGGGTGACAGCTTGGCCTTGCTGAGCTCTGAGGTCTTTCCCAACCTTACTGATTCCATGACCAGGGTCTGGACTCACCGATGTCTGAGCTGGCAGCGACCAGGACGCTGCCACCACCGTCAATGAAAGCAGTGATGGTCTCCACGTTGATGTTTCCACCAAAATCTGCAAGCAGAAGCTCATGATCAGCTCTCAGGAAATAACACCATGGCAGCATGACATCACTGGAAGGCAACAAACCACTCTGAGTGGTCTGGAAGCCTCTGCAGCTTGCTCCCAGGTGCCGCAGAGGGAGGGCAACATCCGCACTGCAAGATCGAGCTCGAGGTCACAAACCAGGTGGAAATCTCCTGCCCAAAACATGCCAGCAAGCTCCAAGGGCCCTGCAGCTTTCCTCTCCTGCATTTACCTTCGATGGATGGTGAGAAGATGATCAGGTTGTCATAGAGGAACTCTCCATACTTGATCAGGGACAGCCCTGCATCGTCCGCGGTCCGGAAGGTGAGGTCGAAGCCTCTGTCTGCAGCCACAAGACAAAAAGGACAACTTCAGCACTCCACCAATGCCTGCAGCAGCACCAAGAGCCTCAGTTTTGTCTCCCCCACAAGCAGCATGCAGACTGTGCAAAGAAATGGCTTCTGAGGGACATCCTGGGAGCACCCCTGGGCTGTGCTCACACGAAACTAAGCAGGATCAATCCCCTGAGGAGCCTCATCCTGCCCCACCGATAGTCACCAGTGCTGCAGGGGGCTCAAAACAAAGGCACAGCTGGGGAAACAATCGCTATCTCCTCCCTCGGCCCAGCCAGGGGACCCCAAGCACTCCCCTCATCCCCAGGCTCCTTCCTCAGCCTCCCCGCCGGCCCACAAGCACCTTCCCCAACCTATCCAGGTGAGCACAAGCACCTCCCAGCCCCCTGCTCAGGGACCCCAGCCTCCTCCTCTCCCAAGAGGACCCCCAAAATGCCTCCCTCAGCCAGGCCAGGAGATCCCAAACAGCCCCTCACCCCCCAACCCCCTCCCTCGGCTCGGTCAGGGGATCCCAAACACTGCTCTCACCCCAAGTTCTTCCCTCTCCTCCACCAGGGCTCCCCAGCCACCTCCCCTCTGCCCCGGGGCGCCTCCATCTCCTCCCTCCGCCCGGCCAGACGTTCCCAGCAGCCTCCCCGAGCCCTACCCGCCAGACTGCGGAAGAAGAGCGAGTGCGTGTCGCGCAGGTTGCCATTCTCCAGCAGCACCAGGGTGCGGGGCCCCCCCTCCGCCCCGGCCAACACCGCGGCCAGCAGCCACCACAGACGGAGCGCGGCCGCCGCCATCTTGCTCACCCGGCGCCAAGCTCCCCCGGAAGCGGGCGGGCGCGGACACCCAATCAGCGCCAAGCTCCCGGCAGAGGCTCTCCAATCACGGACAGACAGCTCCTCGCCGTCAGCCAATCAGCGGGACGCATCGCGACCTCCGTGCGGCCACCGTAGCGCCAGCGGAGGGAGGGCAGATGGTGGCGGGGCCGGGGCGGGAGCGGGCACGGGGCGGGGGGCGGCGCTGCGCACGGGGCCGGGGTGGGAGCGGGCACGGGGCGGTGGAGCTGCCGGTGCCAGGATGTTCCCCCTGAGCGGGAGGGGGCGAGTTCCCAGCGAGAGACCTTGGAGACGTGATGGGGTGCTTGGTGCCATAGTATCACAGTATCATTCAGGGTTGGAAGGGACCACAAGGATCATCCAGTTCCAACCCCCCTGCCATGGGCAGGGACACCCCACACTAGAGCAGCCTGGCCACAGCCTCAGCCAGCCTGGCTGCAAACACCTCCAGGGCTGGGGCCTCAACCACCTCCCTGCACAACCCATTCCAGGGCTTCACCACTCTCATGGGGAAGAACTTCCTCCTCCCCTCCAGCCTCAATCTCCCCACCTCCAGCTTCATTCCATTCCCCCTAGGCCTAGCACTGCCTGAGATCCTGAGCAGTCCCTCCCCAGCCTTCCTGGAGCCCCCTTCAGATCCTGGAAGGCCACAATGAGGTCACCTCAGAGCCTTCTCTTCTCAGACTGAACAGCCCCAACTCCTTCAGTCTGTCCTCACAGCAGAGCAGCTCCAGCCCTCTGCTCCTCCTCCTGGCCCTGCTCTGGACACCTTCCAGCACCTCCACATCCCTCTTGCCATAGGGGCTCCAGAACTGGAGGCAGGACTCCAGGTGGGGTCTCCCCAGGGCTGAGCAGAGGGGGAGAATCACCTCCCTTGCCCTGCTGGCCACACTTCTCCTGCTGCAGCCCAGGCTCTGCTTGGCTTTCTGGGCTGCAAGTGCAGACTGAGAGCTCCTGGGGAGCTTCTCCTCCCCCAGCACCCCCAAGGCTCTCTCCTCAGGGCTGCTTTCCAGCCAGTCCCTGCCCAGCCTGGATTTGTGGATTTGTGCCTGGGATTGCCATGATTTAGTTGATTCTATAGTGTTGGATGATAGGTTGGACTCGATGATCTCGAAGGTCTCTTTCAACCTGGTCTATTAGTCTATTCTATTCTATTCTATTCTATTCTATTCTATTCTATTCTATTCTATTCTATTCTATTCCTCTATTCTATTCTACTCTACTACTCTACTCTACTCTACTCTGCTCTACTCTGCTCTATTCTCTAACATTTGAATGGTGGTGCCAGGCTGGCCGAGACTGCTGAGGGGCACAGGGCACCAGAGAGCAGCAACATCGATGTTCTGCCCCCGAGCCAGAGCGAGGGCTGGGTGGAAACCCACAGCGATTCGGCGTCTGCCACCTCCGAGGGGCGGCCGCCACGCTTAGCCTCGGTGGTGGTCGGCGGGGTGAAGGCGAGGGGTGGAGCAGGGGTGCGGCGGAGGGAAGCCAATCGTAACCTGGGCTGCAGCAAGAGAAGTGTGGCCAGCAGGGCCAGGGAGGGGATTCTGCCCCTCTGCTCCACTCTGCTGAGACCTCCCCTGCAGCTCTGGGGCCAGTTCTGGAGCCTCTGTGCCAGGAAGGATCTGGAGGGCTGGAAGGTGTCTAGAGAAGGGCCAGGAGGAGGAGCAGAGGGCTGGAGCTGCTCTGCTGTGAGCACAGCCTGGGAGAGTTGGGGTTGTGCAGGCTGGAGAGGAGAAGGCTCCCAGGAGACCTCCTTGTGGCCTTCCAGGATCTGCAGGGGGCTCCAAGAAAGCTGGGGAGGGACTTTTGAGGGTGTCAGGGAGGGATAGGACTGGGGGGGATGGAGGAAAACTAGAAGTGGGGAGACTGAGATTGGATGTGAGGAAGAAGTTGTTGCCCAGGAGGGTGGTGAGAGCCTGGCACAGGTTGCCCAGGGAGGTGGTGGAAGCCTCCTGCCTGGAGGTGTTTGCAGCCAGGCTGGAGGTGGCTGTGAGCAACCTGCTGCAGTGTGAGGTGTCCCTGCCCATGGCAGGGGGGTTGGAGCTGGCTGAGCCTTGAGCTCCCTTCCAACCCTGACAGCTCTGTGATTCTATGAGAAGAGGAAGGGGGATGGAGAGGGGGGGGGATGGGCAGCTGCCCTCATAGGATGCCCCAAACTGGCCTTGTTGTGCTGAAAATCCTTGCAGAGGCCAAGAGTGTTCCCTCAAAAAGAAGCAAGCAGAAAGATGAAAGGGGAGACCAACAGTCAGTGGGAAAAGTAGGTTTGACCTTGGTTCTCATCTGAGTCAGGGGGGAGGGTCTGGCTGGCTTGATTGGGGTCGAAGGAGGTGTTGGCTTTTGTCTCCACTGTCCCTTCTGTTCAACACCAGCCTGTAGAGGACTTCCTTGGGCTGGATGCAGAAAAAGCTGTTGGCAGTGCTGGATTCTGCACAAGCTGCAGCTTAAAATATGGCAACAATCAAGGAAAATAGCTGGGGAAGAGCTCAGAGTGCTGCCAGCTCTGGGCTGGAGGGGTCCCCTCAGGCAGCCTTGGGCTGTGGCAGGACTGGAACCTGGAGTGAGAAGAGATGGCATCAGGGGATGGCTGTCTCTGGAACAGTCAATGCCCTCCTGGCTGCTCTCCCTGATGACCAAAATCCCAATTCCCTGAGCCACAGCATGGTTGGGGTTGGAAGGAACCTCTGGAGCTCACCCAGCCCAAGCCCCTGCCAAAGCAGGGCAGCCTGCCCAGCAGCACAAGGCCCAGGGGGGGTTGGAAGCTCTCCACACCAGCAGACTCCACAACCTCTCTGGGCAGCCTGCTCCAGGCCTCAGCACCCTCACACCAAACAACTTTCTCCTCCTGGGTTCCAGTCTGTGCCCAGTGCCCCTTGGCCTGGCCCTGGGCACCACTGAGCAGAGCCTGGCCCCAGCCTCTTGCCCCCCACAGCTCCTTTAGCTCTTGCTGAGCATTGCTCAGCTCCCCTCTGGGCTGCTCTTCTGCAGGCTCTCAGCCCCAGGGCTCTCAGCCTTTGCTGCTCCCAGAGCTGCTCCAGGCCCCCAGCAGCTTCAGAGCCTCTCCCTGAACTGGAGAGCCCAGAACTGGACCCAGGACTCCAGATGTGGCTTCAGCCAGGCAGAACAGATGAGAGAGGAGACCATCCCTTGGCTTTCTGTCCCCACTGCACCCCAGGACACATTGCTGGCTCAAGAGCAACCTTTTTGTCCCCCAGCACTCCCAGCTCTTCCTCCAGGGAGCTGCTCCCCTGCACCTCAGCCTTTTACCCCTGCAGGAGCCTCTTCCATCTCCACATGCAGGACCCAGGCTGAGCTTCCTGAGGCTCTTCTCCACCCAACTCTTTCTTCCTGCAGGAGCTGCACCACGCTTCCCAGGCAGTGTCAGAGAAGCTTTCCACCCCCAGGAGCCTGGCAGCCCTCTCTCCCACCTCTGGCAATGGGCACTGGCAGCCCAGAAGGCCAATGGCAGCTGAGCTGCCATTGGCCTTCTGGGCTGCCAGTGCCCATTGCTGAGCTCCTGTCCCAAGCTTCTCCCCCAAGCCCCTCCCTGCAGGGCTGCTCTCACCCTCACCCTCCTCCCCCAAGCCTGGGCACAGGACCTGCCGCACACATTGTGTTTCTTACTCCACTGTTTTTTGCCTCGCCTGGTGTTCAGGGGGGGAGGGTCCCAGAGCCTTCCCTTTTCCCCCCGGGGATGCCGGCAGGGCAGGAGGTTGCCGTGCAGTGGATGGCGAGGGGCAGCAGAGGGAGCCGCGTCCCTGCCCGCCGCAGACATCGCCCAGGAGGAGCCGGTTGGAGCTTCCCCGACTTTAATTCGCCATCCCCGAGGGCTGCTGCAGCTGAGGTTTAATGGTGATGAAGGGAAACCGGCTCGCAGGTAGCCCTCTGTGTGTGCGTGAGGCGTTCCAGGCAGCCAGGAGCCCTCTCTTAGCCCTGAGCCGCTGATAACAATGGAAGGAAAGGGACTGAGAATCAACCAGGCTGGGAAAAGACCTCAGAGATCATAGAATCATTGAATCAGTAAGGTTGGGAAAGACCTCAGAGCTCAGCAAGGCCAAGCTGTCACCCAACACCTCCTGACAACCAAACCATGGCTCCAAGTGCCACATCCAATCCCCTCCTGAACACCTCCAGGGGTGGGGACTCCACCACCTCCCTGGGCAGCACATCCCAAAGGGAATCTCTCTCTCTGTGTAAAATTTCTTCCTCACCTCCAGCCTAAACCTCCCCTGGCACAGCTTGAGACTCTGTCCTCTTGTTCTGGTGCTGGCTGCCTGCTTAGGAGAAGAGACCAACCCCCACCTGGCTCCAACCTCCCTTCAGGGAGTTGCAGAGAGCAAGAAGATCTCCCCTGAGCCTCCTCTTCTCCAGGCTAAGCAACCCCAGCTCCCTCAGCCTCTCCTCATGGAGCCTGTGGGCTTTGAAAGGCTCCAGAGCAGGAGACTCCACAACCTCTCTGGGCAGCCTGTATCGAGTCCAACCCTGCTGCCAGAGCAGGATCACCTAAAGCAGATCCCACAGGAACACATCCAGATGGGGCTGGAAAGGCTCCAGAGAAGGAGACTCCACAGCCTCTCTGGGCAGCCTGCTCCAGGCCTCTGCCACCCTCAACGTCCAGAAGTTCCTCCCCATGCTCAGAAGGAGCTTCCTGGGTTCAGGTTTGTGCTCATTGCCTCTTGCCCTGTCCCTGGGGACCACTGAGGAGAGTCTGACCCCATCCTCCTGCCCCCCCTGAGATACTTCACAGAATCACAGAATTAACCAGGTTGGAAAAGACCTCAGAGACCATCAAGCCCAACCCAGCACCCAGCACCATCTGATAACTAAACCAAGGGCCTCAGCCAGCTCCTTTGTAAACACCTCCAGGGATGGGGACTCCACCACCTCCCTGGGCAGCACATTCCCATGGCCAAGCTCTCTTGCTGGGAAGAACTTTCTCCTCCCTCCAGCCTAAACCTCCCCTGGCACAGCTTGAGACTCTGTCCTCTTGTTCTGCTTCTGTCTGCCTGGGAGAAGAGACCAGCCCCCACCTGGCTACAACCTCCCTGCAGGGAGTTGGAGAGAGCAAGAAGGTCTCCCCTCAGCCTCCTCTTCTCCAGGCTAAGCAACCCCAGCTCCCTCAGCCTCTCCTCACAGGACTGTGCTCCAGACCCCTCCCCAGCTCTGTTGCCCTTCTCTGGACACCTTCAAGTCTCTCAATGTCCTTCTTAAACTGAGGGGCCCAGAACTGGACACAGGATTCATGGTGTGGCCTGAGCAGTGCTGAGCACAGGGCACAAGGACTTCCCTGCTCCTGCTGGCCACACTCTTCCTGCTGCAGGCCAGGATGCCCTTGGCCTTCTTGCCCCCCTAGGCACACTGCTGGCTCATGTCCAGCCCAACAGAAGGTGACCATCCTGCAGTCAGTGAGTTTAAGTTGGTTTAATTTGGCACAGTGCCCACAGATGGTGACCGATGCGCCCTGGGAACTGCTGCCTTGGGTAGATGTGGTGCTCTGGAAGGAGCTTTGTGAAGAGCAAGGAGAGCATTTGATGTCTTTTTGGTCCCCATCTCCTCCTTCTGTCTCCTGGATCCCCCCCCCTCCCCCCTTCATCTTCATCCTTGCACTCTTCTTAACACCTCTGCCTACTGCTTTCCTCCCACCTACCTCTCCCTCCTCTGACAGGAGGGATCCAAGTTTCACATGCAGTCACTTCAGCAATTCTTGGGAAGCCAGGGGGGTGGTGGAGTCACCATCCCTGGAGGTGTTTAGGAAGAGCCTGGATGAGGCCCTTGGTGCCATGGTTGGGTTGATCAGATGGTGCTGGGTGAGAGGTTGGACTTGATCATCCCAAAGGTCTCTTCCAACCTGGTTAATTCTATTCTACTCTATTCTATTCAATTCTATTCTATTCTATTCTATTCTATTCTATTCTATTCTATTCTATTCTATTCTATTCTATTCCATTCCATTCCATTCCACCCCATCCCCTCCCATCTCCAGGGAGAAGAATGCAGAGCAAGTGGCCCTGTAGAGATGGTCTCCAGCACCACATCTTCTGGCCATGGGGGAGGCCCAAGGACCCAAAGGGAAATGTTCTGATGCAGAGTGCTTTAAGTTGGACCTTTTAAGCTCATCCAGTCCAACCCCCCTGCACTGAGCAGGTTCCTCAAGAGCCCTGTCCAACCTCACCTGGAATGGTTCCAGCCATGGAACATCTCCCACCTCTCTGGGCAGCCTGGGCCAGGCTGTCACCACCCTCAGGGGCAAACATTTCTCCCTTCTCTCCACTCTGAATCTCCTTCTTTGAGTTCCAAACCATCCCCCCTTGTCCTGGCACAAAAGGCTCTGCTCAAAAGTCTCTCCCCAGCTTTCTTCTCAGCCCCCTGAAGCACTGCAAGGCCACCAGAAGGTCTCCCTGGAGCCTTCACTTCTCCAGGCTGCACAACCCCAGCTCTCCCAGCCTGGCCTCCCAGCAGGAGAGGCTGAACCACTCAGCCCTACACCACACCTGCAGTGAGTGCTGTAAATGATGGAGCAGATTATCCTGGGGGCAATAACTGCACCTGAAGAATGGCCAAGGGCTCAGGCCCAGCCAGCATGGAGTTAGGAAGGGCAGGTCCTGCCTGACCAACCTGATCTCCTTCCATGCCCAGGTGACTGCCTGGTGGCTGTGGGGCAGGCTGTGGATGTGGTCTGCCTGGGCTGCAGCAAGGCCTTTGACACCATCCCCCACAGCAAACTCCTGGCCAAGCTGTCAGCCCCTGGCTGGGACAGCAGCTCTCTGAGCTGGGTTAGGAACTGGCTGGAGGCTGAGCCCAGAGAGTGGTGGGGAATGGTGCCACAGCCAGCTGGCAGCCAGGCACCAGTGGTGTGCCCCAGGGAGCAGTGCTGGGCCCCAGCCTGTTCAATATCTTCATTGATGATCTGGAGGAGGGCATTGAGTCAGTCATCAGCAAATGTGCAGCTGACATCAAACTGGGGGCAGGAGTTGGTCAGTTAGAGGACAGAAGGGCTCTGCAGAGGGACCTCAACAGGCTGGACAGATGGGCAGAGGCCAACAGGATGGCATTCAACAAGTCCAAGTGCCAGGGGCTGCACTTTGGCCACAGCAACCCCAGGCAGTGCTACAGGCTGGGGGCAGAGTGGCTGAGAGCAGCCAGGCAGAGAGGGACCTGGGGGTGCTGATTGACAGCTGCCTGAACAGGAGCCAGCAGTGTGCCCAGGGGGCCAAGAAGGCCAAGGGCATCCTGGCCTGCATCGGGAAGAGTGTGGCCAGCAGGAGCAGGGAGCTCATCCTGCCCTGTGCTCAGCACTGCTTAGGCCACACCTGGATTCCTGTGTCCAGTTCTGGGCCCCCTCAGTTCAAGAAGGACATTGAGAGACTTGAAGGTGTCCAGAGAAGGGCAACAGAGCTGGGGAGGGGTCTGGAGCACAGCCCTGTGAGGAGAGGATGAAGGAGCTGGGGTTGCTTAGCCTGGAGAAGAGGAGGCTCAGGGGAGACCTTCTTGCTCTCTCCAACTCCCTGAAGGGAGGTTGGAGCCAGGTGGGGGCTGGGCTCTTCTCCCAGGTAGTCAGCACCAGAACAAGAGGACACAGTCTCAAACTGTGCCAGGGGAGGTTCAAGCTGGAGGTGAGGAGAAAGTTCTTCCCAGCAAGAGAGATTGGCCATTGGGCTGTGCTGCCCAGGGAGGTGGTGGAGTCCCCATCCCTGGAGGTGTTTAGGCAGAGCCTGGATGAGGCACTCGGAGCCATGGTTTAGTTGATCAGATGGTGCTGGGTGCTAGGTTGGACTCAATGATCTTTGAGGTCTCTTCCAACCTGGTTAATTCTAGTCTATTCTTATTCTTATTCTATTCTTATTCCATTCCATTCCATTCCATTCCATTCCATTCCATTCCATTCTTAAGATAAGTCTAACCCAGGGCTGTTTTCCTGCAGAAGAGTGAGGGCAGGACCACCTGAGGGCCACAAAGCTCCCTGTAGTGATCTTGAGGAAGCAAGAAACTGTCCAAAAATGGTGCTGGGGGGATCAGCTCAAAGAGAAACCAGATCATAGCATTGTCAGGGCTGGAAGCGACCTCAAGGCTCAGCCAGCTCCAACCCCCTGCCATGGGCAGGGACACCTCACACCACAGCAGGTTGCTCACAGCCACCTCCAGCCTGGCTGCAAACACCTCCAGCCAGGAGGCTTCCACCACCTCCCTGGGCAGCCTGGGCCAGGCTCTCACCACCCTCCTGGGGAACAACTTCTTCCTCACAGCCAATCTCAATCTCCCCACTTCTAGTTCTGCTCCATCCCCCCCAGTCCTATCCCTCCCTGACACCCTCAAAAGTCCCTCCCCAGCTTTCCTGGAGCCCCCTGCAGATCCTGGAAGGCCACCAGAAGGTCTCCTGAGAGCCTTCTCTTCTCCAGCCTGCACAACCCCAACTCTCTCAGGCTGTGCTCACAGCAGAGCAGCTCCAGCCCTCTGCTCCTCCTCCTGGCCCTTCTCTGGACACCTTCAGCCCTCCAGATCCTTCCTGGCACAGAGGCTCCAGACCTGGCCCCAGAGCTGCCAGCTGTGGTCTCAGCAGAGTGGAGCAGAGGGGCAGAATCCCCTCCCTGGCCCTGCTGGCCACACTTCTCTTGCTGCAGCCCAGGCTCTGCTTGGCTCTCTGGGCTGCAAGTGCTCCCTGCTGGCTCCTGCTGAGCTTCTCCTCCCCCAGCACCCCCAAAGCCTTTTCCTCAAGGCTGTTCTCAGCCAGCCTCTCTCTCTTGTGTCTGGGCAGCATCACCTCAGCCCTGGTCCATGGCAGGCACAAGCACATGCCCTGCTGAGACTCAGAGCTGGCCAGGCTGCTGCCAGGCTTCCCTCAGAGGGAACCCCAAGAGCCTGGTGGCAGCTTGCTGATCTCTGACAGCAGCTACAACAGCAACCTCCACTCTCTGTGCTGCACCAGTTGGGCAAAAGCCACCAGTAGCAAACCCTGTATCCAGCAGCACCCTGAGGATGCTCTGCTGCAGGAGGGTCAGCCCTCTTCTTGTCCCCTCACAAATCCACAGTGGAGGGGAGCAGGGGCTGGATGCTGACCTTGGCAACACCTCTGCAGGTATTTCATGCAGAATTGTCCATCATTCTGTCCCTAGCAGCTGATTCTTGCTCTGCCTGCTGAAACCTCTCTGCTGTGACTGACCACATTCTAGCCAGCAGGAGCAGCTGAGGAGCTGAGTCACAGCAGTGTTCTCCAGCAGGATTGGTCATGATTGGAAGCCCTGGGTAATTGAGAAGAGCCTTAGGAGGGGAGTGAGGGAAGTTTGGGAAGGCAGAGCTCACTGCCAGGATGCAGAACTCCTCCTCCTTTCATAGAATAGAATCAGTAAGGTTGGAAAAGACCTCAGAGATCATCAAGTCCAAGCTGCCACCCAGCACCTCCTGACAACCAAACCATGGCTCCAAGTGCCACATCCAATTCCCTCCTGAACACCTCCAGGGATGGGGACTCCACCACCTCCCTGGGCAGCACATTCCAATGGCTAACAACTCTCTCTGGGAAGAACTTTCTCCTCACCTCCAGCCTAAACCTCCCCTGGCACAGCTTGAGACTGTGTCCTCTTGTTCTGGTGCTGGGTGCCTGCCAGGGAGAAGACACCAACCCCCACCTGGCTCCAACCTCCCTTCAGGGAGTTGCAGAGAGCAAGAAGGTCTCCCCTGAGCCTCCTCTTCTCCAGGCTAAGCAACCCCAGCTCCCTCAGCCTCTCCTCCCAGGGCTGTGCTCCAGACCCCTCCCCAGCTTTCTTGCCCTTCTCTGGACACCTTCAAGTCTCTCAATGTCCTTCTTAAACTGAGGAGCCCAGAACTGGACACAGGACTCACAGTATCACAGTCTCACAGTATAACTTAGGTTGGAAAGGACCTCGAGGATCATCGAGTCCAACCTATCAACACAGACCTCAGGACTAAACCATGGCTCCAAGTGCCACATCCAGTCCCCTCCTGAACACCTCCAGGGATGGGGACTCCACCACCTCCCTGGGCAGCACATTCCAATGACGAACAACTCGCTCGGTGAAGAACTTCCTCCTCACCTTGAGTCTAAACCTTCCTGGCACAGCTTGAGACTGTGTCCCCTAAACTCAAGGTGTGGCCTAAGCAGTGCTGAGCACAGGGCAGGATGAGCTCCCTGCTCCTGCTGGCCACACTCTTCCTGATGCAGGCCAGGATGCCCTTGGCCTTCTTGGCCCCCTGGGCACACTGCAGGCTCATGTTCAGCTGCTCTCCACCAGCACCCTCAGGTCCCTCTCTGCCTGGCTGCTCTCAGCCACTCTGCCCCCAGCCTGTAGCACTGCCTGGGGTTGCTGTGGCCAAAGTGCAGCCCCTGGCACTTGGATGTGTTCAATCTCCTGCCCCTGGCCTCTGCCCTTCTGCCCAGCCTGTCCAGGTCCCTCTGCAGATCTCTCCTCACAACCCAGGCTCCTCCTGGCATTCCACTGCAGTTCAGCCCTGTTCTCTGCCTGCATTTGGGCTCTGACTCCCTTGAGCACATAAATAGTTGGTGAATCTTGGCTCCACACCTCTGAGTGCTTTCCTCAACAGGATCCTGCCTGGTGAGAATCCCTCCCCGCTCTCCCCTTGCCAGTGAGCTCTGCAAACACCCCCTCCTCACACCCCCTCCACACATTTCCACGGGGTTGGAACTTCACACAAAGCCTCTGCAAGTAACAAGGTCAGACCACGACTTGCTGCTGCTGCTTTTTTTTCCCCCTCCTCAGATCGTTCGACGAAGTTAAACAATGGAGAGAAAGAAAGGAGGAAGGGAAGCCTGAGGAGGCAACAGGCAGCAGCTGCAGCAGGGCTGGGTGGAAAACACGGCAAAGGAGAAGGCTCCCTCGGCTCCTGCATCCCCTGGGGCCAGGCAGGAGGGTTGCTGCTGCAGACTGGATGAGGACACCTCACTGGGAAAGGTTTTTCCATGAGCCCCAATGTTTCTCAGGGCTGGAATCCAACCTGCCAGCACCAACTAGATGGGATGGGATGGGATGGGATGGGATGGATGGGATGGAATGGAATGGAATGGAAAGAAATGGAATGGGATGGGATGGGATGGGATGGGATAGAATAGAATAGAATAGAATAGAATAGAATAGAATAGAATAGAATAGAATAGAATAGAATAGAATAGAATAGAATAGAATAGAATAGAATAGAATAGAATCAGCCAGGTTGGAAAAGACCTTTAAGATCATCCAATCCAACCTCTCACCCAGCACCATCTGATCAACCCAACCAATGCACCAAAGGCCTCATCCAGGCTCTTCCTAACACCTCCAGGGATGAGGACTCCACCACCTCCCTGGGCAGCACATTCCAATGATGAATGACTCTCTCTCTGTGAAGAACTTTCTCCTCAGCTCCTGCCTAAACCTACCCTGGCACAGCTTGAGACTGTGTCCTCTTGTTCTGGTGCTGGCTGCCTGGGAGAAGAGACCAACCCCACCTGGCTCAACCTCCCTGCAGGGAGTTGGAGAGGGCAATGAGGTCACCCCTGTGCCTCCTCTTCTCCAGGCTAAGCAACCCCAGCTCCCTCAACCTCTCCTCCCAGGGCTGTGCTCCAGACCCCTCCCCAGCTTTCTTGCCCTTCTCTAGACAGATTTCAAGAGGCTTCATGGTCTGCTTCAAAGGAAAAAGCACAGAGGAGGCCACAGCAGTGCTGGCAGGTCTGGAAGCCCTCTGCTGTGAGGCCAGGCTGGGAGAGTTGGGGTTGTTCAGCCTGGAGAAGACAGGGCTCCAGGGAGACCTTCTGGTGGCCTTTCAGGGCTTCAAGGCCTGATCAGAAAGCTGGGGGTCAGGTCCTGTTGTGCCAGGACCAGGGGTGATGGTTTGGAACTGGAAGAAGCTTAACTGAGACATGAGGAAAACATTCTGTGCCATGAGGGTGATGAGGCACTGGGCCAGGCTGCCCCTGGAGGCTCCAAAAGTGAACCCAGGACTCAAGCTGTGGCCCCAGCAGTGCCCAGGCCAGGGGGACAATCCCTGCCCTGCTCCTGCTGCCCACACCACTGCTGTCCCAGGCCTGGATGCTGGTGGCCTTCCTGGCCACACACTGGCTCATGTTCAGCTGCTGCCAATCAACATTAGGTTGGACATTGGAAGAGACTTCTCCCCTGAAAGGGCTCTCAAGCCCTGGCCCAGGCTGCCCAGGGAGGAGGCTGAATCCCCACCCCTGGAGGTGTTTAAAGCCTCAGAGCTGTGGTGCTGAGGGCCAGGGTTTAGCCCCAGGCTTGGTAGAGTTAGAGAATGGTTGGACTGGCTGAGCTTGAAGGTCTCCTCCAACCAAAGCAGTTCTGTGATTCTGTGCTGGGGCAAAGGCTCTGAAGTCCCTTCAGCTGCAGGCAGCATTCTACAATCAAAGCCCAGGCTCAGGACTCACAGCTCTTAACCAGGGCTTTGCTGAACCCCTCAGCTGTGAGAGGCCATCTTGACCTCCCTGCCAGCACTCCCAGAGTCCTACACCTTGCACTCAGATGGGCTCAGCAAGTTTTTCTCCAGCTGCTGTAAAATCCTGGCTGGGGAGGGGCTGGGCAGGGGCAGGCTGGTAAATACCTGACAGCATCTGCTGAGCCAGGCAGGATCAGAAGCCTCCAGCTTGGAGGAGACCCTTTAAGAAGAAGCTACAATTTGAAATGGAAATGTTCAAAACCTTGATGGAACCTACCTAAAAAGTGCAAAACAATGGAGAGAGCTTCCCTGCCCTCCTACAGCAGCCCCCTCCAGGCTGGCAGCTCTGAGCCAGCTGCCTGCAGCTCCCACGGCGCTGCCACGGCCCACGGCTGCCAGCCTCGGCTCCACAGCTCCTCTCTTCCCCTGGCAGCTGGGCTGGGGAGGGATGGGACCCTGGGCTGGTGTCACACTGGCACACACTGCAGCCTGGCTTCCACAGCTCAGGCTGTGGCTGAGAGCCCTTCCATCCATGGCTCAGGATGGAAGGGAGGTGTTCAGGAGGGGATTGGACATGGCACTTGGAGCCATGGTTTAGTAGTCAGGAGGTGCTGGGTGACAGCTTGGACTTGATGATCCTTGAGGTCTCTTCCAACCTTGTTGATTCTATGGTTCCACGGATCTCAGGGATCACCTGCTCCAACCTCCCCACCATGGGCAGGGACAGCTCTCAACCAGACTCAGCTGCTCAAGGCCTCATCCAGCCTGGCCTTGGACACCTCCAGGGAAGAGGCAGCCACAGACTCCCTGGGCAACCTATTCCAGAGTCCATCCAAGATCATCACAGGCTCACAGGATGTTAAGGATTGGAAGGGACCTCTGGAGATCTTCCAGACCAACCTTCCTGCTAGAGCAGGACCAGAGACTCCAGCACAGGTCACACAGGAACACATCCAGATGGGGCTGGAAAGGCTCCAGAGAAGGAGACTCCACAGCCTCTCTGGGCAGCCTGCTCCAGGCCTCTGCCACCCTCAACGTCCAGAAGTTCCTCCTCATGCTCAGAAGGAGCTTCCTGGGTTCAGGTTTGTGCTCATTGCCTCTTGCCCTGTCCCTGGGGACCACTGAGGAGAGTCTGGCCCCATCCTCCTGCCCCCCCTGAGATACTTCACAGAATCACAGAATTAACCAGGTTGGAAAAGACCTCAGAGACCATCAAGCCCAACCCAGCACCCAGCACCATCTGATAACTAAACCAAGGGCCTCAGCCAGCTCCTTTGTAAACACCTCCAGGGATGGGGACTCCACCACCTCCCTGGGCAGCACATTCCCATGGCCAAGCTCTCTGGGAAGAATTTCTTCCTAACATCCAGCCCGAACCTCCCCTGGCACAGCTTGAGACTGTGTCCTCTTGTTCTGGGGCTGGCTGCCTGCCTGGGAGAAGAGACCAACCCCCACCTGGCTCCAACCTCCCTGCAGGGAGTTGCAGAGAGCAAGAAGGTCTCCCCTGAGCCTCCTCTTCTCCAGGCTAAGCAACCCCAGCTCCCTCAGCCTCTCCTCCCAGGGCTGTGCTCCAGACCCCTCCCCAGCTTTCTTGCCCTTCTCTGGACACCTTCCAGCAGCTCAACCTCTTTCCTAACCTGAGGAGCCCAGAACTGGACACAGGACTCAGGGTGTGAGCATTGGTAGGATCCTCCCTGAACCTCCTCTCCTCCAGGCTGCCCAGCCCCAGCCCTCTCAGCCTCTCCTACATGAGAGCTGTTGCAGTCCCCAGCTCAACCCAGCTGAGGACTGAGGCTGTTTGCCTCCACTGCAGCCTGATGGGAGCCACATCCTGGTTGGGCTCCATGAAACCTGCTCCTCAGAGGCAGTGGTGTGGGGCCTCAGTCTCACCAAAGTAATCTTGTAAGGCACAGAACTGGGATTTTGGGGGAGAACTGGGGGGGCACAGAAGAAAGCAGTAGGGCAGCCTCAGCTTTTGGCCTCCATGGGACAGGCCTCCCTGAGTCCCTCAGTGGAGGCAGTTCCAGGCAGTCCCTGCTGGGATGGTGTTGCCCTGGCAACTGTTCTGCCCAACTCCAGCCCTCCCAGTGCCAACTGCAGTCGTCATGGAAACCTGTGGCACTGCTGCTGTGGAACAAAGGCTGGGAACCTGCAGCAACAGCCAGTCCTCTTCTCCCACCCTCCCTCTCCCTGCACACTGGGAACATGGAGCAGAGAGGGGGTTTGTCCCCCTGAAAGCCAGGAGCATCTGAAATCCAACCTGCCCTGCAAGGCAGCCAGGTCTGGCACCACCTCAGCACCTCTGTGTGCCACAGGCTGCCCCTGCCTTGGCTTTCTGCAGCAGGGCAGTCCTGTGGGGAAGGGGAGGAGGACAGGAGACCTGCAGCTCCCTCCAGGACATGTGCAAAGGCATCTGCAAAGCCAGCAGGAGGTTACTTTTGCAAGGATCAGCCTCTTGACTGGGAGCTGAGGGAAGTTCACCCTCCTGCATTCCTGGCAAGTGGCCACCTTCTCCTTGTGTTCCCATGGGGATTGATAGCTGCTGCCTGCTCTCAGAACAGGATCAGCCTCTCTGTTTTGGACAGATCATGAGATCAGGCACTGCTGCATGGGAGCAGATCAAACATTAGAACCATAGAATCACAGAACTGTCAGGGCTGGAAGGGAGTTCAAGGCTCAGCCAGCTCCAGCCCCCTGCCATGGGCAGGGACACCTCACACCACAGCAGGTTGCTCACAGCCACCTCCAGCCTGGCTGCAAACACCTCCAGGCAGGAGGCTTCCACCACCTCCCTGGGCAGCCTGTGCCAGGCTCTCACCACCCTCCTGGGGAACAACTTCTTCCTCACAGCCAATCTCAATCTCCCCTCCTCTAGCTTTGCTCCATCCCCCCCAGTCCTATCCCTCCCTGACACCCTCAAAAGTCCCTCCCCAGCTTTCTTGCAGCCCCCTGCAGATCCTGGAAGGCCACAAGGAGGTCTCCTGGGAGCCTTCTCCTCTCCAGCCTGCACAACCCCAACTCTCTCAGGCTGTGCTCACAGCAGAGCAGCTCCAGCCCTCTGCTCCTCCTCCTGGCCCTTCCCTGGACACCTTCCAGCACCTCCAGATCCTTCCTGGTACAGAGGCTCCAGACCTGGCCCCAGAGTTCCAGGTGGGGTCTCAGCAGAGCACAGTAGAGGGGACAATCCCCTCCCTCACCCACTGGTACAGCACAGAATCCCCCAGCTTTGGAGGCAGCTGGGAGGTTGACTTGATGACTTTAAAGGTCTTTTCCAACCTAAATGATTCTCTGGAGAGGATTAGGAGGAAATTGCCCCATGAGCACTTTACTCCCTCCTTGCAGGGGGGGTCTCAGCACAGCAGAGGGGCAGAATCCCCTCCCTGCCCCTGCTGCCAGGGATCAGCCCAGCACATGGCTGGGGCTGGCTCCTGTCCAGCTCTGCACCCCCAAGTCCTTCTCCTCAGAGCTGCTCTCCAGCCCTTCATCCCCAGCATGGATTGGCAGAAGGGGTTGCCCCAACCCAGATGCAGAACCTTGCACTTGGCCTTGTCTTCACTCAACTGCTTCTAAGCTGCTGACATCTACCAGGCAGGGCACAGGAACACATCTCTGAGTGGATCCTGTTCCTTCTGCCACTAAGCTTTCGCTGAAGCTGGTCTACTTGGACTGCAGCAAGGCCTTTGCCACCATCCCCCACAGCAAACTGCTGGCCAGGCTGTCAGCTCGTGGCTTGGACCACAACACTCTGTGCTGGGTTAGGAACTGGCTGGAGGCTGAGCCCAGAGAGTGGTGGTGAATGGTGCCACAGCCAGCTGGCAGCCAGGCACCAGTGGTGTGCCCCAGGGAGCAGTGCTGGGCCCCAGCCTCTTCAATATCTTCATCAATGATCTGGATGAGGGGGTGGAGTCAGTCAGCAGCATGTTTGCAGCTGACACCAAGCTGGGAGCAGATGTTGGTAAGTGAGAGGGCAGAAGGGCTCTGCAGAGGGACCTCAACAGGCTGGACAGATGGGCAGAGGCCAACAGGATGGCATTCAACAAGTCCAAGTGCCAGGGGCTGCACTTTGGCCACAACAACCCCAGGCAGAGCTACAGACTAGGGGCAGAGTGGCTGAGAGCTGCCAGGCAGAGAGGGACCTGGGGGTGCTGATTGACAGCTGTCTGAACATGAGCCAGCAGTGTGCCCAGGGGGCCAAGAAGGCCAAGGGCATCCTGGCCTGCAGCAGGAAGAGTGTGGCCAGCAGGAGCAGGGAAGTCATTGTGCCCCTGGACTCTGCTTTGGTTAGGCCACACCTTGAGTCCTGTGTCCAGTTCTGGGCTCCTCAGTTTAAGAAGGTCATTGAGAGACTTGAAGGTGTCCAGGGAAGGGCAACAAGGCTGGGGAGAGGCCTTGAGCACAGCCCTGTGAGGAGAGGCTGAGGGAGCTGGGGTTGCTTAGCCTGGAGAAGAGGAGGCTCAGGGGAGACCTCATTGCCCTCTACAACTACCTGAAAGGTGGTTGTAGACAGGTGGGGGTTGGGCTCTTCTCCCAGGCAACCAGCACCAGAACAAGAGGACACAGTCTCAAGCTGTGCCAGGAAAGGTTTAGACTCGAGGTGAGGAGGAATTTCTTCACCGAGCGAGTCGTTCGTCATTGGGCTGTGCTGCCCAGGGAGGTGGTGGAGTCCCCATCCCTGGAGGTGTTCAAGAGGGGATTGGATGTGGCACTTGGAGCCATGGTTCAGTCATGAGGTCTGTGGTGACAGCTTGGACTTGATGATCTTTGAGGTCTCTTCCAACCTTGGTGATACTGTGAGACTAACTTCATGTCCTGGTGTTCACCCTCCTGGATGAGCTCCTGTGTGACCTGCCCTGGGAGCTCCTGCTCTGGCAGGGGGTTGGACTGGAAGAGCTCGGGAGGTCCATTCCAACCCATAATATTCTGTGATTCTCTGATGAAGAATTTGGTGTTTTCAGCACACTGCACAAAGCAGGATCAATTCTGGGGGGAGGTTCTCAGAAGGATGGTGAGGAGGCAGCCCCCAGAGACCCTCCGTGCCAGCTGGGAGCCCTCTTCCTGGCAGCGCTTCATGGAAGCTCCCCTGGGTGGAACACACAGAATGGAGTCACAGAATGCAGTCAGAGTGCTTCGGGGAGGGACATTGCAAGGCCATTAGTCCAACCCCCTGCAGTCAGCAGAGACACCTGCAACCAGAGCAGGCTGCTCAGAGCCCCAAACAACCTCACCTGGAATGCTGCCAGACCTCAAAGCTCAGCCAGTGCCAACCCCTTGCCGTGGGCAGGGACACCTCCCACCAGCAGGCAAGAGCAGGTGAGTGCATGGGTGTGCAGTGGCACAAGTGTGCAAGAGTGTGACTGTAGCAGTGCACAGGGGTGCAAGAGCAGAAAGGGCTTGAGGCTGCAAACACAGGGGAGTGCAAGTGTGTGAGGATGATGGCTGAGTGTACAAGAGAGTGAGTGCACAAGAGAGCGAGTGCACAAGACAAGGTAAGTGTACAAGAGAGGGTGAGTGCACAAGAGAGGATGAGTGTACAAGAAAGGGTGAGTGCACAAGACAAGGTAAGTGTACAAGAGAGTGAGTGCACAAGAGAGTGAGTGCACAAGACAAGGTAAGTGTACAAGAGGATGAGTGCACAAGAGATTGAGTGCACAAGACAGTGAGTGCACAAGACAAGGTAAGTGTACAAGAGAGGGTGAGTGCACAAGAGAGGATGAGTGTACAAGAGAGGGTGAGTGCACAAGACAAGGTAAGTGTACAAGAGAGGGTGAGTGCACAAGAGGATGAGTGTACAAGAAGTGCACAAGAGGATGAGTGTACAAGAGAGGGTGAGTGCAGAAGAGAGGATGAGTGCACAAGAGCATGAGTGCACAAGGTGAGTGTACAAGAGGATGAGTGTATGAGAGAGTGTACAAGAGAGGATGAGTGCACAAGAGAGTGCACTAGAGCATGAGTGCACAAGGTGAGTGTACAAGAGGATGAGTGTATGAGAGAGTGTACAAGAGAGGATGAGTGTACAAGAGAGAGTGAGTGCAGAAGAGAGGATGAGTGCACAAGAGCATGAGTGCACAAGGTCAGTGTACAAGAGGGTGAGTGTATGAGAGAGTGCACAAGAGAGGAAGAGTGCACAAGTGTGCAGAAGTGTGACTGTACAGCTGCAAGAGCTTGAGACCGGGCTTGAGCCTGTGCCTGCATGGGAGCTCAGGAGTGCAGCCCTGCAGCCCAGCAGCGCTGCAGGCCTGGGGCTGCAGCGGCAGCGCAGGAGCGCCCTGCAGAGTGCCACACACGTGTGTGGCAGCAGGAGGGGCACAGGGGCAGGGCACGGCGGGAGGGCACGCTCAGGGGGGTGCCCGGCACACGGGGCCGTGCAGGGGAGCGCCGAGTGAAGAGGAGGCCTCTGCTCGGGGGCACAGAGCCGTTTATTGCGGCGGCGCCCTGCAGCCCGCCCAGCGCACACAGCCCGCGGGAGAGGGAATAAATAAGGCAGACGGCAGCGGTTTAAAGCTCGAGGGGAGTGCGGGGGGCGGCCCCAGGTCTAGCCCCGCTCATGCTGCACCCCAATGGGGCTGGCGGGGGCCCAGGCGGCCTCTCCCCAGGCGCTGGGGTCCTGCTCCTCACAGCCGGGGTCCTGCTCCTCGTAGGCGGGGTTGCGGCGGCCGGGGGCCAGGCGGCAGAAGCAGCCTCCCGGTGCCCCGGAGTAGTGCGTCAGGAGAGCGGCCACGCTGGAGAACTCGGCGCTGGAGTGCTGCCGGCGGGGCCAGCGCCGCGGGGGGAGAGGCAGAGGTGAGGGCACCGCTCGGGCAGAGGCCTCAGCCCCCAAGGGTCCTTGTTGGGATGTATGGGTGCCGGGCAGCCACGCACCGGTGCACCCAGGCACCCCTGAGCTGAATGCAGCCGTGCACCAAACACCTATGCACCAAACGTGCACACATGCACCAAACACCTGTGGAGCCATGCACACATGCACCAAACAAACACCCAGGGAACCATGCACACATGCACCAAACACCCAGGGAGCCATGCACACATGCACCAAACCCCTAAGGAGCCATGCACATGCACCAAACACCCAGGGAGCCATGCACACATGCACCAAACAAACCCCTAAGGAGCCATGCACATGCACCAAACACCCAGGAGCCATGCACACAGGCACCAAACCCCTAAGGAGCCATGCACATGCACCAAACACCTATGCAACCATCCACACATGCACCCATGCATCAGTCAACCAAATACCTATGGACCCACTCACAGGGGCACCCATGCACCACTCAGCCAAGCACCTATGGAGCCATGCACTGGTGCACCCATGCACCAGAGGCACCCATGTGTTTGTGCATCCAAGCACGTGAATCAAAGACACTCCTGCAATACAATCCTGCACCCACTGCAGCTCTGCATGCTTGTGCTGATGTGCCCCCTGTCCCTGTGCATGCACAGACAGCTGCACCCTGTGCACTCAGCCATGAATCACCTGCACAGGTGCCCCCCCAATGCAGATGCACCTGTGCAACCAAACAGGATCACCTCAACACTCCCATGCACCATGTACACTTGCATGGATGCACTGCTGCACCCAGGAACCAACTGGGACTGCAGAGAAAGCATGGAGACAGCCAGGCACCCACCCCCCTGCAGCATGAACAGATGCACCCCTGCACCAATGCAGCCACCAATCGAAGTGCCCATGCACCAACACCCCTGGGCACCCCTGCAGAGATGCGCCTGGGTAAGCATGAAGCAAACACCTGTGTGCACCACGCACTGACAAAGCAAAGGCACTTCTCCACCAGTGCACCCACACACCTCTGCACTGGTGCAACACTGGAAGCATGCAGCCCTGCACCAAATGCATGGGCACACCAGTGCATTCCTGCACCCATGCATCCCTGCATGTAAACACCAAATGAACTTCCTGAGTGCATCAAATCCACAGGTGCAGCAAATGCACATGCAACAAGGCACAAAAATCACACCCTGAGATCTCAGTGCATCCATGCACCCATGCAGCAAATGCACACACACACAGAGGTGCAAACTGTGCACTGTTGCAACCAGGGAACAACTGTCCCCATGTCCCAAATGCACCCATGTGCCATGAACTGATGCACTGAAGTGAGCTTACAGTATGTGGAAGGCATGGGTGCACCCATGCACCAAAGGCACCTGCACAGCAGTGCACCCATGCACCGATGCACCAAGTGAGCTTACAGTATGTGGAAGGCATGGGTGCACCCATGCACCAAGTGCACCCACAGAGCAGTGCATCCATGCACTGAATGAGCTTACAGAGTGTTAAATGCATGGGTGCACCCATGCACCAAATGCACCCACAGAGCAGTGCATCCATGCAGTGAATGAGCTTACAGGGTGTTAAATGCATGGGTGCACCCATGCACCCACAGAGCAGTGCATCCATGCAGTGGATGAGCTTACAGAGTGTTAAATGCATGGGTGCACCCATGCACCAAAGGCACCTGCACAGCAGTGCACCCATGCACTGATGCACCAAGTGAGCTTACAGTATGTGGAATGCATGGGTGCACCCATGCACCCACAGAGCAGTGCATCCATGCACTGAATGAGCTTACAGAGTGTTAAATACACATGTGCACCCATGCACCAAATGCACCTGCACAGCAGTGCACCCATGCACCGATGCACCAAAGTGAGCTTACAGTATGTGGAAGGCATGGGTGCACCCATGCACCAAAGGCACCTGCACAGCAGTGCACCCATGCACTGATGCACCAAGTGAGCTTACAGTATGTGGAATGCATGGGTGCACCCATGCACCCACAGAGCAGTGCATCCATGCACTGAATGAGCTTACAGAGTGTTAAATACACATGTGCACCCATGCACCAAATGCACCTGCACAGCAGTGCACCCATGCACCGATGCACCAAAGTGAGCTTACAGTATGTGGAATGCATGGGTGCACCCATGCACCAAATGCACCCACAGAGCAGTGCATCCATGCACCAGTTGAGCTTACAGAGTGTTAAACACACAGGTGCACCCATGCACCAAAGGCACCTGCACAGCAGTGCACCCATGCACCGATGCACCAAAGTAAGCTTACAGTATGTGGAATGCATGGGTGCACCCATGCACCAAGTGCTCCCACAGAGCAGTGCATCCATGCAGTGAATGAGCTTGCAGAGTGTTAAATGCATGGGTGCACCCATGCACCAAATGCACCTGCACAGCAGTGCATCCATGCACCGATGCACCAAGTGAGCTTACAGTGTGTTAAATGCATGGGTGCACCCATGCACCAAATGCACCCACAGAGCAGTGCATCCATGCAGTGAATGAGCTTACAGAGTGTTAAATGCATGGGTGCACCCATGCACCAAATGCACCTGCACAGCAGTGCATCCATGCAGATGAAAAGTGAGCTTACAGTATGTGGAATGCATGGGTGCACCCATGCACCAAATGCTCCCACAGAGCAGTGCATCCATGCAGTGAATGAGCTTACAGAGTGTTAAATGCATGGGTGCACCCATGCACCAAAGGCACCTGCACAGCAGTGCATCCATGCACCAATTGAGCTTACAGAGTGTTAAATACACAGGTGCACCCATGCACCAAAGGCACCTGCACAGCAGTGCATCCATGCACCGATGCACCAAGTGAGCTTACAGTATGTGGAAGGCATGGGTGCACCCATGCACCCACACCGAATGCACACACCCAGCTGCAGCTACCCACCACTGCAGCCACAAAGAAACCCCCCCTGCACCAAATGCCCCCACTCAGCCCCCTCACCTCCACGCAGAACCTGCCCTGGTGGGTCCTGAAGAGGCAGTAGGGCACAACGCCACAGGGTGTCCGCACCCACAGGCACCAGCGCTTGGCCAGCCCCGGCTCGGGGCGCAGCAGGAAGGCGCCAGGGACGTCCTGCCGCAGCAGCGCGATGCCAGCATCCCTGGGCACAAGGCAGTGGGTGGGCACAGGGCAGGGCATCAGGGGACGTGGTGAGGAGTGGAGGGACGTGAGGGACGTGACAGGCAGCGGGGTGCTCGGGCACTCACCTGGCAATGCCGGCAAAGGCCCAGACGCTCTCGGCGAGGACACTCTCGTTCTCGGGGAGGAAGGCCAAGCTCCTCGCCCCTTTGCTCTCACATCCTGCTGCTGCAGTGGGAGCTTCTTAATGCCCTCTTTGCCCCCCAAGAAACCCCAGGAAATCGGGGTGCCCCGTGCCCTCCAGGCCCCTCTGGCACTCACCGGCGTCGCGGGGGTGCAGTTGGCTGTCGGCGCCACAGTCGCGGTAGGCCCCGGAGCGCAGCGTCTTGCTGCGGATGGCCTTCTTGCGCACCAGCACTGGGGAGCAGTAGGGGTTCCCCGGGCGCCAGGCGCTGCCTCTGCCCTCCGC
Source organism: Melanerpes aurifrons (assembly GCA_011125475.1). Classification (NCBI taxonomy): domain Eukaryota; kingdom Metazoa; phylum Chordata; class Aves; order Piciformes; family Picidae; genus Melanerpes; species Melanerpes aurifrons. Next base: position 2,012,158 of record WWNC01000042.1, on the reverse strand, counting down.
CTCCAGCCGCCGCTCCTGGGGTGAAGAACAGGGCTGTGAGCCGGATCCTGGGGGGCTCCAGCTGTGTGAACTGGCACACGGAACACCACACCAAAACCGCCACAGCCAAAGCGCCACAGCGAACACGGTGCAAAACCAACTCTCACTGGGCAAAAGATGCTGTGCCAAACACCATGCAAAGGGCTGGAGGTGCTGGAAGGTGTCCAGGGAAGGGCCAGGAGGAGGAGCAGAGGGCTGGAGCTGCTCTGCTGTGAGCACAGCCTGAGGAGTTGGGGTTGTGCAGGCTGGAGAGGAGAAGGCTCCCAGGAGACCTCATTGTGGCCTTCCAGGATCTGAAAGCTGGGGAGGGACTTTTGAGGGTGTCAGGGAGGGATAGGACTGGGGGGGATGGAGCAAAACTAAAAGTGGGGAGATTGAGATTGGCTGTGAGGAAGAAGTTGTTGCCCATGAGGGTGGTGAGAGCCTGGCACAGGTTGTCCAGGGAGGTGGTGGAAGCCTCATGCCTGGAAGTTTTGCCTCTAATTCCTGATTGCTTATAGAGCCTTTGTCTTTCTACAACTGCCTGAAAGGAGACTGAAGGTGGAGGTTGGTCTCTTCTCCCAAGGAAGAAGCCATAGGACAAGAGGAAATGGCCTCAAGTTGCTCCAGGGGAGGTTTAGGTTGGACATGAGGAACAACTTCTTCCCCTTGAGGGTTGTCAAGGCCTGGCCCAGGCTGCCCAGGGCAGTGGTGCAGTCCCCATCTCTGGAGGGGTTTGAAAACCCTGGATGTGTGGTGCTGAGGGCCATGGTTCAGTGGTGCCCTGGCAGTGCTGGGTGAAGGATTTTTAAGGCCAGGCTGGATGTGGCTGTTAGCCACCTGCTCTAGTGTGAGAGGTCTCTGCCCATGGCAGGGGGGTTGGAGCTGGGTGAGCTTTGAGGTCCCTTCCAACCCTGACATTCTGTGATTCTGTGATTCACACCATCATGCAGAAATGCTTTGCAAGAAAGGCCATGCCAAGAAGAGCCACCAGGCAATCCAAATCCTGTCCAAAATGTTATTTACAAGCATGGCCTGCAAGAAATGCTGGGTAAAAGACACTGCCAAACATCCTATGGAGGAAACGCTGCAGAAAAACTCCGTGCAAAACTGCTGTGCAAACAAAAGCTGCCATGCAAACAGCCTCAACACAAAATGCTGTGCAAGAGAAGGCCATGCAGGAAGAGGTCTTGCAAGAAAAGGCCATGCAAGAAAAGGCCTTGCAGGAAAAGGCCATGCAGGAAAAGGCCTTGCAGCAAAAGGCCTTGCAGGAAAAGGCCATGCAAGAATTACCAAGTAAATAGTTAGGGGGGAAAACAAAGCCTTCCATGTGCTGCTGTGCAAGAAAAGCCATCCTAGAAGCCATGCAAGAATCTGCTGTGCAAAAGGAAAGGTCATGTAAAGTGGTCTGCATCTCCCACTGTGCAAGGAAGTGGTACAACGAGGATGTGCAAGAAAGTGATGTGCAGAAATCAGTGTGCAAGAAAGCAATGTGCAAGAAAGTGATGTGCAAGAAATTGCTGTGCAACACAGAGATGTGCAAGAAATCAGTGGGCAAGAAAATGCTGTGCAAGATGCTGCTGTGCAAGAAAGTGATGTGCAAGAAAACACTGAGCAAGGAATTACTGTGCATATAAATGATGTGCAAGAAATCACTGTGCAAGAAAATGATGTGCAAGAAGCTGCTGTGCAAGAAAGTGATGTGCAAGGAATTTCTGTGCAAGAACTCACTGTGCAAGAAAGTGACGTGCAAGAAATCACTGTGCAAGAAAGAGATGTGCCAGAAAATGATGTGCAAGAAATCACTGTGCAAGAAAGAAATGTGCAAGAAAATGATGTGCAAGAAATCACTGTGCAAGAAATGATGTGCAAGAAATTGTGCAAGAAATAGATGTGCCAGAAAATTATGTGCAAGAAATGATGTGCAAGAAATCACTGTGCAAGAAATGATGTGCAAGAAATTGTGCAAGAAATAGATGTGCCAGAAAATTATGTGCAAGAAATGATGTGCAAGAAATCACTGTGCAAGAAAGTGATGTGCAAGAAATCACTGTGCAAGAAATTATGTGCAAGAAATCACTGTGCAATAAAATGATGTGCAAGAAATCACTGTGCATAAAAATGATGTGCAAGAAATTACTGTGCAAGAAATTATGTGGAAGAAATCACTGTGCAAGAAATTATGTGCAAGAAATTGTGCAAGAAAATGATGTGCAAGAAATGATGTGCAAGAAATGATGTGCAAGAAAGTGATGTGCAAGAAATCACTGTGCAAGAAATTATGTGCAAGAAATTGTGCAAGAAATAGATGTGCCAGAAAATGATGTGCAAGAAATCACTGTGCAAGAAAGTGATGTGCAAGAAATCACTGTGCAAGAAATTATGTGCAAGAAATCACTGTGCAATAAAATGATGTGCAAGAAATCACTGTGCAAGAGATGTGCAAGAAAATGATGTGCAAGAAATCACTGTGCATAAAAATTATGTGCAAGAAAATGGTGTGCAAGAAATCACTGTGCAAGAAATTATGTGCAAGAAATCACTGTGCAAGAAATGATGTGCAAGAAATCACAGTGCAAGAAAGAGATGTGCCAGAAAATGATGTGCAAGAAATCACTGTGCAAGAAATTATGTGCAAGAAAGAGATGTGCAAGGAATTACTGTGCAAGAACTCACTGTGCAAGAAAGTGATGTGCAAGAAACCACTGTGCAAGAAATCACTGTGCAAGAAAATTATGTGCAAGAAATGATGTGGAAGAAATCACTGTGCAAGAAAGAGATACGCAAGAAAATTATGTGCAATAAATCGCTGTGCAAGAAATCACTGTGCAAGAAAGTGATGTGCAAGAAATCACTGTGCAAGAAATAGATGTGCCAGAAATGATGTGCAAAAAATCACTGTGCAAGAAATGATGTGCAAGAAATCACTGTGCAAGAAATCACTGTGCAAGAGATGTGCAAGAAAATGATGTGCAAGAAATCACTGTGCATAAAAATGATGTGCAAGAAAGAGATGTGCAAGAAACCACTGTGCAAGGAATTACTGTGCATAAAATTGCTGTGCAAGACATTGATGTGCAAGAAATAACTGTGCAAGAAAGTGATGTGCAAGAAAATGATGTGCAAGGAATCACTGTGCAAGAAATCACTGTGCAAGAAAGAGATGTGCAAGACACCAGGCAAAAAAAAAGGTGCTGTCCAACACCACACCGTGCAACAAGTTGTGCAAGAAGATGCTGTGCAGTAACTGCCAGGTAAAAAGTCGTGCAACAAAACACTGTGCAACATAAGCCATGCAGATAACCACTGTGCAAAAGAATGCCCTGCAAAGAAAGCGCCCTGCACATGCTGCTGGGCAAGAAAAGCTGTGCAAGACACCACACAAAAGTGCACTGTGCAAGGAAGGGACATGCAACGAGCTGTGCATCTGCCCATGTGCAGGGGAATGCTGTACAAACATCTGCAAGGAAATGGCAGTGCAAAAATGTGCTGTGGGAGAAAGCACTGTGCTAAAAATGCCATGCAGGTGCTGCTGTGTCATCAAAGAGCTGTGCAAGATAAAGCCATGCAAGGCACCATGCAAAAAGCCATGCAAGACTGTGCTGGGCAATATAACACACTGTGCAAAGGGCTGTGCAAGAAAAGGCTGTACAAGACAAAGACTGTGCAAGACAAAGCTGTGCAAGAAAAGGCAGTGCAAGACAAGGCTGTGCAAGACAAAAGCTGTGCAAGACAAAGGCTGTGCAAGACAAGGCTGTGCAAGACAAAAGCTGTGCAAGACAAGGCAGTGCAAGACAAGGCTGTGCAAGACAAAGGCTGTGCAAGACAAGGCTGTGCAAGACAAAGGCTGTGCAAGACAAAAGCTGTGCAAGACAAGGCTGTGCAAGACAAAAGCTGTGCAAGACAAGGCAGTGCAAGACAAGGCAGTGCAAGACAAGGCTGTGCAAGACAAGGCAGTGCAAGACAAGGCTGTGCAAGACAAAAGCTGTGCAAGACAAGGCAGTGCAAGACAAGGCAGTGCAAGACAAGGCTGTGCAAGACAAGGCTGTGCAAGACAAGGCAGTGCAAGACAAGGCTGTGCAAGACAAAGGCTGTGCAAGACAAGGCTGTGCAAGACAAGGCAGTGCAAGACAAAGGCTGTGCAAGACAAGGCTGTGCAAGACAAAGGCTGTGCAAGACAAGGCTGTGCAAGACATGGCAGTGCAAGACAAGGCAGTGCAAGACAAGGCTGTGCAAGACAAGGCAGTGCAAGACAAGGCAGTGCAAGAAAAGCCTGTGCAATATAAAGCTGTGCAAGAGAAGGTTGTGCAAGAAAAGGATGTGCAAGAAAAGGATGTGCAAGAAAAGGCTGTGCAAGACACGGCTGTTCCAGACAAGGTTGTGCAAGGGGCACCAGGCAAAACACTGTGCAAATACCACCGTGCATAAAGAAAAGCCCTGCAGAAAGTGCCCTGTGGCACTGTGTGGTAAAAAGGTTGTGCGAGAAAGCCATGCAAGGCACCGTGCAAAGCTGCACCGTGCAAAGCTGCACCGTGCAAAATGCCACACAGAAGTCCCATGTGTGAACTCATCACGCAGGGAGAGGCTGTGCCAAGGCTGGTGGGGAAGCACCCAGCCCCCTGGCAGGGTGCACTTACCCCTGTGCCCAAGGAGCCGAGGGCAGCGGGCAGGCGGCGGAAGGAGACGAGGGCGTTGACGTTGCGCGACACCTCCTCAGGGTTGAGGGGTTCCCGCAGCACCCCCAGCCCCGGGGGGTCCCCCTCAGCTGCTTGCTCCTCAGGGTGGACCTGGAGGTAGCTGAGCTGGAAGGAGCGGCAGAGCAAGTGGTGCAGGGTCTGCACCTGGGCGAGGCAAAAGAAGCGAAGTACAACTTCAGAAGTAGTAAGGGGAGTCGGTTGGGGGGCGAGGGAGAGGGGGGAGGTGGTCTGGGCCATGCACCTCGCCTGGAAGCCCCACGAAGAGGTGGCAGAACAGGCTGCTGGGGGCGCTGCGGGGGTTGCGGGCCACGAAGGCGAACTGGCGGTCGGCGTGGCGCCAGGTGCTGTACAGGATGCGGCGCAGGGCGTGAGCCATCAGCAGCGTCTGTGCGGACGAGATTGGGGGTGTCACTGGCACCGAGCACCGCTGGACCCCCACGCGTGCTGCAAGCGGTGCTGGGCTCAGCCCTCTTTGCATGGCAAGCTGCAACCCTGCAAATACAGAGCAGGTTCCCAAGCGAGAAGCAACGCTCAAGAGAGCACCCCCCCAGCATCCGCGACCCTCCCCGAGCCCCCATGACGGCCCCCCCAGCACCCCTACCTCCCCATCCGCACCGTAGACCTTCAGCCCCTGCAAGCTGAACCTCAGCACCACCAACCTCCTCCTGGGGCAGTCCTGGCCAGGAGAGAAGTAGTGTTGGCCTTGTTACCTGTGGGTCCCCCCCAGATTCTGGGGTCCCCCCGTTTCCCAGCGAGGGGGAGCAGCGTGGGTGCCTGACCTTCAGTGCCCGCAGCTGCTCCTCCAGCCGTCCTGCTTGCTGCTGCAGGTCCAAGTTCTCCACCACGAAGGAACCCACGTACTGGGGGGGGTAAAATCCCACCCGTGTCAGCAACAACCCCCCCCCCCCGATGCTGCAGCTGCGCCCCCCAGGGCAACTAGAGCACCCTGAGGTGATGGTTCAGGGGGTCACAGGGATGTACCCACACCCAAACCTCATTCTCAGGGTGCCCCCCCATGCGTAAATCACCTCTGATGGCTTGGTGATGCCCCGGGACCGCTGCTGGGGGAGTGCAGGATCCAGCCCCCTCCCATTGGCTGGCTTCTTCTTCATGGCAGCAGGGTTTGGGGGGACACTGGATCAGGATGGGGTTAAAAGACTCTGGTACCGCATGGGAACTATCCGGAGCCACCCAGGGTGTTAAGCAGCCTGGTCACGGTCCCTGCGAGGAGGGAGGGGACAGACACAACCTGCCCTCACCGACCGCTGTTTCCAGCCTGCTGAGCCCAGGGAGATGCTGCAGACCTGTGCAGTGGTCTCCAGGTCCTGACCCCAGTGCCGATGTTCCCCAGTGCTGGCCCTGATGGTCCCTCCTACCAACCCAAATAAAAGGGTCCCCAAGTCCTGGCCCCAGTGCAAGGATCCCCATGGCCAACTCCCACACAAGGGTCCTCCTCATCCTAACTCCAGCATGAGGATCTCCTTGTGACCTCAAATACCATGCAAGGGCCCCCACAGTCTGCCCCCAATCCTGCTGTGAAGGTCCTCGTGCCCCAATCCCCATCAAGAGTCCCAGCAGCCTGACCCAGAGCATGTCCCCCCCATGCTCTGCCCCTGAGCACCATGTGAAGGTGCAGGGAGCCCGGAGCGGGATGCAGGTGGTCTCCACCTCCTGAACCCAAAAGCAATGTCAGGGGCTTCAGATCCCAACCCCAACCATGATGCATGAAGCCCACTGTGCTGACCCCGAGCAAGATAAAAGTGCTCCCCACACCCTGAGCATGCAGTCCGGTCCCCAAGCAAGGCAGTCCCACATCCCAAATCCCACTGAGGTTTTGGGATCTCCCCCATCCCACCCTCCACAGTGCTCTGTCCCACTCCCCACCGGCCACGCAGCGCCGAGATCCCCTCGGCTGTCCTTTGGGATGATCCCCAAACCCCCAGCGACGGTAGCAGCAGGTCTGGGGGTGCTTTTTCAGCCCGAGCAGCCACCAAGAGATGCAGCCGGCCCCCCTCCGCCACCAGAAGGGTTTCGCCCGCCGCAGCCCCGGCCGGGCTGGGACCGGCACCGCTCCTGTCACCGAGGCTACGCCGCAACCCCTGGCTGCAAGCACCGGGAAAGGGGGCGGGCTGGCTGCCCCATGCTCATCCTAACGGCGTGGAGGGGGTCCCTACGGTGCCCCCATCCCGTCGGTGAGCTCAGGGTTGCCCCTCTCCAATGTCGGGGGTCTCTCCCCCCTCAGCCAATCCGCAGGCAGGCAGCCCCCAAGCCCCACCCCCTTTTTCCCACGCTCCATTTCTCAATGGAGCCCCCCCCCCCCCAAGCCCCCGGCCACCCTGGAGGTCCCCGAGGGAGGGAGCACGCCCCCCAGAATTGGGGAGCGGAGCGCGGCACCCGGGGCCCCCCTGCCGCTGTGCTCCTGCCGGCTCACGGGCAGCTGGCTCCGAAGGCTCCGGGAGAAACGCAGGCGAAAAATCCGCGGCTCCAGCGCTCGGCCTCCGCCAGCGGTTGGCCTTCCCCCGCGGGGCTCCCCCGGCTGCTCCCCGCCGCGGCGCAGGGGCGCTCGGCCCGGGGGCGTCAGGGCCTCGTCGGCAGCCAGGCCTCGGCGAGACCGAGCCCACGCCGGGCACGGGGCAGGCGGCAAACTCCCGCTTCCTGCCTCCGATCTGCCCGCGATGAATCACCGCAATTTGCCTCCCCGGCTTGCTCCGTTACTTGGAAGCGACGGCGAGCAGCGAGGCTCCGGCGTTTTGGAAAACGCGGCTGAGGAGGATTGGTTTTTTTTCCCCCCCCTCTGGTGCCTTCCCCTCCCCTCCACCCCTCCAGCAATGCCCAGCAGAGAAGCAATTGCCAACCCGGACACGCAGAGAGAGTCATTGATTGATAGAACGGTTTGGGTTGGAAGGGACCGTAAAGCTCATCCAGTTCCAGCCCTCCTGCCGTGGGCAGGGACACCTCCCACCAGCACAGGTTGCTCAAGGTCCCATCCAGCCACCTCCGGGGAGGCGACATCCACAGCCTCCCTGGGCACCCTGGTCCAGTGTCTCCCCCCACTCAGTGGAAAGAATTTCTTCCTCATCTCAAGTCTCTCTCCCGCTCTTCCAGCTCAAAGCCATTGTCCTGGCACTCCCAGCCCTTGTCTCAAGTCCCTCCCCAGCTCTCCTGGAGCCCCTTCACATACTGAAAGGCTGCTCTGAGGTCTCCCTGGAGCCTTCTCCAGGCTGAACAACTCCCAGCTCCCCCAGCTTGTCCCCACAGGGGAGGTTCTCCAGCCTTGTAATCATCTTCCTGGCCTCCTCCTGACCCTCTCCAGCAGCTCCATGCCCTTCTTATGCTGGGGGCTGCAGAACTGGATGCAGTGCTCCACATGGAATACCGGCTCAGAGCCATTTCTGAATTCCCCAGGGTTATGTCCACTGCTGTCTACCCAGAAAAAGAGAAGGATGGCTCCAGCCTCCATGCAAACCCATAACCATGGGTCCCCAAAACCCTCCAGCCAGCCAAGGTGAAGGCTGCCCCCAGCCCCACAGTCACTGGAAAGGCAAAGCAACAGTTTAGGGAGGAGAGAGGGGAACTAACCCTTGGGGTGCACCCAAAAATCCCTGTCTTGCACCCCAAGGGGTGAGGAAAAGGCTTCCTAGTGCAGTGCTCACCCTCTGGGTCCCTGCCAGCACCAGCTGCCTGGCGGCGCCGTGAGCTGTCCCGGCAGAGCCGGGGAGGAGAGCGCAGAAAGAGCGGAAAGCCGACACAAAGCAGGCCAGATGGGGCTGAAGGAAGAACAGAATGGAGCCCAGTCTGGCCAGGAAGCAGAGACTGGAGCAGAGGGAGCGGCAGAGCAGGGATGAACCTCCCTGAGCACGCAGCAGAGCAGCCACAGGATGAGGATTTGTCCTGTTCCATCCCAGTTGCTGCTCCCAGGAAGTGAAGAGCGGTCCCTTGGGTGAAACACAGCCAGAGCCAGGGCTCTGTAGGGTTCCCTTGGGTGAAACACAGCCAGAGCCAGGGCTCTGTAGGGTTCCCTTGGGTGAAACACAGCCAGAGCCAGGGCTCTTTAGGGTTCCCTTGGGTGAATACAACCAGAGCCAGGGCTCTGTAGGGTTCCCTTGGGTGAAACACAGCCAGAGCCAGGGCTCTGTAGGGTTCCCTTGGGTGAATACAACCAGAGCCAGGGCTCTTTAGGGTTCCCTTGGGTGAATACAACCAGAGCCAGGGCTCTGCAGGGTTCCCTTGGGTGAAACACAGCCAGAGCCAGGGCTCTTTAGGGTTCCCTTGGGTGAATACAACCAGAGCCAGGGCTCTGTAGGGTTCCCTTGGGTGAATACAACCAGAGCCAAGGCTCTGTAGGGTTCCCTTGGGTGAATACAACCAGAGCCAGGGCTCTGTAGGGTTCCCTTGGGTGAATACAACCAGAGCCAGGGCTCTGTAGGGTTCCCTTGGGTGAATACAACCAGAGCCAGGGCTCTGTAGGGTTCCCTTGGGTGAATACAACCAGAGCCAGGGCTCTTTAGGGTTCCCTTGGGTGAATACAACCAGAGCCAGGGCTCTGCAGGGTTCCCTTGGGTGAATACAACCAGAGCCAGGGCTCTGTAGGGTTCCCTTGGGTGAATACAACCAGAGCCAGGGCTCTGTAGGGTTCCCTTGGGTGAATACAACCAGAGCCAGGGCTCTTTAGGGTTGGTCCCTTGGGTGAATACAACCAGAGCCAGGGCTCTGTAGGGTTCCCTTGGGTGAATACAACCAGAGCCAGGGCTCTGCAGGGTTCCCTTGGGTGGATACAACCAGAGCCAGGGCTCTTTAGTGTTCCCTTGGCTGGATACAACCAGACCCAGGGCTCTTTCTGTTGGCTCAGTGTGCAGAAACCACCTAAGCAGCCTTACAACCACATCCAAAGAAATCTCCCAGAATGCCAGGGGCTGGAAGGGACCTTCAAAGCTCATCCAGTCCAACCCCCTGCCAGAGCAGGTCACACAGGAACACATCCAGGTGAGTCTTGAATATCTGCAGAGAAGGAGACTCCACAACCCCCCCTGGGCAGCCTGCTCCAGGCTTCTGCCACCCTCACAGGGAAAAAAATTCCTCCTCATGCTCACATGGAACTTCCTGTGCCTCAACTTCCACCCACTGGCCCTTGTGCTGTCAAGGAGCTTTGGTGATGAGCAGTTTGCAGCATCCCCCCTTGAGTGCAAAGTGCCCCACAGCAAAACTCAACCCTGAGCACATGTGGAAAACCAGCAGCATCCAGAGCAGTGATTTACCACATCCCTGTGGGGTGGGAATGTCACTGGGAAAAGGGAGGTCACAAAATGCCCTGGAGCTGGCTGAGTCCTCATCATCCCCAGAAATAACCTATTGATGAGCCTCTCCTCTCCAGAAATAACCTATTGAGCTTCTTGTCCCCAGGAAGGTCCCACGGAGCTCCTCACCCCCTAGAAATGGGGCTGGAACCAGATGGTCCTTGAGGTCCCTTCCCACCCTGGCAGTTCTGTGGTTCTGCCAAGAATGCTGGGGAGGGACTTTTCAGGCTGTCAGGTAGGACTGGGGGGATGGATCCAAGCTAGAGGAGGGGAGATTTAGATTGGATGTTAGGAAGGGCTCTGGGGCCAGTTCTGGAGCCTCTGTGCCAGGAAGGATCTGGAGGTGCTGGAAGATGTCCAGAGAAGGGCCACAAGGATGAGCAGAGGGCTGGAGCTGCTCTGCTGTGAGCACAGCCTGAGAGAGTTGGGGTTGTGCAGGCTGGAGAGGAGAAGGCTCCCAGGAGACCTTCTTGTGGCCTTCCAGGACCTGCAGGGGGCTCCAAGAAAGCTGGGGAGGGACTTTGGAGGGTGTCAGAGAGGGATAGGACTGGGGGGGATGGAGCAGAACTAGAAGTGGGGAGATTGAGATTGGATGCTAGGAAGAAGTCATTGCCCATGAGGGTGGTGAGAGCCTGGCCCAGGCTGCCCAGGGAGGTGGTGGAAGCCTCCTGCCTGGAGGTGTTTGCAGCCAGGCTGGAGGTGGCTGTGAGCAACCTGCTGTGGTGTGAGGTGTCCCTGCCCATGGCAGGGGGTTGGAGCTGGCTGAGCCTTGAGGTCTCTTCCAAGCCTGACAATTCTGTCAGGGAATACCCCACTGAGCTCCCTGTCCCCCAGAACTGCCCCACTGAGCTCCCCCGGAAGACCCCAATGACCTAACAGCCCTCCCTGTAACCCTGCCTGCAAGAAAACACCCCCAGACCCCCCCAGTTTGGGTACAAGTAGCTGCAGGAAAGAGCCATAAAGGTTTCTAATTGTTTTCCATCCCTGTGGATTGCTCTTTGAGCAGGGCTTTCACTCTCCCAGGTCCCCAGCAGCTGTGATTTTCTTCAAGCTGCTGGCTGCCCTCCCTTACAGGGCTGGGAACAATTCAGGGTCTTTCTGTCAGGACTTTGTCACTCCCAGTTGCTGGGGGCAGCAGGGGCAGCACACTGGGATGGCAGCTGAAAAGAATCCATTCACTGAGGCTATTTTCTCCTCCTTTGCCAGGGTGTTTCCAGAGGTACCTGCACTCCTCTCAGCAGGGGAGGTGCAAAGCTCTCTGGTGTAGGCTGCCAGGTCACACCCCAGTCACCGGCGCTGCCCTGCCCCAGGGAGAAGCGGGGATGTGGCAGAGCAGGATCCAAACACAGGCTGAGCAAGGCAAGAGGGGGGATGATTTCAGCCAGTCTTTTTTTTGTGTGTGTGCCCACTGACAGGGGGGCAGAGGGAGAAGAGGAGCAGCATGAGGTTCAAACAGAGCTTCCTTCTGGCTCACCTTTGTCTCCAGAGAAAGCAGGGAAGGAAAAGCTCAGGGGTCGGTCCAGCTACAGAGCTTGGCAGGGGCTCAGGCCAAACTAGCCCAAGTTTCTATTAGAATAAACCTTTAGAATAAACCTTTATTAGAATAAACCAAACCAGGTTGGAAGAGACCTTCAAGATCATCGTGTCCAACCCATCAACCAATCCAACCCACCCAAACAGCTAACCCATGGCACCAAGCACCCCAGCAAGTCTCCTCCTGAACACCTCCAATGATGGGGACTCCACCACCTCCCCAGGCAGCCCATTCCAATGGGCAATCACTCTCTCTGTGTAGAACTTCTTCCTAACATCCAACCTGAACCTCCCCTGACACAGCCTGAGACTGTGTCCTCTTGTTCTGGTACTGGGTGCCTGGGAGAAGAGACCATCATCTGCCTGTCTACAACCTCCCTGCAGGTAGTTGTAGAGAGTGATAAGGTCACCCCTGAGTCTCCTCCTCTCCAGGCTGAGCAGCCCCAGCTCCCTCAGCCTCTCCTCACAGGGCTGTGCTCCAAGCCCCTCACCAACTTTGTTGCCCTTCTCTGGACTTGTTCCAGCAACTCAACCTCCTTCCTAACCTGAGGGGCCCAGAACTGGACACAGGACTCGAGGTGTGGCCTAACCAGTGCAGTGTGCAGGGGCAGAATGACCTCCCTGCTCCTGCTGGCCACACTCTTCCTGCTGCAGGCCAGGATGCCCTTGGCCCTCTTGGCTGCCTGGGCACACTGCAGGCTCATGTTCAGCCTACCATCGACCAGCACCCCCAGGTCCCTCTCTGCCTGGCTGCTCTCAGCCACTCTGCCCCAGCCTGTAGCACTGCCTGGGGTTGTTGTGGCCAATGTGCAGCCCCTGGCACTTGGATGTGTTCAATCTCCTGCCCTTGGCCTCTGCCCATCTGCCCAGCCTGTCCAGGTCCCTCTGCAGAGCCTCTCTACCCTCCAGCAGATCAACTCCTGCCCCCAGCTTGGTGTCAGCTGCAAATTTTCATGCTGGCAAGGTACTTTTGAGCAAGATTTGCCTTTCTGCTGACTGTCATTCCCTCCTCTCTACACCTCCAGGAGAAGAAAGCTGGCAAGGAGAAGAAAGGACACAGAGGAGCAGGCCTGGAATCTAGTTTCAGTTTATTTTAGCAAACTGCAATGTTCTTCACTTATCAACATCTCTACAGTAGCAACTGTGTAGCTCTCCAACTTCTCTTTAAAAAAAGGGGTAAACAAACTCAGGCCCTTCCCCTCTCGAAAACAAGTCAAGCTTGGACTGGAGAAGGCTTCTGGAACAGATTTTGGTTTTTCACAGGTAGCAGATGTGGCCTTGGGAACACGAATTGGAAACCGCCCCCCCTAACCCAGCACCGCCCCTCCAGGGGTCAGCCCCTCGCTGGAAGGGCCCGAGGGGGTCTGCCTTGCTGTCACACCAACCTGGCTGGCCTGGAGGAGCAGAAGGTGCCATCCCCTCAGCCCATCAGGAGCACCTCCGGGGCTCAGTGCAAGTGCTGTATTTACACTGCTTCTTCACAGAAGCGTTAAGGACCTCGTCATGCAGGGGATCTGGGGAGGAACTCTCCTGCTGCTGCACCTCCTCCTTAAGAACCACATTCCCCCAATCATCCTGTTCCTGCTGGCTGAAGATAAAAAGATCCTCTTTCAAGAAGTTTTGAAAGCCCCTCCCCCCTCCCTCCCCTCCCCTCCCCCTCCCTCCCTCTCCCCCCACCTCCCAACCCAAGAGGAACACCATAAAATGTACAGATTATAGATGGCCTAGAAAAGTCCCTACAATTCCTGGCAGAAACTGAAGATGATTTGTTGCAGGGGAGGGGCAGCTCCAGGCACAGCAAAACTGGGGCTGGTGGAGTTTAGCTTTCAGCTTCTTTGTTGTGGTGCTTTCGTTTTGGTTCCCCCACCCCTCTTCCCCCTCCCTCCCTCCCCCTTCCCCCAAATCATTCAAGAAGGAGAAGAAGAATTAAAAAGAACTGAAAGAAGAGTTTAAGCATCAGAACTAAAATACAAATGCAGGGTGGCTTAGAAAACAAGGCTGTGGACTTTGCCCAGGAGGATCCCCCCGGGGGGTTGGGAAGATTCTTCCTCTACTTCTTTGCCCGCAGGGATTTCCTCATGGTGGCCTTGCCCTTGGCAACCTCCTTCCTCCCGCTGGCTGCTGGCTTTTTGGAAGAGCTGCCCCCAGAAGGCTTCTTGATGGCTGAGGCTGCTGGTTTGGCTTTCTTAGCAGGGGTTTTCACCTTGGGAGGGGGCTTGGCTTTGCCCCGGTGGGCTGCGGGGGTTTTCCTGGGCTTGGGTTTGGATTCCCTTCGCTTCATGGGAGGGGCCCTGCTCCGGGCCTTGGGGGGTGGCCTCTTCTGCATCCTGTCAGAGGGAGAGAGAGCACAAGAGCTCAGAGGAGGCACAAACACTACTCAGAGCAGAGCTGCTGTCGTCAATTTGCATCGATGAGGCAGCTCTTGGCATCCTCCTCCTTGCCCACAGCTGTTCCTTTGTGCAGCAGCACATTTCATTAGCTAAACCCTAACGAGCCAGAACTCCTCTGCTGGATGTTGCCAGGCTAAGCACTTCTCAATCCCCACAGTGCTCTGCCAGAGAGGTTTCCAGCTCCTTCCTTAGCCACATGAACATCCAAGTAATGACAAGGACTCAGTAATGACAATGACTTAGGCTCTGCAGAGGGACCTCGACCCACTGGACAGATGGGCAGAATCCAATGGGATGGCATTCAACAAGTCCCAGTGCCAGGGGCTGCACTTTGGCCACAGCAATCCCATGCAGAGCTACAGGCTGGGGACAGAGTGGCTGAGAGCTGCCAAACAGAGAGGGACCTGGGGGTGCTGATTGACAGCTGCCTGAACAGGAGCCAGCAGTGTGCCCAGGGGGCCAAGAAGGCCAAGGGCATCCTGGGCTGCATCAGGAAGAGTGTGGCCAGCAGGAGCAGGGAAGTCCTTGTGCCCTGTGCTCAGCACTGCTTAGGCCACACCTTGAGTCCTGTGTCCAGTTCTGGACTCCTCAGTTTAAGAAGGACATTGAGAGACTTGAAGGTGTCCAGAGAAGGGCAAGAAAGCTGGGGAGGGGTCTGGAGCACAGCCCTGTGAGGAGAGGCTGAGGGAGCTGGGGTTGCTTAGCCTGGAGAAGAGGAGGCTCAGGGGAGACCTTCTTGCTCTCTCCGACTCCCTGCAGGGAGGTTGTAGCCAGGTGGGGGTTGGTCTCTTCTCCCAGGCACCCAGCACCAGAACAAGAGGACACAGTCTCAGGCTGTGCCAGGGGAAGTTTAGGCTGGAGGTGAGGAGAAAGTTCTTCCCAGAGAGAGTTGTTAGCCATTGGGCTGTGCTGCCCAGGGAGGTGGTGGAGTCCCCATCCCTGGAGGTGTTCAGGAGGGGATTGGATGTGGCACTTGGTGCCATGGTCTGGTCATGGGGTCTGTGTTGATAGGTTGGACTCGATGATCCTCGAGGTCTCTTCCAACCTCAGTTATACTGTGAGACTGTGAAGTCAATGGTCAGAACAGTCAAGAGACCTAAGCACTCTTCTCTCCTCTCTAAATGGGATCTCAGCACTTAACCAGCACCACTGCTCTCAAGCCTGCATCCTGAGCTTCAGATCTGACCACAGGACTGCAAGCACAGGAGGGAAAAGTTTTCCTGAGGAGACACTTCAGTACAAGAAGTCCCACGGGAAACCTGACACCTCTGTAAAGCACACCAGGTGGCTTCAGGGGCCTAAAGGCAACACAAAGACCAACCACAGGCTCTGGCTCTCTCCTCATCTGGAGGGAAAAAAGCCCAGAGGCAAGCTGAAAATGCTGGAATGGGAGATCAGCGTTCCTAGAGCAAGGCACCTCTGAGCAGCAGCCTCCTGGATAAAGGACCACCCCTCTGCCCTACAGCTGTGACAAGCACCTCTGTTTCATCCACTTCTCTCTCACACTGCCATACCTCTTCTTTGGTGGTGGCTCTTCCTCCTCAGACTCTTCCTCCTCAGATTCCTCTTCCTCATCCTCAGATTCCTCCTCTTCGTCTTCGTCGGATTCCTCAGAGTCCTCATCCTGCTGCTTCTCTGGGTAGAGCACATCTGGGCTACAAAAGGGTTCTTGTCAGTGGGGATTACTGCTGAGGGGACAACTCCAGGGGCAGCAAGCCTTGGCTAACCCAAGCAACACCCCCAGGACCTCTGTGCTTGCTGCAGTCTGAACCACCACTGCTCACTCTCTGCAGTGCCACAAGCCTGGCAGTTTGTAAGGCTGGAGGTGAGGAGGAAGCTCTGCACAGACAGAGAGACTGGCCATTGGGATGTGGTACCCAAGGAGGTGGTGGAGTCCCCATCCCTGGAGCTGTTTAAGAAGAGACTGGATGAGGCCCTTGGTGCCATGGTTTAGTTGATTAGATGGTGTTGGTTAATTCTGTGTTCTGCACCAGGAACTGAGCTGCCCTTCCTCTGGTTCTCTTCCCCATCACTCCTCCTGCTCAGACACAGGAAGGTGGACAACAAAGGCACCCAAGATCAGATGTTGGTGACTCTGAATGCAGGCTGAAGCCACTGAGGACTTTGGCCCTGTGTTGACAGTAGGCTGAACATGAGCCAGCAGTGTGCCCAGGGGGCCAAGAAGGCCAAGGGCATCCTGGCCTGCAGCAGGAAGAGTGTGGCCAGCAGGAGCAGGGAGGTCATTCTGCCCTGTGCTCAGCAATGCTGAGGCCATACCTTGACTCCTGTGTCCAGTTCTGGGCTCCTCAGTTCAAGAAGGACATTGAGAGACTTGAAGGTGTCCAGAGAAGGGCAACAAGGCTGGGGAGGGGTCTGGAGCACAGCCCTGGGAGGAGAGGCTGAGGGAGCTGGGGTTGCTTAGCCTGGAGAAGAGGAGGCTCAGGGGAGACCTTCTTGCTCTCTCCAACTCCCTGAAGGGAGGTTGTAGCCAGGTGGGGGCTGGGCTCTTCTCCCAGGTAGTCAGCACCAGAACAAGAGGACACAGTCTCAAACTGTGCCAGGAGGTTCAGACTGGATGTGAGGAAGAAATTCTTCCCAGCAAGAGAACTGGCCATGGGAATGTGCTGCCCAGGGAGGTGGTGGAGTCCCCATCCCTGCAGGTATTTAGGAAGAGCCTGGATGAGGCACTTGGTGCCGTGGTTTAGTTGATCAGATGGTGTTGGGTGAGAGGTTGGACTTGATGTTCTCTGAGGTCTCTTTCATCCTGGTTAATTCTATTCTATTCTATTCTAAAAGGTGTGGGGGCAGAGACTGTAATAACTATGCTGCCATCTGGCTCACCCTGGACAGCAAACCACCATCTCTGGGCTGCACATGGCCCAGCACCATACAGGCCCACAGCAGGAGGAGAAAGGCTGATTTAGTCTCAAGGTAGCTAATCTAGGTCACCTTCCCTCCTCCCACCTCCCCTCCACATCAGCATTAAGGAAGGCAAATAGCTGAGTCCTCCCCTTGGAGCAGCCCTGCAGCAACATCACCACCCCAAGACCTGCTCAGGCAAATGGTCTGCCTGGACTGCAGCAAGGCCTTTGCCACCATCCCCCACAGCAAACTGCTGGCTAAGCTGTCAGCCCCTGGGCTTGGACCACTACACTCTGTGCTGGGTTAGGAACTGGCTGGAGGCTGAGCCCAGAGAGTGGTGGTGAATGGTGCCACAGCCAGCTGGCAGCCAGGCACCAGTGGTGTGCCCCAGGGATCAGTGCTGGGCCTCAGCCTGTTCAATATCTTCATTGATGATCTGGAGGAGGGGATGGAGTCAGTCATCAGCAAGTTTGCAGTTGACACCAAGCTGGGAGCAGAGGTTGGTCAGTGAGAGGGCAGAAGGGCTCTGCAGAGGGACCTCAACAGGCTGGACAGATGGGCAGAGGCCAACAGGATGGCATTCAACAAGTCCAAGTGCCAGGGGCTGCACTTTGGCCACAGCAACCCCAGGCAGAGCTCCAGGCTGGGGGCAGAGTGGCTGAGAGCTGCCAAACAGAGAGGGACCTGGGGGTGCTGATTGACAGCTGCCTGAACAGGAGCCAGCAGTGTGCCCAGGGGGCCAAGAAGGCCAAGGGCATCCTGGCCTGCATCAGGAAGAGTGTGGCCAGCAGGAGCAGGGAAGTCCTTGTGCCCTGTGCTCAGCACTGCTTAGGCCACACCTGGAGTCCTGTGTCCAGTTCTGGGCTCCTCAGGTCAGGAAAGAGGTTGAGCTGCTGGAAGGTGTCCAGAGAAGGGCAAGAAACTGGGGAGGGGTCTGGAGCACAGCCCTGGGAGGAGAGGCTGAGGGAGCTGGGGTTGCTTAGCCTGGAGAAGAGGAGGCTCAGGGAAGACCTCATTGCCCTCTACAACTACCTGAAGGGAGGTTGTAGCCAGGTGGGGGTTGGGCTCTTCTCCCAGGCAATTGGCACCAGAACAAGAGGCCACAGTCTCAAGCTGTGCCAGGGGAGGTTTAGGCTGGAGGGGAGGAGAAAGTTCTTCACTGAGAGAGAGATTGGCCATTGGGATGTGCTGCCCAGGGAGGTGGTGGAGTCCCCATCCCTGGAGGTGTTCAAGAGGGGATTGGATGTGGCACTTGGTGCCATGGTCTGGTCATGAGGTCTGTGTTGACAGGTTGGTCCTTTCCAACCTTAGTTATACTGTGATGCTGTGAGACTGTGAAATCTGGTTTAGCAGAGGAACACTGAAACAAAGCTGAACCCTGCAAGAACAAAAGCAGCATCACCACAGAGTGCCTGAGAGCATGAGGCCAATTATTGCCCTTAGAATCTTCCCTTGCTAATGCAGCCAGCTTTGTCTGCTCCCAGTGACTCAGTTCTTGTCCTTGTCTAGAGGATGGGTGGCAATGTTGTGGTTCCTCAGTTGTTAAACCCTCCAAACTTCCCTGCAGATAAAGAGCTTCAGCACTGCTCCCTGCCTGACACTTCAACACTGTTTTGCAGCCAAGCTCCTTACCTGGGATAGTAAGGGAAGCAAAGCTGAAAGGTTCCACTGAATCCCTTTCCAGAAATCTGCTCCATCCAGCCATTCTTCTCACACTTCTGCAGGGTTCTCTTCAGTAGGTGCACTGTGAAGTGAAAGAGAAATGAAATCAGGGAAAGGTTGTGTTAATCTGTCACAGAATCAACCAGGCTGGGAAAGACCTCAGAGATCAGCAAGTCCAAGCTGTCACCCAGCACCTCCTGACAACTCAACCATGGCTCCATGTGCCACATCCAATCCCCTCCTGAACACCCCCAGGGATGGGGACTCCACCACCTCCCTGGGCAGCACATCCCAATGGTCAATTCCTCTTGCTGGGAAGAACTTTCTCCTCACCTCCAGCCTAAACCTCCCCTGGTGCAGCTTGAGACTGTGTCCTCTTGTTCTGGTGCTGGCTGCCTGCCTGGGAGAAGAGACCAACCCCCACCTGGCTCCAACCTCCCTGCAGGGAGTTGGAGAGAGCAAGAAGGTCTCCCCTGAGCCTCCTCTTCTCCAGGCTAAGCAACCCCAGCTCCCTCAGCCTCTCCTCCCAGGGCTGTGCTCCAGACCCCTCCCCAGCCTCATTGCCCTTCTCTGGACACCTTCCAGCAGCTCAACCTCTTCCTGACCTGAGGAGCCCAGAACTGGACACAGGACTCAAGGTGTGGCCTCAGCAGTGCTGAGCACAGGGCACAAGGACTTCCCTGCTCCTGCTGGCCACAGTGTTCCTGATGCAGGCCAGGATGCCCTTGGCCTTCTTGGCCCCCTGGGCACACTGCTGGCTCATGTTCAGGCAGCTGTCAATCAGCACCCCCATTTCCCTCTGTTTGGCAGCTCTCAGCCACTCTGCCCCCAGCCTGGAGCTCTGCCTGGGGTTGCTGTGGCCAAAGTGCAGCCCCTGGCACTTGGACTTGTTGAATGCCATCCTGTTGGCCTCTGCCCATCTGTCCAGCCTGTTGAGGTTCCTCTGCAGAGCCCTTCTGCCCTCTCACTTACCAACATCTGCTCCCAGCTTGGTGTCAGCTGCAAATCTGCTGCTGACTGACTCAATCCCCTCATCCAGATCATCAGTGAAGATATTGAGAGAGCCAAAGGAGAAGCTCAAACACATCAGCAAGAGTGGTGCTTGGGATCTTGTCCTTAAAGTTAGCCTAAGCAACAACAAGCAGCAGGGAGCTGCCTTTGTGCCAAGCTGCAGCCTTTCAAAACCCAGACAGATTACATCAGCTTAGGGACTGAAACCAAACAAACTATTTGACTGCTCTTCCCCTTTCCTGGGAACGTGCTGTAGAGGAGGGAAAGATGCTCTCTGCCTCAGAAACAGCCTTTGTCAGGCTTGAAAAGAGCTGCTGGGAACGAAACCCACTGAGCAGCTCTGCAGCACAAAGAGCTGAGCAGCTGGCAGCTCCCCAGCAAGCCCAGCAGAGCGGTTCAGAGGTGCTGCCTAGACAGCTGCAGCTGCAGGGCTCTTCCAGCAGGCAGCAGGGAGGTGGCCCAGGGGCTGGGTACTTTACCCTGCAGGTTGGAGTTGGTCCCTGGGTGGTTTTCCAGGATATACTTCTTCAGCGCTGTGGTGGAGCAGGTCTTCGGTTCGTTCATGGCCGCAATAGCAGACAGGATGGCATCTTCCATCACAGTCCCACCCAGCAGGGGCTTCTCCCCTGACTTCTTCAGCTATTTTCCAAGGAGGAAGAGAAAAGCATCAAGACAAAATTCTCCCAAACCAGGTCAGGACAAGCTCCTCTGCAGCAGGTGTGTCGGCGCTCCTGCATGAGCACAGATACGTCGGACATTAAAAGCCTGCCGAGGGAAGGCAGCTCTCCCAGCTCCCACTGGGGGCACAGGCCAGGCCAGGCCTGCTCAGGCAGCTGGCCTGCAGGAGGGCTTTGGGTTGGTTACACCGTCCCAGGCCCCACACACACCACAAGCATGTGGCAAGCTACGAGGCCCGTCGCTCAGGGAAGGGAAGGCATCGGATCTGTCTCCATCCCACAGACCCAATGTACCCAAGGGAGTGGTGGGGCGCAGAGGGGAGGAGAAGGCACTGCAGGCAGCTGGGGACCTGCTGCACTGGCAGGCAGGGCTGGAGAGGAGAGCTTACCCCACCAGCTCCCCTACTGTGCCAGTGTGTCAGAGCTGAAGCAGCCTGGGGAGCACATGCTAAGCAAGGAAGGGTCTGCTCCAGAAATGCAGACCAAGAGGAGAGTCAAAGCCCTCCTGCTTCAGGGTCTGACAGCTCCTGACCAGGCCAGGCTGCTGAAGAAAGGTGTCCCCAGGAAAGCAGGGGGGAAGTGGAGGTTAACTGCAGTCCGAGGCTGGTGAGCAGCCCACAAAACAAGATGAACTCTGGCTCTGACCTGGAATGTCCCAGAGGCTCCCTTGCCTGTGATCTGCTCTAACTGGCCCTTCTCTACAGCTCTCTGCAGGGCGTTCTTCAGCAGCTGGGGTCTGAAACACAGGAGGAGAAAGCTTTAGTGACACACAGCGACAGCTTAGCAAACAAACAGAGCAGCGAGGCGTTCGGGAGCCAGCCGAGCCGTGCTCAGGGGGCCGCCTGCCTGCCTGCAGACACCTTAATGGAGAGCTGTCAGCAGCTGCCGAGCACAGCGCCACAGCGGCGCCAGAGCAAAGCCACCGCAGCGCTCGCCTGGGGCCGCTGCCTCCTCAGACAACCTTCACCCAGGGACAGGGCCTCAGCCACCTCCCTGCACAACCCAGTCCAGGGCTTCACCACTCTCATGGGGAAGAACTTCCTCCTCCCCTCCAGCCTCAATCTCCCCACCTCCAGCTTCATTCCATTCCCCCTAGTCCTAGCACTGCCTGAGATCCTGAGCAGTCCCTCCCCAGCCTTCTTGTAGGTCCCCTTCAGATCCTGGAAGGCCACAATGAGGTCACCTCAGAGCCTTCTCTTCTCCAGACTGAACAGCCCCAACTCCTTCAGTCTGTCCTCACAGCAGAGCAGCTCCAGCCCTCTGCTCCTCCTCCTGGCCCTGCTCTGGACACCTTCCAGCACCTCCACATCCCTCTTGCCATAGGGGCTGCAGAACTGGAGGCAGGACTCCAGGTGGGGTCTCACCAGAGCTGAGCAGAGGGGCAGAATCACCTCCCTTGCCCTGCTGGCCACACTTCTGCTGCTGCAGCCCAGGCTCTGCTTGGCTTTCTGGGCTGCAAGTGCAGACTGAGAGCTCCTGGGGAGCTTCTCCTCCCCCAGCACCCCCAAGGCTCTCTCCTCAGTGCTGCTTTCCAGCCAGTCCCTGCCCAGCCTGCATTTGTGCCTGGGATTGCCTCCAGCCAGCTGCAGGACCCTGCCCTTGCTCTTGTTGAACCTCCTGAGGTTGGCTTGTGCCCACCTCTCCAGCCTGCCAAGAAAGCACCTTTGGACTCGGCTCACAAACCAGAGGCTGAGCACAAGCCCCCAGGGGAGGTGAGGCCCAGGGTTTGCCTAGATGTGCTCTGTCCTCACCTCCTTGAGCCGCTCTGGATGGGCAAACTTCAGGAGTTCTGTAAGCCCCAGCATCCAGAAGCAAGTGGGACAAGGTCTCAAGGGGAGACCTTCACATCCACACCACTAAAGGCATCTGGGTTTTTTTGGGTGGAGGCTGAGTGGCACAATGCTGCTGTGGGCATCAGGAACAAAGCCTGGGCGTGGAGGGATGCAGGAAAGGCATAGCCTTTACACTACCACAGGACTGGTTGGGTTGGCAAAGGCCTCGAAGATCATGGAGTCCAACCAGCCATTAAACCATGTCCCTAGGTGCCATGGCCACAGGTTTCTTGAAGACTCCCAGGGATGGGGACTCCACCACCTCCCTGGGCAGCCTGGTCCAGTGCCTGACCACTCTTGCAGGACAGAAATTGCTCCTCAAGTCCAACCTACACCTCCCCTGATGACACAGGAGCCCGGGGGGGGGTTAGTCTCTTCTCTCCGGTAACAGCTCTCCCGCAGGCTCCAGCACCCAGAGCCCCACCTGCCAGCTGCAATACTGAATTGAGAGGCAGAGCCAGAGGAAGGCTGCTCTTCACTGCTCCTCCTCAGCCCTGTGTGCTCCTGTACCTACCTGATATCTACTTTGAGCTTGGGGTAATACCGAGAGACGTATTTCTTGATCAGGCTGTAAGAGGCTTCCTTGGGCTCACAGAGGCGAGTGAAGGCCAGGGGCAGGACATCTTCCAGCTTGACTTGCTGCTCTGCAGGGGAGGCTGAAGTGCTTTTCTGGAATACACAGACTTTGAGCCATCAGTGAGGTCTAAAACTCTGGAGTTTTTCTGAGCCAGCCATGCACAGAGGAGGAGAAGTGCTCCTGGCACCGGCCCCAGAGCTGGCAAACAACGCTCTGCAAGGCAGCACTTTCCATGAACAGCTTCAGAAGTTGGACAGCTTGAGTGAGATCCAGCAAAGGTGGCTGGAGCTTTCAGGGGAGCAAGAGGAAAGTTTCACCAGTGTCAATTGCTGGGTGTTTAACAGCATAGAGTCACAGATTGCCTCGGGGTGGGAGGGACCCTCCGAGCTCATCTTGTCCAACCCCCCCTGCACTCAGCAGGGACACCTCCAAATGTGATCAGGCTGCCCAGGGCCACAGCAAGTCTGACCTTGAATGTTTCCAGGGATGGAGACTCCACCACAGCCCTGGGCAACCTGTTCCAGTGTCTCCCCACCCTCACTGTGCAGAACTTCCTCCTGATGTCCAGCCAGTTTCAAACCATTGCCCTCATCCTAATGCTACACCATCTGCACTTCCAGCCACTTCCTTCCTCCATCTGCAGACCTTTGCCCCTGCTGCTGTTGGGTGAGACAGGTGAAAATGACACAGGCTGAGGGGGAACTCAGAAACTAAAGGCAAGAGCTGTTCACCCAGGGCAAATCCTCCCCCAGCCAAACAGCTGAAGGGGAGTGCAGGGCTCTTTTGCTTCCATGACAAAAGAGAATCTTGACTGAAGGGAGCACTCCCTTCTGAACTCTCCTCCAGCCCTCTGCTACTTTGAGGAGGAAGTGACTGGGGGGGAGGAAACACCAAAACCAACCACCACCAGTCTTGTTCTTTCCAGCAGTCTGTTCTTTACACAGCAGAGACCCTGGGATAATGTGCTGCAGTTGAATGATTTTGATGCTGAAGAGCAGCAGCTTTGCAAGCAGGCAGGCAGATGAGGGTGCTGCTCACCCAGAGAGCTGCTGGGCTGGGAGCTGAATTCACCAGAAACAAAAGCAAGCTGTTTGCTTTGCTGCACCACAGAGAAGCAACTCAGAACAAAGACAAAGATAGGCTGGGAACAGGAAAAGTGATGTGTTAGCAGGGGCCTGGCTCCAACTGCTGGTGGAGCCAGTGAGCTCTGTTTGAAGTTACACTGCAATTCCTTCAGTGCCCTGGCACCCAGTGAGTCCCTGCCCCCCCTCAGCTTCAGGGCTTTTGGTCTCCCCAGTAACAGAGAGAGACAAGCCCCAAGGTGGTACAGTGCTCTCTGGCTTCCCCTGCCTAAGCTGGAAGGGGAGCAGCAGCTCCAGCAGAGTTTTGTAGTTGCAGAGTGGGAAACATGTTTCCTACACCCAGCACAGCAGGGAGAGGAGAGCAGCGGTGCTGGGGCCACAGCTCATGGGAAGGAGGAGGCTCTCAAGGCCCCACAGCCCATTTTCCTCCCTCAGAACACCCAGCAGCAGCTTTCTAACAGGAACCTTAGGGTATTTTCCTCTTCCTCCCTCTGCCCTCACAGCTGATGGGAAGAATGTTCCTTTGACAGTCCTGGAGGCTTCCCTTTAGCCATGCAAGAAATAAAACAGCAGCAGCAGGAAGCTCTCTTCCAACACCTGAGAGGCATCTCTCCCTGACAGGGAAAGGCAGGAGAGGAGCTTCATGGCCACTCAGTTCTCTGCCTCTGAACCAAAGCCCAGGGCTTGGGTTTAGGACTCAGATTTTGATTCTCTCACTGGGTTTCAATTTCTCACTCCAGTGGAATGAGTGTTTTCCTTACTGTGCCTGGGGAGGAACAGGGCAGCAAAGAGGGGAACGCTGTTTGGGCCCTTGGTAAGAGCCCTGTGGTGCAGTGCAGAGTGCTGTTTCAAGTGATCCATCTCACCTTTCTGTCTCTGGATTTTGGAACAGTTTTCCCTGCATTAGATACCACAACAAAGCTGCCAGAAGCTCCTTTTCCTTTCACCTAGTTGAAAAGAGAAATCCATTTCAGTCTTTAAGAAAGTCACTCACAGGCACAACAGCCTGAAAGAGGTGAAGAGACCTCACCAGGCAGACCTGGAATGCAGCCACCCTGGCAGGGGGCTGTGATGGCAGAGGCCTGATCTGAGCTCACTGACACATCACCAAGATCAGAAACCACAGCCAGACATTAACAGCATGCTCTGCTGTGCTGCCCAGGAGGCCCCCACAGCTATCACAGGCATAAACCCCAGTGCTAGGAGAAAGAGGACCACACCACCATTTTGGTTGGAGAAGATCTTTAAGATCACAGAATTAACCAGGCTGGGAGAGACCTTTGAGATCACCAAGTCCAACCTTATCCCCCAACACCATCCAATCAACTCAACCATGGCACTGAGTGCCTCATCCAGGCCTTTTTTAACCACTTCCAGGGATGGTGGTTCCACCACCTCCCCAGGCAGCCCATTCCCATGGCCAATCTCTCTTGCTGGGAAGGATTTCTTCCTAAGCAAGCAGATCATTGAATCCAACCATTAACCCAAGTGCTGCTGCAGAAGGGGTGCTGCTAGACTCAGTTTGAAGACACATGCTGCTGCAAGGCTACCCCACCTGCACAGCAGACAGCCCTGCAGAGGGTCTGGTGCACAGGACAACGCTGAGGTTCTGTTGGGCTCTAGCAAAGTGGAGACAGAGCTTCACTGACCCCCCCCAGGGGGCACAGGGCCGCCCCAGAGGCTTGCCAGTGGACTTTAAGGAAGTCCTATGTGATAAAAGCCACCTCCAGCACTGCTCTAAGCTCACCTGCCTAATGATTCCCCTCTCCAGCTCCCTTTTCAGTGCTTGCTTCAGCAGGTAGCCTCTCCTCTCCAGGTCCAGGGAAGGGTACTTGTGGATGATGTATTTCCGTATGGCCACGACCGAGGCGCCGCTCTTCTGGAAGCAGGCCTAGGGCAGGGGCAAGGAGTCAGCAGAAGCCTGCACTGCACTCACCTGGCTGTGGGGCTGCAGGAACACAGGCTGCACCCAGGCACCTGGGCCAGCACATCAGCACAGCCTGCCAGGGCTGGCCTTTTACACAGAATCATAGAATGGAAAAGACCTCAGAGCTCAGCAAGGCCAAGCTGTCACCCAGCACCTCCTGACAACCAAACCCTGGCTCCAAGTGCCACATCCTGAACACCTCCAGGGGTGGGGACTCCACCACCTCCCTGGGCAGCGCATTCCAATGGCAAATCTCTCGGTGAAGAACTTTCTCCTCACCTCCAGCCTAAACCTCCCCTGGCACAGCTTTGAGACTGTGTCCTCTTGTTCTGGGGCTGGCTGCCTGGAAAAAGAGCCCAACCCCCAGCTGGCCCCAACCTCCCTTCAGGGAGTTGGAGAGAGCAAGAAGGTCTCCCCTGAGCCTCCTCTTCTCCAGGCTAAGCAACCCCAGCTCCCTCAGCCTCTCCTCCCAGGGCTGTGCTCCAGACCCCTCCCCAGCTTTCTTGCCCTTCTCTGGACACCTTCCAGCAGCTCAACCTCTTTCCTAACCTGAGGAGCCCAGAGCTGGACACAGGACTCAAGGTGTGGCCTAAGCAGTGCTGAGCACAGGGCAGAAGGACTTCCCTGCTCCTGCTGGCCACACTCTTCCTGCTGCAGGCCAGGATGCCCTTGGCCTTCTTGGACTCAAAATATGACTCACAGAACAGAAGGGGTTGGAAGGGACCTCCAGAGATGATGGAGTGGGAGCAGGGTCGCCTAGGGCAGGTGACACAGGAATGCATCCAGGCAGGCTTGGAAAGTCTGCAGAGAAGGAGACTCCACAACCTCTCTGGGCAGCCTGTTCCAGGGCTCTGTCACCCTCAGTAAAGAAGTGTTGAGGTGGAACCTCTTGGGCTCCAGATTGTACCCATTGGTCCTTGGCCTATCACTGGGCACCACCACAAAGAACCTGCCCCCTTCCTCTTGACCCCCAGCCTTCAGGTATTGATAGACACTGATCAGATCCCCTCTCAGCCTCCTCTTCTCCAGCCTGAACAGCCCCAGGGCTCTCAGTCTTCCTTCACAACAGAGATGTTCAACCAATCATCCTTGTAGCTCTCCACTGGGCTCTCTCCAGCAGATCCTGCTCTCTCTGGAACTGGGGAGGCCAGAACACAAAGATTCCAGGATTCACCTTCTGCAGAGGTCTATCAAATGCCCCTCAGGAGCTGCTGTGGGGGTGTTTCCATGCAGAGCCTTTTGGACATCTTCACAGAATGTCAGGGGCTGGAAGGGACCTCCAGAGATCACCCAGTCCAAGCCCCCTCCCACAGCAGGGTCACCCAGGGCAGATACCCAGGAACACATCCAGGCAGATCCTGAATATCTCCAGAGAGGGAGACTCCACAGCCCCCCTGGGCAGCCTGCTCCAGGGCTCTGTCACCCTCACAGGGAATAAATCTTCCCTCCTGTTTCCATGGCACTTCCTATGTCTCAACTTCCACTACTGCCCCTTGTGCTGGCATTGGGCATCCCCCAGCAGAGCCTGGCTCCAGCCTCTGGGCACTCACCCTGCACATCTTCATCCCCAGCAATGAGGTCACCCTCAGGCTCCTCCTCTCCAAGCTCCAGAGCCCTCAGCTCCCTCAGGCACTCCCCATGAGGAAGATGTTCCACTGCCTTCAGCATTGTTGTGGCTCTGCTCTGGACTCTTCCAAGCAGTTCCCTGAGGTCCTTTTTGAACTGAGGGCCCAGAACTGGATACAAAACTCCAGCTGCAGCCTCAGCAGGGCAGAGCAGAGGAGGAGGAGAACCTCTCTGGACCTATTAACTACATGCCTTCTAACCCACCCCAGAATGGCATTGACCTTCTTGGTCACCAGAGACTGGTCAAGGTAAATGGAGTTCAGTGTGGCCAGAAGGCACCACATGAAGTGCTGACAGCCACCAGCCAGGTTGTGCCACCCTAGCTGCTCCTAACAACAGAACTAGGGAGGGAAACAGATTCTAAACAAAGACAACAATCAAGAGGGCCATCACAGCCTCAGGTTTCAGCTCCAGGGGCTTCCCCAGGCACAGGCAGTTTCCAGCACTGCAGCCTGCACCATCAGCAAAGCTGGGAGTGTGGATTTCAGGCAAGCAAATGCTTCTGCTTTGTGACAGATGAAGAGGAGAAGCATTTGCCTGCTGCTTACCCTGATGGCCTCAGTCAGAATCGCATCCATCTTGGGGCGGGAGGTGGCAGCCATCTGAGTCTGCTTCTGTGCTCTGGCTAGCTGGCTGGCAGACAGAGTAGCCCAGGCAGGAATGGTCTTCTTCACCTTCTTCTCCTTTTCCTTGGACTGATCCTTCTCACTTAAGAACACAAGGAGACAGTAAGACAACAGGCACTGGAAAACAAGGCAACAGCAGAGTGGCAACAGCAGCCCAGCAGCGCCAGCCCACCCCAGCTGGCACTGAACACCAGCCCCAGAACACTTGGCTCTTCCTGGTGGAAAACACTACCTGGATAGCCACATCCAGGTGCTAGAAGAGCAGCTACACCTGACTGGTAGCTTCCTCCTGGGAAATAGGACAGGTCCTTTAAAGAGGTGCTCCTATTTCCCCCCTGGAATCACTGAGGTTGGAAAAGACCTTTAAGCCTGAGCCAAGCCAAGTCTGTTCTCCTTGCCCCCCAAACCTGACTGTCCCCAGACCCCTCCCCAAATCCCTGAATTCAGCACTAGGCAACACTTACTCCTTTTTGGTTTCTTCTGAGGACTTGGTTTCCCCCTTCCCTTCATTCTCAGGTTCCTTTGGCTGTTCTGCCTCAGCAGATGCAGCAGGCAGGGTTTCATTCTCTTGCTCTTCTCCAGCAGAGGCAGATTCCTCAGAGGAGACTTCTGCATCTAGGAGATGTGACAATGCCTCAAGTTACTGCTCTTCAGGAAGGTGATGGTGGTGGGGGGGGGGGGGAATAACCAAAAAGCTTCAGAACATCCCCCCAAAGTAATTCCCCATCAGAGACTTTCTGTGCTCTAATTTCAAGAGGTGATTTGAATGCAACTTAAGTGACCAAAGCTACTTGACAAGAGCTTTGCCCAGGGGCAATCAGCCCTCAGCTGCCAGAGCAGCTTCAGGCAACACCCCTGGAGCATTCTCACCATGAACTCTTTTCCACTCTCCTCTCCACTCCACAAGTTACTAAGTGCAACCAGCCCCCATCAGAGAGCTCTGGGTGAGGAGGGGAGGAGGAAATCAGTACCAGGAAGCACTAAGATTTTTTTCCCCTGGGCTGAGGTTGATGTTTTTAACTCAAAAAGGTGAACCCCCCCCTACATTTCTACAAACCTGGATAGATACCTACAAGCAGCCTTGTTGATGAGCAGCTTGTCTTCCAACACCTCTGCTTCTGCAGCACCTGAAGGATTTCAACTCTCAATCACACTTTTCAAGAGCTGGCCAAGCTTCAGGTTGCACATGCACTGGCAGCAGCACTTTTCTAGCACAGCAGGATCAAACCCAGTCAGAAAGCAACTTCCCAAGCACAGGAACTCCAGCAGATTTAGCTCAGAATAGGTCAGAGGCTGGGCTGCCTGCTAGGTAAGGTGCATACAAATGGCCACTACCACTTGGTGTGTAGCTGCTCACCCTGACAGGTTTGCTGTCTCCAGTAAAGACCTTAAGCACTCCTGCTACATCCCTCTGCAGAGTGTTGCCGTGGAGGCATCATGCATGTGGAGCACACAGTGTAGGAACAACTAGTGTGATAGGCAGTGGATTTCTCTGGGACACCAAAGAGGGCCAAGTCAATAAAACTATCAAGAGGAGTGTGGGCAGCAGGGCAGGAGAGGGGATTCTGCCCCCTCACTCTGCTCTGCTGAGACCACACCTCCAATACTGCCTCCAGGTCTGCTGTCCCCAGAGCTGCTGGAGTGAATCCAGAGGAGGCCACAGAGATGATCCCAGGGCTCTGCTGTGAGCACAGGCTGAGGGAGCTGGGGCTGTGCAGCCTGGAGAAGACTTTGGGGGGACCTCAGAGCTGCCTTCCAATACCTGAAGAGATTCTACAGGAAGGCTGCAGAGGGACTTTTCCTGAGGGTGTGTGAGATAGGCCAAGGGGGAATGGTTTGAAGCTGAGGGAGAGCAGTGTTAGAGTGGAGCTGAGGAAGAAGTTCTTCAGTTCAAGGGTCATGAGACTCTGGCACAGGCTGCTCAGAGAGACTGGGGATTTGAACAACCAAGCCTAGTTGAGAGGTGTCCCTGCCCATGGCAGGGGGGTTGGAGGAGATGATCTCTGAGGTCCCTTCCAACCTGAGCCATTCTAGGATTTTTTGATGAAATGACACATCCAGAGAAACCTTGGTGAAGCTGCTCAGAGCAGATAGAACACAAGAGGAGAGGAGAGGTTCGGAGAGGAGAGGAGAGAAGAGCAGACGAGAGAAGAGAGAGGAGAGGAGAGGAGAGGGCAGAGGAGAGGAGAGCGGAGAGCAGAGAAGACGAGAGAAGAGGGAGCACGACAGCAGAGGAGAGAAGGGCGGGAGCACGACAGGGCGGGAGACGACAGGGCGGAGCAGACAGGGCGGGGAGCACGACAGGGCGGAGACGACAGGGCGGGAGCACGAGAGGGCGGAGACGACAGGGCGGAGACGACAGGGCGGAGACGACGGAGCGGAGCACGACAGGGCGGGAGCACGACAGGGCGGGAGCACGACAGGGCGGAGCACGACAGGGCGGGAGCACGACAGGGCGGGAGCACGACAGGGCGGGAGCACGACAGGGCGGGAGCACGACAGGGCGGGAGCACGACAGGGCGGAGCACGACAGGGCGGGAGCACGACAGGGCGGAGCACGACAGGGCGGAGCACGACAGGGCGGGAGCACGGCAGGGCGGGAGCACGGCAGGGCGGAGCACGACAGGGCGGGAGCACGACAGGGGGAGCACGGCAGGGGGGAGCACGGCAGGGGGGGAGCACGACAGGGGGAGCACGACAGGGGGGAGCACGACAGGGGGGAGCACGACAGGGGGGAGCACGGCAGGGGGAGCACGGCAGGGCGGGAGCACGGCAGGGCGGGAGCACGGCAGGGCGGGAGCACGACAGGGCGGGAGCACGACAGGGCGGGAGCACGACAGGGCGGGAGCACGACAGGGCGGGAGCACGACAGGGCGGGAGCACGACAGGGCGGGAGCACGACAGCATAGAACAGAACACAACAGAACAGAATACAATAGGAATACAACAGAATAGAACAGAACAGAATTAACCAGGTTGGAAAAGACCTTTGAGATCATCAAGTTCAACCTATCACCCAATACTCTCTGATCAACTAACCCATGGCACCAAGATGTGTCAGTAGCAGACTAAAGGCTTTGGTTTTCCACTCATTAACTCCAGGCTTCACTTTCAAGCGATGCTGCTGAAGCTTCACAACTTCTACCTTCACTCTGAAGTTTCCAAGGGATTGTGTTTGGCTGTATCTGGAGTCTCAGGGCTTTGCCACAGGGTATGAAGAACAAACCAGGGAGGTTCAGACTGAAAAAAAGAGTGGCTGCAAAGCACAGCTTGCCAATACCACAGCAAAAGGAGCTGAGCATTTTAATCCCCTGTGCTAGGTTAAATTAAACCCAGCCCAGGAGGGGGTGGGCTGAAAAAGAACTTAGCCCAGGTGGACAAAGAAACCTGCCCGGGGTGGGCAGAGAGGGGAGGGGTCCCCAGGTCAAAGTCCATTCCACTCCCCCTTCCTGCCCACAACCCTATTTAAGAGGAAGCCATTCACTGCCTCGCTCTCTTCTCCTGCCCTCCTTTTGCTGACCCCCTGCTGCTGCTGTTAGCCCTGTGGTGGGGCCTGGTCCAGGCTGCTGCAGGCTCCTAAGGACTGCCTCTAAAGAGAATCCACCTTGCAGCCAGAGAACCCTTTTGCATCTGGGTTTGTGTATATTTTTATCTACCCTTTTTCCTTATACCTTTGTGACCTTCCTTCTACTCAAATCCCTTTTCTGTTTTGTTACACTTCCCTTTCTTCTTCCAAATCGAGGCAAGAGTGTTTCTTTTGGAACTTTACCTCTCTTTTCTCCTCCTGCCTAATTTGTTTTCCCCCCCTGGAAGGAAGGGGAGAAGGGAGGCAACCTCAATCTGTTACCTTTTGGGCTGCTGGGCAAGCAGGGAAGCTTAATAGAATAATAAACCAGGTTGGAAGAGACCTTCAAGATCATCACATCCAACCCATCAACCAATCCAACCCACCTAAACAACTAACCCATGGCACCAAGCACCCCAGCAAGTTTCCTCCTGAACACCTCCAGGGATGGGGACTCCACCACCTCCCTGGGCAGGACATTCCAATCTCTCTCTCTGTGTAGAACTTCTTCCTAAAATCCAACCTAAACCTCCCCTGGTGCAGCCTGAGACTGTGTCCTCTTGTTCTGCTGCTGGGTGCCTGCCTGGGAGAAGAGACCAACCCCCACCTGGCTCCAACCTCCCTGCAGGGAGTTGGAGAGAGCAAGAAGGTCTCCCCT
This sequence comes from Melanerpes aurifrons, assembly GCA_011125475.1. NCBI lineage: Eukaryota > Metazoa > Chordata > Aves > Piciformes > Picidae > Melanerpes > Melanerpes aurifrons. The sequence goes on along the minus strand of WWNC01000042.1, from coordinate 1,980,121 downwards.
GAGCCTCCTCTTCTGCAGGCTAAGCAACCCCAGCTCCCTCAGCCTCTCCTCACAGGGCTGTGCTCCCCAGCTTTGTTGCCCTTCTCTGGGCACCTTTCAGCAAGTCAACCTCCTTCCTAACCTGAGGGGCCCAGAGCTGGACACAGGACTCGAGGTGCGGGGAGCAGCAAGGCCAGGCCAGCAGCAAGGCTTTTTGCAGGGGTTTCAGCACACAAGCTTGGGTTTGCACACAGATCCCAGCACCCCTACTGTACCTGCTTTCACCTCTTCCCCCTCAGCAGGTTTGCTTTTGGGAGGAGTTTCCCGGGAGGAGGAGTTGACGGAGCGGCGGATCGGCATCGCGTCCTCTTCAGCCTTCTACAAAGCACACAACAATCAGCAGGGGAACCGCGGGCAGCCGCCAGAGGCTTTGCAACGGGATTAAAGCAAAGCAGCGTTCTGGTTAGAGTTTTAGACTGTCCAGAGGTTTAAAAGCCAGGAGCCCTCAAACCAGCTTCTGGGAAGCGTACTAGGAGAGAGGAGAGGAGAGGAGAGCTGAGCTTGCCGCTCGGTTCCCAACGCCTGAGGAGTTGGACAAATCCAGCGGCTGGGGGGGGGCGAAGCAGGGGAGGGGAAGGAGAGCACCTACAGGGTGGATTAGGCTCCCAGCTGAGCTCCCTACCAGCGAGGGGAGAAAGTACCCTTCAGCAGGTCTGGAAGTGGAGGACTGATCCAAGGGCCAGCCCCTACCTCACTTAACTTGTCCGTGTGGATCAGCTGAGCTCCCGTTAAGAGTGGAAGCGCCTTATGATGCACGGGTTCAGCTTCAGACAGATCAGTCGCCATTTAAATTAATGTCTAGCCCCAAGTGCAGGTAATAGGGTTGGAGCCCCAGGTTTTTAACCCCAAGGACTTTTTCCTAATGGTTTTCCCAGTGCAGTGAGGAAGCCAACCTGAAGTACAGAAAAGATGTGGTGTGAAAATTAACCGCGGCCAAATCCGTCTGCGTCCAGGTAGCTGACAAACCAAAGGTTAACAAAGGAACAGCAAAGGGCAAACAAACGACTGGCAACGACTGGCAACCCACCTTGGCATTCCACATGGCTGCTAGAAACCTGCTAAAGGCTGGGCTGCCACGGAGGGAGCAAGCCGGGGGTGAGCCAGAGCTGCGGCCCGCTCCAGCAGACCCCCGCTGGAAGCGTGAGAGGGCTCTTCAAGGGGAGAGCAAGCGCTGGGGCAGGCAGATGTGGCAGCAGGCCTCCAGCAGGGGGCCGCTGGCTCGCTGACCTGGCTAAGATTAGCTGCTGACACACAGAGCCAGCCTCTGCCAGGCCGTTCCCCCTGTCGGGCAGCCAATGCCAATGGGGACCCGAACCATGCCCCGCCCAGCCTGAGCCCCGCGCAATGGAAAGAAACGAAGGAGTCACAGCAGCACAGCATCACCAAGGCTGGAAGAGACCTCAAAGATCACCGAGTCCAAGCTGTCACCACAGACCTCATGACTTCCAGTATCTGAAGGGGGCCTACAGGAAGGCTGGGGAAGGACTGCTCAGGATCTCAGGTAGTGATAGGACTAGGGGGAATGGAATGAAGCTGGAGGTGGGGAGATTGAGGCTGGAGGTGAGGAGGAAGTTCTTCCCCATGAGAGTGGTGAAGCCCTGGAATGGGTTGTGCAGGGAGGTGGTTGAGGCCCCAGCCCTGGAGGTGTTTGCAGCCAGGCTGGCTGAGGCTGTGGCCAGGCTGCTCTAGTGTGGGGTGTCCCTGCCCATGGCAGGGGGGTTGGAACTAGATGATCCTTGTGGTCCCTTCCAACCCTGAATGAAACTACGAAACTATGAAACTATGACCAAACCATGGCTCCAAGTGCCACATCCAATCCCCTCTGGAACACCTCCAGGGATGGGGACTCCACCACCTCCCCGGCCAGCACATTCCAATGACCAATGACTCTCTTGGTGAAGAACTTCCTCCTCACCTCCAGCCTAACTTCCCCTGGCACAGCCTGAGACTGTGTGTGAGTCCTTGAAGAAGGAGGTAACCAAAGCCACTGTCTCCACACCTTCCACACAGTCAAGCTTCACAAACCTCTCCTCCAAACACATGCACTGCCACTGGCACCCTTGGCCCTCACCAGCCTCAGCCCTTACTGCCAGTACACTTCCACAGCCTCTCTTACCTGTGGCCCATCCTGCCTCAGCCTGCCCTAAGGGGAGGTGCTCCACTATCTGCATCACCAACCAGAGGCTCTGCTGCCCCTGCACTTCCTCTTCTCAGCAAGAGCAAAGCCTCACCCCTAGCAAACCAGGACTGGCCCCATTCTCCCCCCTCCCCCTAGACTGTTCTCTCCCCTTCCTTACAGAGAACCAGCCAAATGCTGCCCATTTCTACCTGCTCTGGGTGCTGTTCTGCTCAGAGGAGAAGGCAGACACTTACCATGAATGTTCACTTCTAACAGGCACTTCCCCAGCCTGAGTGTCTTCCTCTTGAGCTCAGAGCTAACATCACTCCTGCCAGAGATTTCAAGGTGGCTTTCACCACAGTGTCAGCTCTTTGCCCTGAATTCTCCATTGGGTGGGGGGGAGCTCCATGCACATCAAAACCATCTCAATTACTCCACATTCTTACCCAAAAATACTACTCAGCAGTGGGGGCTCCTAATCAAACAGCAGGACTCTCTCTACCTCAGTTATTTTCCCAGGCAGACCCAAGCCCAGCTCAATCCCCAAGCTAAGTGGTTTCCATTTAGAAAGCAGCAGCAGAGGAAGAAGAGCTGAGGGGAACTCAAGGCTAAGGTCATGGAATCCCAGCATGGTTAGGGGTTGGGAGGCACCTCTGGGGATCAGCCAGTCCAACCCCCCTGCCAGAGCAGGATCACCCAGGGCAGGTCACCCAGCAACACATCCAGGTGGGTTTTGGCTGTCTGTAGAGAAGGAGGCTCCACAGCCTCTCTGGGCAGCCTGCTCCAGGGCTCTGCCATCCTCAGGGGGAAGATCTTTTTCTCCTTTTGTTTATGGGGAATCTCCTGGGTTCCAGTCTGTGTCCACTGCCCCTTGCCCTGTCCCTGGACACCTCCTGACACTCACCCTTTAGACATTCCTAAGCACTAATGAGAACCCTCTCAGTCTCCAGGCTCAAAACACAGCCAGATGTCTGCAGACACTGCTGATGCAAGAGGCTCCATCACTGCACCTCCAGGAGCTCCTCCACATGGGCACACTGAACTGGTGCCACTGCTGCTTGCAGGTGGGTGCAGTGGGACAGCAGGTGCACACACCTATGGCACAACCAACCCAGAGAGCTTCCCTGCAGGAGAACCAGACACATGTGGCTACCCAGAGGATGGAGATGCCCTTTCTACAAGGAGCCCCACGGAAAAGGCAAGGGGCAGTGGCTGTAAGCTGCTCCTCAGGAGCTTCTGATTGCAATCCAGAAGAAAATGTGTCCCCATGGGAACAGTCAGACATTGGAATCACCTGCCAAGAGAAGTGGTGGACCCCCCTCCCTCCACAGGAGCTTGCCAGGCTGCTGGGCCAGCTCATTTCAACTCTGCCACCACCTAGACAGGTTGGACCAGAGGAGCCTTGGGGTCCCTTCCAACCTGGCATTCTGGGATCCTGTGAGCAGTGGGAAGCATTTCCACCAAGATGCTCTGAAAGAGCTGATCTAGCTGGCCACCCTCAAAACCCAGCACTCCTGACAGCCAAAGGCAGCCAATCCACTCCTGGGCCATCCACAACTGCTCCTGGGACCCCAAGCAGCCACTGTGCAAACTGACCACGAGCTGGGCCTGCCTCAGCACCAGCAAGAGTCAGCCAGGGGGACAGCCCCAGATGTGCTCTTCTGAGAGAAAACAGAAAGCTTAAACCAATCACCCAAAACACACAGCACATGCCACGAGCAAAACAAGCAAGGTGGATGAAGCTGTCCCAGGAGACTGCAGGGTGAGCCAGAAAAATAACCAATGGCCACCTAGGGACACCCAAACTCCAGCCCAGCACTCTGTCTGGGGACCTTCCTGAACCAGGGGTGGAAAGTCAGGAGGGGGAAATGCAATATTCCACCAGGCTCCAGCTGAGAATCACAGAGCTGTCAGGGTTGGAAGGGAGCTCAAGGCTCAGGCAGTCCCAAGCCCCCTGCCAGGGGCAGGGACACCTCACACTGCAGCAGGTGGGGCAGGTTTGGGCTAGGCCTTGAAAACTGAGCTGCAGATTTTGAGCAGAAAAGTAGAAAAGCAGAAATAGTTCACATTGGGTGTAAAAAGGAAACCAAGAGATTAGCACAGAATCACCAAGTTGGAAGAGACCTCAAAATCAGCAAGTCCAAGCTGTCACCACAGACCCCATGACTAAACCATGGCTCCAAGTGCCACATCCAGTCCCCTCCTGAACACCTCCAGGGTGGATTGGATGTGGCACTTGGAGCCATGGTTCAGTCATGGGGTCTGTGGTGACAGCTTGGCCTTGCTCATCTCTGAGGTCTCTTCCAACTTTGGTGATACTGTGAGACTGGGATACTGGGATACCACTGCTCTGGGCAACCTGGGCCCACCCTCAGTGTAAACCAATCCAGTCTGAATCTCCCTCTTTTGCAGGATCAAAGGATGTTAGGGCTTGGAAGGGACCGAAAGAGATCCTAGAGTCCAACCCCCCCCTGCCAGAGCAGGACCACACAATGCATCACAGGTCACACAGAACACATCCAGATGGGGCTTGAAAGGCTCCAGAGAAGGAGACTCCACAACCTCTCTGGGCAGCCTGCTCCAGGGCTCTGGGATCCTTACAGCAAAGAAGTTCCCCCTGGTGTTGAGGTGGAGCCTCCTGTGCTGCAGCTTCACATCCACTGCTCCATGCAAACAACCCAGCACCCAACAGAAATGCAGAGCAGCCCACACAGGAGCCTGTTGATTCCCTCCACATTGCCATGGCTGCAGCTTCTCCTGCTCCAAAGGCCAAGGCAATCAAAGGAGCAGGAGGATAATCTCCTGTTGGTTTCAAAGCACTGACAGTCAAGAGGCAAAGTCACAACCATCACCTAGTGAAAGCATCCCAGCTCAAAGGCCTGCTCTGGCTCAACCTGTTTCTTTCCAGGGAGGGATCAAAAGCAGTTTCTCTGGGCTGGGTGTGAAATGCAATAGTATCATAGTATCCTAGTATCAGTCATGGTTGGAAGGGACCACAAGGCTCAGCCAGTTCCAACCCCCCTGCCATGGGCAGGGACACCCCACACTAGAGCAGCCTGGCCACAGCCTCAGCCAGCCTGGCTGCAAACACCTCCAGGGCTGGGGCCTCAACCACCTCCCTGCACAACCCAGTCCAGGGCTTCACCACTCTCCTGGGGAAGAACTTCCTCCTCCCCTCCAGCCTCAATCTCCCCACCTCCAGCTTCATTCCATTCCCCCTAGTCCTAGCACTCCCTGAGATCCTGAGCAGTCCCTCCCCAGCCTTCCTGGAGCCCCCTGCAGCTCCTGGAAGGCCACAATGAGGTCACCTCAGAGCCTTCTCTTCTCCAGACTGAACAGCCCCAACTCCTTCAGTCTGTGCTCACAGCAAAGCAGCTCCAGCCCTCTGCTCATCCTCCTGGCCCTGCTCTGGACACCTTCCAGCCCCTCCACATCCCTCTTGCCATAGGGGCTGCAGAACTGGAGGCAGGACTCCAGGTGGGGTCTCCCCAGAGCTGAGCAGAGGGGGAGAATCACCTCCCTTGCCCTGCTGGCCACACTTCTCCTGCTGCAGCCCAGGCTCTGCTTGGCTTTCTGGGCTGCAAGTGCAGACTGAGAGCTCCTGGGGAGCTTCTCCTCCCCCAGCACCCCCAAGGCTCTCTCCTCAGGGCTGCTTTCCAGCCAGTCCCTGCCCAGCCTGCATTTGTGCCTGGGATTGCCTCCAGCCAGCTGCAGGACCCTGCCCTTGCTCTTGTTGAACCTCCTGAGGTTGGCTTGTGCCCACCTCTCCAGCCTGCCCAGCTCCCTCTGGATGGATCCCTTCCCTCCAGCTGTCTGCTGCACCACACAGCTTGGTGTCATCAGCAACCCTGCTGAGGCTGCACTCAGTGCCACTGCCCATGGCACCCACAGGGATGTTGAACAAGCCTGGGCCCAGGACTGATCCCTGAGGGACTCTGCTTGTCCCTGGCCTCCCCTGGGACATGGAGCCATGGACAGCCACTCTTTGGGTGCAGCCATCTGAATTGAGTGTTTCAGAAAGATAAAGCAAATTACTTAGAAGGCTTTGCAACAGCACTGCAGAAAAGCTCCCACTGTCCCCTCCCAACAAAGCAGCAGCTTTCCTTCATGGAGAAACCAAGGGGCCCAAAGCAGCTGGCACCAGGACACCTCTGGGGCTGCTCTTCTGCAGGCTCAACAGCCCCAGGGCTGTGGCAATGCCAGCAACGAGTAGTGTGAGCAATCTGGCAGTGCAGGCAGAGCCTGCACTGCCAGATTGCTCACACTGCTCGTTGCTGGCATTGCCACACAGGGCTCTCAGCTTTTCCTCCTCACAGAGCTGCCCCAGGCCCCTCAGCAGCTTTGGAGAAGTTTTTAATGCCTGACTGGAAAGCAGTCCCTGTGCTTTGCCTTTGCACAAGTGTCAAAGGGAGAAATGCTGTGCTCAGGAAGCTGAGGGGGCAGGTTTCAAGGTGGTTCTGGTTAACTCTCCTGCACACTGAAACCTGACCAGAGGAAAAACAAAGCAGTCACATCAGCAGCAAAGGAGTCAGCAGGACAGAGACCCCTTCAAAAAGCTGCCTGGAAGTACAGGGAGTAACTCCTGACACAGCTGCTCACCCCCTTCCCTATGGGTCACCTGCCCAGGCTCACAGGATGTCAGGGGTTGGAAGGGACCTCTGGAGATCATCCAGTCCAACCCCCCCCTGCCAGAGCAGGAGCAGAGAATCCAGCACAGGTCACACAGGAACACATCCAGGTGGGGCTGGGAAGGCTCCAGAGAAGGAGACTCCACAACCTCTCTGGGCAGCCTGCTCCAGGCATCTGGGACCCTCACAGTGCAGAAGTTCCTCCTCATGGTGAGGTGGAACCTCCTGGGCTGGAGTTTATATCCACTGCCCCTTGTCCTGTCCTAGGGTACAGTGAGCAGAGCCTGTCCCTGTGCCTTCCCTCCTGACCCCCAGCCCTCAGCTATTGATAGACACTGATCAAATCCCCTCTCAGCCTTCTCCTCTCCACGCTAACCACCCCCAGGGCTCTCAGCCTCTCCTCCCCAGGCAGTGCTGCAGTCCCTTCAGCATCCTTGGAGCCCTCCCTTGGCCTCTCCCCAGCAGCTCCCTGTCCCTCCTGAGCTGGGGAGCCCAAAGGAGTCAATTCAGTGTTGGTCAACCACAAAGGAGCTGATAAGCCACACACCCCCCCACAGCCCCCCAGCTCCCTGGATTGCTAGATGAGGAGAAATGGTTGGGAATGTCCAGTGCCCCAGCTCAGGGAGGGACCACTGATGGCAGAACCAGCCAAAGGTACAGGGAGATGGCATAAGCAAATACATCCATTTCCACCTGAGCTACCAGCACAGTGTTAGGGGTGAAAAAAGAAAAGGGGGAAAAAAAGAGGCATTTTGGATAATATTTGGATAATATTTCAGCCTGGAGTCTCCCTACCAAAGCAGCAGACAAGAATGCAAGAAATGAGAGTGAATCTGAGGCAGATTTTGGCTGACTCCTCGAATTCCTGCTGCCTGTTGAAGGCTTTTCCAGCTGCTCTCAGGCTTCAGTCTCATTCAAGGGAAAATATTTCAGGATGAGGTAAAAAAAAACCCACCAGGCCTCAACCTTGGCAGGTTCACTGGCAGGCTGCTGGAAACTCCAGGTCACAAGGAGCCAGGCTAGGCTGCATGGGCTGAAAGCAAATATGCACTGGAGAAAGGAGGAAGCATGGCCAGGGCTGTGCCCTTGGGGGTGTCCACTTACTGTTACACAACCCAGCAGGCAGCCATGTGCTCTCCCACACAGGTGGGAGGTGGCACAGGGACACAGCAGGGCTGGAAAGAAGGCTTTGTGTTCATGCAGGCTGGAAGGCAAAGAGATGCAAAGCCACCAACCCCAGCAGGAGTGACTTGTTCAGGCAGAGCAAGAGAATCACAGAAGGGGCTGTGGTGGAAGGGACCTTCAAGATCATTCAGTTCCAACCCCCCAGCTCCCATGGGCAGGGACACCTTCCACCAGCCCAGGCTGCTCAAGGCCTCATCCAGCCTGGCTTTCAATGGTTCCAGGCTTGGAGCCACCACAGCTTCTCTGAGCAGCCTGTTCCAGTGCCTCACCACCCTCATGGGGAAGAATTTCTTCCTCATGGCAAATCTAAATCCAGCTTCTTCCAGGTTGAAGCCACCACCCCCTCACCCTGTCACTCCATGCCTTTGTTAGGAGTCCCTCTCCAGCTCCCCTGGAGCCCACTTCAAATAATGAAAGGCTGCACTAAGGTCTCCCTGGAGCCTTCTCTTCTCCAACTCTCTCAGCCCAGAGGCTTTGTGTGCTGTGGCAAAGGTTCCAGGAGAATCTGCTCCAGGCTCTTGCAGGCGAGACAAGGGTGAGACTGACACAAGGGTGAGATTGACCCAAAGGTAAGACTGACCCAAGGGTGAGACTGACCTAAGGGTGAGACTGACTTGCCTGTAGTTTAGTTTCAGAACACCTTGAAAAGCAAAGTAACTGACTTCCAGCAAGGGCTATTGATCAGTGGGCAGTTCTCTATCAATCTCTATAGCTGAGTTCTGCAGAAGAGCATTGACAGCTCTCAGAAGCTGCAGGGAAAAACAGCACAGGAAATGGTAATGTCCTTGCAAGGCAAACATGCCACAAGATTACCTTCTGGACTGCAAGCCCCATGACTGCCCCAAACCTTCTGGCTCCCTGAAATCCTTAAAGCTCTTCCCTAAACATCCAGCTCCAGGAGAAGATGCCAGTTTTGGGCTCCCCAGCTCAGGAGGGACAGGGAGCTGCTGGGGAGAGTCCAAGGGAGGGCTCCAAGGATGCTGTAGGGACTGCAGCACTGCCTGGGGAGAAGAGGCTGAGAGCCCTGGGGGTGGTTAGTGTGGAGAGGAGAAGGCTGAGAGGGATCTGATCAGTGTCTATCAATAGCTGAGGGCTGGGGGTCAGGAGGGAAGGCACAGGGACAGGCTCTGCTCCCTTGCACCCTGGGATAGGACAAGGGGCAGTGGATGCAAACTCCAGCCCAGGAGGTTCCACCTCACCATGAGGAGGAACTTCTGCACTGGGAGGGTCCCAGAGGCCTGGAGCAGGCTGCCCAGAGAGGTTGTGGAGTCTCCTTCCCTGGAACCTTTCCATCCCCATATGGATGTGTTCTGTGTGACCTGTGCTGGGTTCTCTGCTCCTGCCCTGGCAGGGGGAGTTGGACTGGATGATCTTCAGGGATCCCTTCCAACCCCTGACATCCTGTGATACCTTAGCAACCCCCTGGCCACCTAAACAGTTACAGAACAGCTTAGACAGCAATTTGTCCTTTACTCAACATATCTGTTAAGACTGCCTGCTCCACAAGGATGTTCCAGCACCTGCTGATCTCCCTCTTGTTTGTGCAGCTCTCTGAGCTGCCTGCTGTCAAGGTTAACTCAGACCAGCAGCATTTAGGCATTTAAAACAGCCTGCAAACATGCAGAGGAACAAAACACCTCACAGAAAGCAGAATTAAGGAGTCAGGGCCCACTTCTCAACCTTGTCTGGCAACCTGCTCAGAAATTCACTTCCCTTGCATCTGGCTGACTGTTCCTCCCCATCACTTTTGCTGCCACCCAGCAATTTTTCTGCTCACTTTGTCAGGGCCCTCCTGGAATCCCTGGGAGGAGTCCTCCTTAAGGGATCTCTCACTGCCTTGCCTCCTGATCAAGCCACAAGGGCTGGCTCTGCAGGTCTCCTGCAGCTCAGGCTCCCAGAGATCTGCTGCAGCCTGAGCCCCATGCCACTCCCAGCACCACAAACCATCTTGTCTCAATTAAAGTGTCCCAGTGCAAAGATCCAACAGCTCACCACATGCCAGGCAAGGAATGCTTTCACTTGACTAGTGTTCCAGTTTTCAGTTCCATCCCAGCCTTCCTGATGCAAATCCCGAGCGCCTCAGGGTTGGGGGAAGCACAGAAAATCCTCCCCCTTTTGGGCACCCCAGCACAGCCATTCCTGCCCCCCTGAGACCCAAAGGGGAGGCTTTTCTGCAGCTGAAGATGCATTTTCATTCCAGGCCAGCAGCCAATTTGAAGCTGGGACTCCAAATGCTGCAAGAGCAACCTGACTTGCACCTTGCCTGCCCTGCCTGCTCTCACAGAGCAAAGCAAAGATCAAAGGCTGCCCACAGAGCTGCTGCTTGCCCTGCAGGATCCAGGCACATTCCTCCAGCCAGGCTGATGCTCTGCCTCCCCACCAGGGACTGAGCACAGCTCTCTGCTAGGAGTTGATACCACAGCTCAAAGTCAGCTCAGCCTCAGCAGATGTTGATTAGAGCACAAGTAACAACCCACCCCTCGCCTCCACCACTCTTCACCCCCAAAGGTTCTCCATCCACCTCTGTCCTGCATGGCAGACAGCAACAGCAGAGCATCTCCAGCAACAGCAGAGCATCTCCTTGGCCTGGGTTGTCTTTTCCTAGAGCCAGCAGCTTTCCCTCACCATGCCCAAGCACACAGCCAAAGCACAAAGCCAAAGGTAGTGTGCCACTTCAGTTAGGCCACCACCACCACACCCAGAGACTCACCAAAACCTCCAGCTAAGAGCTGGCTACAAAGCTGAATTTCTGCTTGCCCAGCTCTCTAAAGAGAATCCAATCCCTCTCCACACTGATGCTCAGGGCTGGGGCAGTGACAGCCCCTGGGGGATGCCAGCTTTTGAACAACTCCTGGCCCCTGGTTCAGATTCTCCACCTGCTGCCACTGTCACGAGCAGCTGAGGAATGAAACAGCCTGTGAGCAGCACAGGGGGGCTGGGGGAAGTTTCAAACGGGTTTAGGTCACCAACTTCAAGCAGAGTCCACTGGGAAAATCCACTGCTGACAGCTCCACAGCCTGGGGTGGAACATTTTCATTCCAGGAGCCAGTGTTAGGATCCTGACCCTGGGATGAAAATGCAGGCTGCTAACAATGCACAGCAGGTAAGAGTCCTGCTGGGTAACAGCCTCCTCTGCTTAGAGGGACTGCATTTAGATCCTCTCCTTCCAAACTGTTGTTTATTATTCTTGGGTACAAACCCACACAGAACCACAGAGCTGTCAGGCCTGGAAGAGACCTTAAACATCACCCAGTCCCAACCCCCTGAAGGGGGCCTTGAAGGTCACTGAGTCCAACCCTGACCCCAGCCCTGCCAGGGCACCACTGAACCACAGCCCTCAGCACCACCTCTCCAGGGCTTTGAAACCCCTCCAGGGCTGGGGACTGCACCACTGCCCTGGGCAGCCTGGGCCAGGCCTGGACAACCCTCAAGGGGAAGAAATTGTTCCTCATGGCCAACCTAAACCTCCCCTGGGACAACTTGAAGACATTTCCTCTTCTCCTATGGCTTCTTCCTTGGGAGAAGAGACCAAGCCCCACCTGGCTCCAGGCTCCTTTCAGGCAGTTGTAGAGAGACAAAGGCTCTACAAGCAATCAGACATCCAGGAATCAGAGGCAAGACTTCCAGGGATGAGGCTTCCACCTCCTGCAGTGGATCTTGAGGAAGCAACAAACTGTCCAAAAGTGGTATCAGGGGAAAGCAAATCACAGAGCTGTCAGGGTTGGAAGGGAGCTCAAGGCTCAGCCAGCTCCAACCCCCTGCCATGGGCAGGGACACCTCACACCACAGCAGGTTGCTCACAGCCACCTCCAGCCTGGCTGCAAACACCTCCAGGCAGGAGGCTGCCACCACCTCCCTGGGCAGCCTGTGCCAGGCTCTCACCACCCTCCTGGGCAACAACTTCTTCCCAATGGAATGAAGCTGGGGGTGGGGAGATTGAGGCTGGAGGGGAGGAGGAAGTTCTTCCCCATGAGAGTGGTGAAGCCCTGGACTGGGTTGTGCAGGGAGGTGGTTGAGGCCCCAGCCCTGGAGGTGTTTGCAGCCAGGCTGGCTGAGGCTGTGGCCAGGCTGCTCTAGTGTGGGGTGTCCCTGCCCATGGCAGGGGGCTTGGAACTGGCTGAGCCTTGTGGTCCCTTCCAACCCTGATTCTATGATACTACTATGATAAAAGCTACAATTTCCTTGCAGTCTTCTCACACCTGACAATGTCCATCCAGGTAAAACTTCATTTGCTCTCCCTAATGGAAGTTAAAATCCTCAGAGCACCCTGGGTCACTTGTAACAAAAGCCTGGCAAAGGATTCCCAGGGCAGCTTCTGTTCAGAGGGAAAAGTCTGGCAACAAAAGTGACTCCAGCAGCTACCTATGAGCTGAGGAAAGTGCACAGTGCATGGGAGAGGAACTTAATTAGGAGGCACAGGCAGGCAAAGGGGAGGAAGGCTACAACAGCCAGCACATGGTTTCAAGGCTTGGGTTGGAAGGACCTTAAAGCCCATCCAGTCCCAACCCCCTGCCATGGGCAGGGACACCTCCCACTAGCCCAGGCTACTCAAGGCCTCATCCAGCCTGGCTTTGAACACCTCCAGGGAGGAGGCAGCCACAGCCTCCCTGGGCAACTTGTTGGCAGTGTCTCCTCACCCTCCCTGTCAAGCCTTTCTTCCTCATCCCCAGTCTAAATCTGCCCTCCTCAAGTTCAAAGCAGGTCAGAGCCCTCAGAAAAAGTCCCTCCCAGCTCTCCTGTAGCCCCCTTCAGGCACTGGAAGGTTGCTCTAAGGTCTTCCTGAAGCCTTCTCTTCTGCAGGCTGGTCTGAATTGGAAATGACCTTAAAGATCGAGTTCCAGCTCCCTCTCATGGGCAGGGACATGTCCCACCAGCCCAGCTTGCTCCAGGCCTCATCCACCCTTGCCTTAAATTCTTCCCTAGCAGAAATTCTGTGGTTTGCTTCTTTTTCTCTCTACCTGTTCCTCCTTCCCCAAGATTTCCCACTCTACCCACCAGTCAGTCTTTGCTGAAGAAAGTCAGTGCCACCAAACCACCTCCATTCTTCAACTGAACTCACCAGCAGTGTTTTCCTCTCCCTCCTTTGGAGCAGCTTTATCAGCAACACTGTTTATAAACAGGAGCACATCCCAAGCTCTCCTGCCTCAGTGAGGGAGCTGCCTGCCAAAGCCTGCTGGCCAACTGTTTCTTGAAGATGCTAAAACTATTATTTAGGCTAAAACCCAAGCAAACAAACAAAGTCAGGTGCCTGGAGATCAGACTGCAGCTATTTACTACTCAAAAGGCCTGATAAGAACTGAGATGTGACACAGAAACAATTCAGCAGCCAAGGAAGACTCCTGAAAAGAGTAACTGTGAAATGCCAACATGAAAGGACACAACCACAACCCCACATCCTCAAACCTCCCTTCTGCTGCAGCTCAGGCCCCTAGGATTTGCAGCCTCCCTTCTCCTGCAGCTCAGGCCCCTGGGATTTGCAACCTCCCTTCTCCTGCAGCCCAGGCCCCTGGCAGCTCAGGCCCCTGGGACTTGCAACCTCCCTTCTCCTGCAGCACTGGCCCCTGGGATTTGCAGCCTCCCTTCTCCTCCAGCTCAGGCCCCTGAGATTTGCAACCTTCCTTCTCCTGCAGCTCAGGCCCCTGGGATTTGCAACCTCCCTTCTCCTGCAGCACTGGCCCCTGGGATTTGCAGCCTCCCTTCTCCTCCAGCTCAGGCCCCTGAGATTTGCAACCTTCCACCTCCTGCAGCTCAGGCCCCTGGGATTTGCAACCTCCCTTCTCCTGCAGCTCAGGCCCCTGGGATTTGCAACCTTCCTTCTCCTGCAGCTCAGGCCCCTGGGATTTGCAACCTCCCTTCTCCTGCAGCTCAGGCCCCTGGGATTTGCAACCTCCTGCAGCTCAGGCCCCTGGGATTTGCAACACTCCTCCTCCAGCTCAGGCCCCTGGGACTTGCAACCTCCCTTCTCCTCCAGCTCAGGCCCCTGAGATTTGCAACCTCCCTTCTCCTGCAGCTCAGGCCCCTGGGACTTGCAACCTCCCTTCTCCTGCAGCACTGGCCCCTGGGATTTGCAGCCTCCCTTCTCCTCCAGCTCAGGCCCCTGAGATTTGCAACCTTCCTTCTCCTGCAGCTCAGGCCCCTGGGATTTGCAACCTCCTTCTCCTGCAGCTCAGGCCCCTGGGATTTGCAACCTCCTGCAGCTCAGGCCCCTGGGATTTGCAGCCTCCCTTCTCCTGCAGCTCAGGCCCCTGGGACTTGCAACATCCCTTCTCCTGCAGCTCAGACTCCTGGGATTTGCAACCTCCCTTCTCCTGCAGCTCAGGCCCCTGGGATTTGCAACCTCCTGCAGCTCAGGCCCCTGGGATTTGCAACACTCCTCCTGCAGCTCAGGCCCCTGGGACTTGCAACCTCCCTTCTCCTGCAGCACTGGCCCCTGGGATTTGCAATCTTACACCTCCTGCAGCACTGGCCCCTGGGATTTGCAGCCTCCCTTCTCCTCCAGCTCAGGCCCCTGAGATTTGCAACCTTCCACCTCCTGCAGCTCAGGCCCCTTTGCAACCTTCCAGGCCTCCCTGCAGCTCAGGCCCCTGGGATTTGCAACCTGCAGCTCAGGCCCCTCAGGCCCTCAGGCCCCTGGGATTTGCAACCTGCTGCAGCTCAGGCCCCTGGGACTGCTGCAGCTCAGGCCTCCCCTTCTCCTGCAGCTCAGACTCCTGGGATTTGCAACCTCCCTTCTCCTGCAGCACTGGCCCCTGGGATTTGCAGCCTCCTTCTCCTGCAGCTCAGGCCCCTGGGCAACCTTCCACCTCCTGCAGCCTCCCCTTCTCCTGCAGCTCAGGCCCCTGGGACTTGCAACCTCCCTTCTCCTGCAGCTCAGGCCCCTGGGATTTGCAACCTCCCTTCTCCTGCAGCTCAGGCCCCTGGGATTTGCAACCTCCCTTCTCCTGCAGCTCAGGCCCCTGGGATTTGCAACCTCCTGCAGCTCAGGCCCCTGGGACTTGCAACCTCCCTTCTCCTGCAGCTCAGACTCCTGGGATTTGCAACCTCCCTTCTCCTGCAGCTCAGGCCCCTGGGATTTGCAACCTTCCTTCTCCTGCAGCTCAGGCCCCTGGGATTTGCAACCTCCCTTCTCCTGCAGCTCAGGCCCCTGGGATTTGCAACCTCCTGCAGCTCAGGCCCCTGGGACTTGCAACCTCCCTTCTCCTGCAGCTCAGACTCCTGGGATTTGCAACCTCCCTTCTCCTGCAGCACTGGCCCCTGGGATTTGCAGCCTCCCTTCTCCTCCAGCTCAGGCCCCTGAGATTTGCAACCTTACACCTCCTGCAGCTCAGGCCCCTGGGATTTGCAACCTCCTGCAGCTCAGGCCCCTGGGATTTGCAACCTTCCTTCTGCTGCAGCTCAGGCCCCCTGGATTTGCAACCTCCTGCAGCTCAGGCCCCTGGGATTTGCAACCTCCTGCAGCTCAGGCCCCTGGGATTTGCAACCTTCCTTCTCCTCCAGCTCAGGCCCCTGTGATTTGCTTCCTTCCACCTCCTGCAGCTCAGGCCCCTGGGATTTGCAGACACCTGTGACTGTGAAAATAGTAGGAATAGAGGCAGGAAAGATTTGTGCTGAGCAGCATCCCCTGGTCTGGAGCTGTCCTCAGGCACCATAAGCTGGTGGAGCCAAGCCTTGCCTGGCCAGAGCTAGCCCAGGTGAGATTTTGGTACACTGCTCCTTGTAAGTCTTTGCAAGGTTCCCCCCCCCAAAACCACAGGCCTAAGTGACAACAAACCCAAAATAAACCTGCTGGCTCTGAACCTGGAATGGAAGTGCCTCTGGAACAGTCCTGCTGCAGAGTGGAATGTCACAGCCTTCCCTCTGGCATGTGCAATAAGGGCAGAAGGGTAATTAGCACTCATTAACAGGCTGTGACCACCGCGGGGTCTCAGAAGGGCCACATCCACCTCCGGCAGCACCGAGGGTTAAGATCTTCTTTTCGGCGGCAGAGCCACCCCGACGCCTTCGGCAGAGGCTCTCCTGGAGCGGCAGCACCGCTCCTACCTCTGCCCAAGTGAGTTTGGGGAAGGCACAACACAGCCCAGCAACCCCCAGGCGGGGAGGCTACTGCGGGAGCCAAGGCGCTTCCGAAGTTCATAAACAGCCATCGTTTATTGCGCCGCTCCCCCGGCAGCCCCTTCCAGCGCTGACCTTCCCCCCGCGGCCCGGGGCGCACCCGCCGCTGTTGACGGAGTGCCAGCGGCGCGGGAGAGCAGGGTGGTGACGCCCGCACCGCCCCCGCCAGAGAGCGCAGGGACGGGCCCCGAACGCTGCCGGGCCCCGCACGCTGCCGGGCCCCGCACGCTGCCGGGCCCCGCACCTCTGCCGGGCTCCGCACCTCTGCCGGGCTCCGCACCTCTGCCGGGCCCCGCACCTCTGCCGGGCTCCGCACCCCGGCCGGGCTCCGCACCCCGGCCGGGCTCCGCACCTCTGCCGGGCTCCGCACCCCGGCCGGGCCCAACCGCGCCGCCGCTCCGCCCCGCGCCCGCCGACACCCGAAGGCCGGGGCTCCTCCTCGGGCCTGGCTGGGGGCGAGTCCGGCACCCCGCGAGCCTCTGCAGGGTCGAGGGGAGCGGGCGGGGAAAGAGGCCGGGCTGCGCTGCCCAGCGCGACAACAGCCTCTGTCACGACAGGCCCCTCCCGAGGCCTGTCAGGAGGGGGCGCGGCACTGAAGGGAGTTCCCAGGCCCCTGCAGCGGCCCCAGCGCCTCACAGGCAGCCGCCCCACGGCCTACCGGGCCTAGTCCCCCCACCCCCTCCCCGGGGCCAGGATGGGGCAGGCGGGCGAGGCGGGGGGAACTCACCAGCGGGCCCGGCGGACACAAAGCGGCCCCTCTAATGGCGGCGGGGAACCGGCGGCTGGGGGGGGGGGGTCCGGGGGCAAAGGGGCGGGGGCGGGACCGCCGCGACGGGGGTGTGGCCGCGCGCGCGCGAGGTGGTGGGCGGGGCCGCGCCGGAGCCGGCGGCCAATGGGAGGCCGTGGGCATTTTTCGAACGCCGGCCCCCGCTCCCCTCCCCGCCTCCACGTCGCGCGCGACGGGGCGGGGCGAGGGGAAGGGAGAGAGGCGCGCGCGCGGACCCGCCTCGCCCGGCGCGACGGCGTGGGCGTCACGCGTGCGCCTGCGCGCGCTTTCCGCCGTCGCGCTGGGGAGCTTTCCCGCCCTTCTGCCCCCTGAGGGCGCTGAGGCGCCCTGCCCGCTCAGTCCCCCCAGCCCCCCCGCGACGCGCACCGCATCGCCCCTGCCCCGGCGCGCCCGGAGCCGGGCTGCCTGCCCCGGAGCTCTGCATCGCCCCTGCCCCGGCGCGCCCGGAGCCGGGCTGCCTGCCCCGGAGCTCTGCATCGCCCCTGCCCCGGCGCGCCCGGAGCCGGGCTGCCTGCCCCGGAGCTCTGCATCGCCCCTGCCCCGGCGCGCCCGGAGCCGGGCTGCCTGCCCCGGAGCTCTGCATCGCCCCTGCCCCGGAGCTCTGCATCATCCCTGCCCCGGAGCTCTGCATCGCCCCTGCCCCGGAGCTCTGCATCATCCCTGCCCCGGAGCTCTGCATCATCCCTGCCCCGGAGCTCTGCATCGTCCCTGCCCCGGAGCTCTGCATCGCCCCTGCCCCGGAGCTCTGCATCGCCCCTGCCCCGGCGCGCCCGGAGCCGGGCTGCCTGCCCCGGAGCTCTGCATCGCCCCTGCCCCGGCGCGCCCGGAGCCGGGCTGCCTGCCCCGGAGCTCTGCATCGCCCCTGCCCCGGCGCGCCCGGAGCCGGGCTGCCTGCCCCGGCTCTGCATCGCCCCTGCCCCGGCGCGCCCCTGGGCGCGCCCAGCCGGGCTGCCTGCCCCGGCTCTGCATCGCCCCTGCCCCGGCGCGCCCGGAGCCAGGCTGCCTGCCCCGGAGCTCTGCATCATCCCTGCCTCGGCTCTCCCGGAGCCGGGCTGCCTGCCCTGGAGCTCTGCATCATCCCTGCCTCGGCTCTCCTAGAGCCGGGGTGCCTGCCCTGCAGCTCTGCATCGCTCCTGCCTCGGCTCTCCCGGAGCCGGGCTGTCTGCCCTGGAGCTCTGCGTTGCTGCCCTGCAGATCTGCATTGCTGCCCTGGCCTCTTGCTTTGCCCAGTTCTCGCCGTTTGTGGTCCCTCCAGTGCCTGTCTTGACTGCCTCAGCCTCCTTAGCTCCCCACCTGCTGGTCTCCTTACCTGTGTGGCTGACACCCTGCCTCCTGTAGCACTGAATGGTGGGGACTGGAAGAGATCTCTGCTAGAACAGCATCTCCTACACTAAAGCACTCCAGAACCTGTCCAGCTGGGTTTGGAATGCCTCCAGAGACTCCACAACCTCTCTGGGCAGCCTGCTCCAGGCCTCAGCACCCTCACACCAAACAACTTCCTCCTGCTGGATTCCAGTCTGTGCCCACTGCCCCTTGGCCTGGCCCTGGGCACCACTGAGCAGAGCCTGGCCCCAGCCTCTTGCCCCCCACAGCTCCTTTAGCTCTTGCTGAGCATTGCTCAGCTGCCCTCTGGGGCTGCTCTTCTGCAGGCTCTCAGTCCCAGGGCTCTCAGCCTTTGCTGCTCCCAGAGCTGCTCCAGGCCCCTCAGCAGCTTCAGAGCCTCCCCTGGACTCTCTCCTGTAGAGTCAGAGAACGGTGCAGGTTGAAAAGGACCTCAGAAGATCATCAGGCTCAACCTTGCATAGGACAGTGAGCCTAGATGTGATTGAGCATCCTGTCCAACTGCATCTACAAAGCCTCCAGTGATGGGCACTCTGTGGCACTCCTGGAGAGTCAGAGAATTGACCAGCTTGGAAAAACACTGAGAGCTCATCAAGTCCAACCTATTACCTATCACCCAACACCTCCTGACAACCAAACCATGGCTCCAAGTGCCACATCCAGTCCCCTCCTGAACACCTCCAGGGATGGGGACTCCACCACTTCCCTGGGCAGCACATCCCCAGGGCCAATCTCTCTTGCTGGGAAGAACTTTCACCTCAGCTAGAGCATATTGCTCCCTACAGCTACCTGAAGGGAGGTTGGAGCCAGGTGGGGGTTGGTCTCTTCTCCCAGGCAGGCAGCCAGCACCAGAACAAGAGGACACAGTCTCAAGCTGTGCCAGAGGAGGTTTAGGCTGGAGGTGAGGAGAAAGTTCTTCCCAGTAAGAGAGATTGGCCACGGGGATGTGCTGCCCAGGGAGGTAGTGGAGTCTCCATCCCTGGAGGTGTTCAGGAGGGGACTGGATGTGGCACTTGGAGCCATGCTTTAATAAGTCAGGAGGTGCTGGGTGACAGCTTGGGCTTGATGATCTCTGAGATCTTTTCCAACCTTACTGATTCTATGATTCTAAACCTCCCCTGGCACAGCTTGAGACTGTGTCCTCTTGTTCTGGGGCTGGGTGCCTGGGAGAAGAGCCCAACCCCCACCTGGCTCCAACCTCCCTGCAGGGAGTTGCAGAGAGCAAGAAGGTCTCCCCTGAGCCTCCTCTTCTCCAGGCTAAGCAACCCCAGCTCCCTCAGCCTCTCCCCACAGGGCTGTGCTCCAGACCCTCCCCAGCCTCACTGCCCTGTTGTTGCTCCGTAGTTCCTGTGTGAGTTTCACTGCTGAGCTCTGGCTGCAAGCTGGAAATTCCCTGTCCCAGCACACTAACAAGCTCTCACTTGTGTGAATTATCCAGTTTCTGGTTCTGTTTCCTTGCAGGCAGCTCCTCTGCCTGGGCCTCAGCTGCCTGAGGTGAGGATTAGCACTGCAGAGGTGGGAGCCGTGGTGGTGCTCTCACCATGGGGGTCGGTTTAGGTCTGTGCAAAGCACACTGAGGTAAAAACCTTTTCCTGTGCTCTTGCTCCAGGCTGGTTTGGTTGTTGTTGTTTTGGGGTTTGGGTTTTTTTTTGCTAGGCCTGTGGACAGTTTGGTTTGTTTTTCTTCCCCAAATCCCTCTGCTTTCTCGTCATTCCATGTAATTAATTGTACCACTCCTCAGTTCCCTTCCCTGCCTGTTCTGGTCTTCCTTCCTGCCCTGAGTATGCTTTCTACAGACCCTCTCCAAATGCACCACAGAGCTCTGCATCTGCAGTCCCCTGCCCAGGCAGCTTCTCAGCTTTGCTTTCTGCATGGGGTGCTTGCTCAAGCGCTGCCAACCTCTCTCTCCATCTGAGCTGTTCCAGTTGCAGGCTGTGCAGGCACTAGCAATCCCCCTGTGGGTGGGAATCCCCTCTGTGAGAACTTTTTACAAGCATATAAACCATTCAGAGCACTGAATCACAGAAGGTCAGGGGCTGGAAGGGACCTCCAGAGATCACCCAGTCCAAGCCCCCTCCCACAGCAGGGTCACCCAGAGCAGGTCACCCAGGAACACATCCAGGCAGGTCTTGAGTGTCTCCAGAGAGGGAGACTCCACAACCCCCTGGGCAGCCTGCTCCAGGGCTCTGTCACCATCACAGGGAAAGAATTTCCCTCCTGTTTCCATGGCACTTCCTCTGCCTCAGCTTCCACCACTGCCCCTGGTGCTGGCATTGGGCATCCCCCAGCAGAGCCTGGCTCCAGCCCTGCATATCTTCATCCCCAGCAATGAGGTCACCCTCAGGCTCCAGAGCCCCCTCAGCTCCCTCAGGCTCTCCCCATGAGGAAGATGTTCTTCTGCCTTCATCATCTTTGTGGCTCTGCTCTGGATTCTTCCAAGCAGTTCCCTGAGGTCCTTCTTGAACTGAGGGCCCAGAACCAGGCACAATATTCCAGCTGCAGCTTCAGCAGGGCAGAGCAGAGGAGGGGGAGAATGTCTCTGGCCTATTAACCACAGCCCTTGTAAGCCACAAGAGCACCACAGAGGGCTCTTGCTTCTGCACTGGTGCTTTGAATATTCCTTGTCTAAGCTTTTCCCCCAATGCTTTTATCCCCCTACAGCACTGTACTACACCCAAGAGCATCACCTTCCCGAGCCAAGCTGCTGTGACAGTGGCCTGGCCTTGCTCAGTGTCTTCTTCTTTACTCCAGGTTATAGAACCATACAGCTGTTGAGGTTGGAAGAGACCTTGGAGCTCACCAAGTCCTCCCCTAGAGCTCACAATCCTACCACTAACCACCAAACCACCTCCCTCAGCACCACATCCCTGTGTCTTTTAAACACCTCCAGGGATGGTGGCTCCACCACCTCCCTGGGCAGGCTGTTCCAATCCTTGATAGCCCTTTCCATGAACAAATCTTCCCTAATGGCCAACCTGCTCCCCCCCGGCAGCTCTCTGTGATGCTTTGCCTTCCTAGAGCCCTTTGTCCTGCACCCCACAGCCCTGGAAGTGTCTCAGCCAGATGGCTCTGCTTTGCTAAACATGCCTGCCTTGCTTGTGAGCTCCAAACAGCAGCCCTGCAGCTGGAGTTAAATGTGTCCTTGGCCTTCCTCCCCTTGCTGTGCCTCTGGCAGGACAGGAGGGATGGGAAGGTGGAGGAGAGGGGAGCAGGAGGGAATGGGCTACTTCCTGCCGACTTTCAAGATGTGAAGAGGGAAAGGTGAAACCACCGCAGCTGCCCTCCCTTTGCTGGCTGCAAGCCTTTGTGTGAAGCCCCAGCACCTGCACTGCTGAGCCACAGAGCAAGCAGAGGAGGAGGAGGAAAGCTTTTGTGGTCTCCTGGGTTTGTCCCGAAATCCACCCCAGAGAGGAGGAGCTGCGGGCTCGGCACATTCCTCAGCAGTCACACGCCTGCTGCCCAGGAAGATGCCCCAGGGCAAGGCAGCTGCACCCCGCAGCGGCCCCAAGCCCCAGGCTCCAGCTCCTCTGCCCTGCTTTTTGGGCTGGCTCATCTCCTCTGCCTCCCTCTCCCTTTCCCTCACTAGGGCGCAGTAGAGAGGGGCAAGAGAACCTCCCTCTGCGCCCTGCTGGCCACACTCTTCTGAGCACCATTTGCCTTCTTTGCCAGCAGGGCACACTGTTGGATCAGACACAACCTGCTGTCCCCCAGCGCTCCCAGCTCCTGCTCCCTGGAGCTGCTTCCCAGCAGGTCCCCCCCTCCTCGCCTGTCCTGCTGCAGCAGGTTGTTGCTCCCCGGCAGCGGGACCCTACCCTTGCCCTGGTCGAACCTCCTGAGTTCCTCTGCCCAGGCTGCTGTGTCACAGCCACCTCCTGCCTGTGTTACAAAGCACCAGGCTGTGATGTGCATCTGTGTGACCCTGCTGGCGCCCTGCACCCCGCAGTCGGCTCCTGCTGACACCATCCTGCCCCTGCTGACACCATCCTGCCCCTGCTGGCTCTGCAAGCAGCCTCTTGGTGGCCAAACTCTGCTCCAGCAGTGCCCTGCAGCTCCAAACCTCAGCTCTGTTCATCTCCACTTATATTTAGGCCTTCCCTCTGGTGTCATCACCTTGAGATTTTGGGGAGGTTTTGGTTTCTTTCCATTTTCACCTCAAGGTTTGCACTTTTGGCTCTAGACTGTTAGAGGGCTTTGGCCCACAGCCCACCTGGCTCTGGGAGAACTGGAGTCCTTCTCCATTTCCTCCTGTGTCTAACCTCCAGCAGGCTGGGGAGCTCCTTCCTGCCTCCTCCCTCTTTCATCCCTGAAGCTTCACATTCTGCTGCTGCTTCCTCAGCTGCTCGTGCTTGGAGAAACAAATCCACTGTTCCCTGAGAGGCTTCTTGCCCTTAGCTCTGGTGATCCCTGAGTGAGCACCCCAGGGAGGCTGTTTTGGGTGGGCAGAAGCCTTCCTCCTCTGCCTTGATGTTGTGGCACCCCCAGCCACGGGAGGACATCTGTGAATTCACTGCTGGCTGCAGCCTGACCTGCTGGACTTGCACAGGGAGTGCTGCCCAGCAGAACTCTTCTGTAGACATCACAGCATCAAAGCCTTTCATCAGCTGGGGGCTCACTTGCCACTTGCTGCCCCACACTCCAGCTTCCAGCAGCAGCCTTCCTCCTGCAGAATGCAGAATGTGAAGTGATGAAGGCCTCCTCTGTGATGCACTGGTGCCACCCTTCAGCCCAGTGCAGCAGCTGGCAAGGGGGCAGAGAAGCAGGTGCCAACCAATGCTCTCCACAGACCACAGCAGCAGTTAGTGCAGCAGGCCACAGCCCCATGGTGGGCACCTGGAGGTGGCAAGCAGAGCTCCATGGAAAACACCAAGCTTGGAGTTGAGTTTCCTGGGACACTGGCTGGGGGCTGAGGGGGTTCAGCCATCTCTTGCTGTGGTTACCTTTCCATCCCCCTGGATTTCCTGCAGCAGGTTATCTACCCACAGAGCCTGGCAGCCAAGGAGGACCCTCTGGGCTGAAGCCTCCTCATGCCCAGGCTCCATCCCAGGGTTGTTGCAGCTTGCCTGTGGCCCCCAGGCCACAGCAAACTGTTGCTTGGAGGTTCCCTCAGCCTGTGGTGTCTTGTGCAAGCCTCCAGGCTGGCATCTCCTCAAAGCAAAGTGGTGTGCAAAGAGCTCCCACTCCTGCTGCTGCTGCTGGGCTGGAGGTGCCTCCCAGCTGGCCCAGCAGCAGGCAGCAGCAGAGGGCCAGCATCTTCCAAGGAGCAGAAAGGTCAGGCAATCCCTGCCAGCCTGACTGCATACAGCAGGAGCTTGGGGCCCTTGCCAGCCCAAACATCTCCTGATGGCTTCACCCCCAGGTAGCTCCCAGCAGTCCTCACCCAGCTCCTGCCACCTCACCACCAACCTGCAGCCCCCACCCAACCTGCTCAGTGCCTCAAGGCAGGAGGTGCTGGATCTGAGGGCACAAAAGCTGATTTGGAGCTTACTCCCCCCCAAAGTGCAACCCTCTCAGGTCTGTGAGCCAAACAAAGCCAGCAGCCCCAGGGGCACAGCTGTGAGAGCTGCTCTGCTCTGCAGCCACTGCTTCTGACCAGGCAAACAGCTCCAGGGCCCTTTGGCTGCAAGCCCAGGTGTGCTGGAAGGAAACACAGCACAGCAGTGCCCACAGCCACCCTCTTGGCCACCAGATGCCAACAGCTGCAGCTGGTTTTCAACCTTCCCAGGATGCTCAGTTTGTTTGCAGTACTTTTTAGAGGCTCTTTTTCCCCCCTTATCAGAAAAGAAACCCCAAACAACCCAGTCTGTAGGGTTGGAACCCAAAGCTCTGTGGGCTGCAGCAGTGCAGCAGTGACCTAAGTTAGCATTGGCTTAACCCTGCTTTGGGCATGCTAAAACCCATCCCTGTTCAGGAATCTTCTCCTGCTGCTGGGCCTCTCAGCCAGTCTCTGCCTCCTGCTGCCAGCTCCTGCACCAGGGAGAGCTGATGCTGCTCCCACACACCAAGGTCTGCTCCTGCACCTTGAGAGAATTAGGTTAAACCCTGAGAAGCTCCCCAGGAGCCAGCAGTGCCCTCATGCAGCCCAGAAAGCAAACCCCAGCCAGAGCAGGGTGGGCAGCAGAGGGGATTCTGCCCCTGGGCTCTGCTCTGCTCAGACCTCACCTCCAACCTGCCTCCAGCTCTGCTGTCCCCAGCAGGAGGAGGACACAGAGCTGCTGGAGGGAGCCCAGAGGAGCCCACAGAGATGCTCCAAGGGCTGGAGCAGCTTCTAGGTCACTTTCCAGGTCAGTACAGGCTCACAGGCTCCCTGCTGAGGCAGAGCAGGGTTAGAGTGGAGCTGAGGAAGAAGTTCTTCAGTCTGAGGGTGGTGAGGCTCTGGCATAGGCTGCCCAGGGAGGCTGTGGCTGCCTCCTGCCTGGGGGTGTTGAAGGCCAGGCTGGGTGAGGCCTTGAGCAGCTGAGTCTGGTTGAGAGGTTGCAGGAGATGGTCTCTGAGGCTCCTTCCAACCTGAGCCCCTCTGGGATTGTGTGCACAGCTGGGTTTGAGCTAGAAATGACCTTTCAGCTCCTCAGGTCCAACCTTTACCCTGACACTACCAACTCCCTGATTCCCCTTGGCTCCTAAAGGCTTATCCCCAGGTATTTCTTGGATTCTCATGCCCTACAGAAGAGGTGCTGCAAAGATCTGCTGGGACCAGAGGTTGGAGCCTGAGGAGCCACAGAGAGCCTGTGAGCCTGTACTGACCTAGAAGGTGACTGAAGAGCTACCAGAGCTTGGTCCAGGTGCAGGCAAGCCAGTGGTAAGTGATGAAGGAGAGCAGAGGAAGGAGTTTCAGTCCAGGAGTGGTGCTGGATGTGCTCCTTGCAGAGACACGCATGGGAACCTCCCACACCCACACCAGGACACCTCCAGGTCTCATACATGAGCTGCTTCCCAGTGCTCCACACACAGCTGAGCTGAGCTGGCTTCAGCAGGCACCCAGCTTGCCCTGCTGCTGCTTTGCAGAGCCTTCATGAAGTTCTGAAAGAAAACCCAACAGAAAACCTCTGAAAACTCCTTCCTGGCATCTGCAGGCCACCAGCAGGGCAGGGGCTCACCCCCTGGAGCATTTAAGAGTTCTCCCCTACCCACAGGCTCACTGTTCCCATTCCCTCCAGCTGCTGCTTTCCCCTTGCAGCCAAAACCTTCCAGCTCCCCAGGCTGCTCTGCCCAGATTCAAAAGCTCTGCAACCTCAGGTTGAGCAATGACATACAGCCCTCAGGGCTCTGGTGTTGCACACTCCTGTTCCCAGCAGGCTCTTGATGCTGCCCATCCTCAGAGGAAATGCTTCAGCTACACACCACCCCCTTGGCAAAGCTCTGCCTGCATTTATGTCCAGCTCACAGCCACTGAATGCCACTTCTCAGCTGCTGCAAACCACCTGCTGATGTGCTGGCTCACCAGTGGGAGGTGAGGAGAGCACCCACAGCTTCTGCACAGGCCCCACAAACACACCTCAGGAGCTGCTGTGGGTCACCAGTGGGGTGAGGAGAGCACCCACAGCTCCTGCACAGGCCCCACAAACACACCTCAGGAGCTGCTGTGGGTCACCAGTGGGGTGAGGAGAGCACCCACAGCTTCTGCACAGGTCCCACAAACACACCTCAGGAGCTGCTGTGGGTCACCAGTGGGAGGTGAGGAGAGCACCCACAGCTTCTGCACAGGCCCCACAAACACACCTCAGGAGCTGCTGTGGGTCACCAGTGGGGTGAGGAGAGCACCCACAGCTTCTGCACAGGTCCCACAAACACACCTCAGGAGCTGCTGTGGGTCACCAGTGGGGTGAGGAGAGCACCCACAGCTTCTGCACAGGTCCCACAAACACACCTCAGGAGCTGCTGTGGGTCACCAGTGGGGTGAGGAGAGCACCCACAGCTTCTGCACAGGTCCCACAAACACACCTCAGGAGCTGCTGTGGGTCACCAGTGGGAGGTGAGGAGAGCACCCACAGCTTCTGCACAGGTCCCACAAACACACCTCAGGAGCTGCTGTGGGTCACCAGTGGGAGGTGAGGAGAGCTTCTGCACAGGCCCCACAAACACACCTCAGGAGCTGCTGTGGGTCACCAGTGGGAGGTGAGGAGAGCACCCACAGCTTCTGCACAGGCCCCACAAACACACCTCAGGAGCTGCTGTGGGTCACCAGTGGGGTGAGGAGAGCACCCACAGCTTCTGCACAGGTCCCACAAACACACCTCAGGAGCTGCTGTGGGTCACCAGTGGGGTGAGGAGAGCACCCACAGCTCCTGCACAGGTCCCACAAACACACCTCAGGAGCTGCTGTGGGTCACCAGTGGGGTGAGGAGAGCACCCACAGCTCCTGCACAGGTCTAACAAATGCACCTTGAGACCTGGGGTAGGACACCCATGAGGTGTGAGGGAAGCAGCCACACCACCTCCTGCAGAGGTCTATCAAATGCCCCTCAGGAGCTGCTGTGGGAGTGTTTCCATGCAGAGCCTTTTGGACATCTTCACAGAATGTCAGGGGCTGGAAGGGACCTCCAGAGATCACCCAGTCCAAGCCCCCTGCCACAGCAGGGTCACCCAGGGCAGATACCCAGGAACACATCCAGGCAGATCCTGAATATCTCCAGAGAGGGAGACTCCACAGCCCCCCTGGGCAGCCTGCTCCAGGGCTCTGTCACCCTCACAGGGAATAAATCTTCCCTCCTGTTTCCATGGCACTTCCTATGCCTCAGCTTCCACCACTGCCCCTGGTGCTGGCATTGGGCATCCCCCAGCAGAGCCTGGCTCCAGCCTCTGGGCACTGCCCCTGCACATCTTCATCCCCAGCAATGAGGTCACCCTCAGGCTCCTCCTCTCCAAGCTCCAGAGCCCTCAGCTCCCTCAGGCACTCCCCATGAGGAAGATGTTCCACTGCCTTCAGCATTGTTGTGGCTCTGCTCTGGACTCCTTCAAGCAGTTCCCTGAGGTCCTTCCTAAACTGAGGGCCCAGAACTGGATACAAAACTCCAGCTGCAGCCTCAGCAGGGCAGAGCAGAGTGGGAGGAGAACCTCTCTGACCTACTGACCCCTTCTAATCCACCCCAGGATGCCCTTGGCCTTCTTGGCCACCAGAGCACACTGCTGGCTCATGGTCATCCTTCCACCCACCAGGACCCCCAGGTCCCTTTCCCCTTCTCTGCTCTCCAGCAGCTCAGTCCCCAACCTATCCTGATCCATGGGGCTGTGCTTTCCCAGGTGCTTTTGTAAGGCGAGTACCCACACCTGCAGAGGTGTAACACACACCCCTCAGGAGCTGCTGGGGGTCTCCAGTGACTGTTGTGAGGGCAGCAGCCACCCCACCTCCTGCAGCAGTCCAACCCATGCCCCTCAGGAGCTGCTGGGGGTCTCCAGTGACTGTTGTGAGGGCAGCAGCCACCCCACCTCCTGCAGCAGTCCAACCCATGCCCCTCAGGAGCTGCTGGGGGGGTGTTTCCATGCAGAGCCTTTTGGACATCCACAGACTGCCTGCTGCACAACTGCTGTGCTCTCCTGGGAGGTGGGAGGTGGCTGCTGTAGGAGCAGCTCCACTCCTGTGCAGGCAGGCAGGGTGAGAAGAGCTTTTTCCCTTCCCCCTCTTTATCTTCTTCTTTTAACAAACCATCAGAGAAAAGTGTTTTATTGTTACTAAAAAAAACCCTCCCCAACATTCCTCTGGTGCTTTAGGCCATGGGTTCTCTAGCTCAGAGTCATGGCTTGGAACACAGGCAAACAGGGAAAGCAGCTGGTGGACATCTCCCCTGCAGCCACAACCGGGCGCCCTCCTCCCTTCCCCTCGGTGCTCACAGGACTCTGCAGGTACAGCAATGTCTCACATGGCAACGAGCAGCAAAGGGGTTCAGGTGCTCGGAAGCCTTTTCTCCCCTCGGTGTTCCTGCCCTTGGCTGCAAACTGCAGTGACAGAGCAGCTGGGAAGCAGCAGCAGCTGAGCAGCCAGGGCCGCACGGAGCACCAGCAAATGCTCCACAGGCTGCTCGCGGTGCAGGGAGCAGCAGTCCACGCCGCGGGGCTCCACGCCGCGGGGCTCCACGCCGCGGGGCTCCACGCCGCGGGGCTCCACCAGCTGCGGGGATGCTTTGCACGGTGGAAGCCCGCAGAGCACCTTTGGTTGTGGAAGAGAGACACAGAAGAGACTCCGACGTGCTCGGCAGCAGCTGGGGCAGGAGGACTCTGACCGCCGCTGTGAGCTTCAGACACCGGCACGGGGAGCGCAGGACAGCACTGGATCCACCTCCGGGCTGGGCTCAGCCTTGACACCGGTACGGGGAGTGCAGGACAGCACTGGATCCACCTCCGGGTTGGGCTCAGCCTTGACACCAGCACGGGGAGCGCAGGATCCACCTGCGGGTTTCAGACACCGGCACGGGGAGCGCAGGACAGCACTGGATCCATCTCCGGGCTGCGCTGGATGCACCTCCGGGCTGCGCAGGGCGCCTTGAGCTTCACCCCCGCGGGTCTCAGGGCTCCTCAGGCACAGCGAGGCAGCGGCGGACGTCCCGGCTGGGAGCTGGCCGCCAACAGCTGGCAACACGGCACGGCACAAGGCTGTCGCTTCGGATGCCACCGGCGGCAGGGTCCCGAGTCACCAGAACCGCTCCAAGTCACACCAGAGCCACCGCGGACGCACAAACCGAGCCGGGAGCAAGCAGCGACCGCCCCCGAGGTCGCCTCCCAGCCTGGCCTGGTCGCACCGCGCCGGGACCCAGCGGCACCTCCGGGGGTGCCGCGGCCCCCCAGGTTCTTCTCTCTGCAGAAAAGGTATCCCCAAAGCAACCCCCTGCTCGGTTGGGCGCTTGCAGACAACTGCTCTCCCCCCTGCGCTTGGCAGCACCCAGCCAGGACACAGGCGATGGACACAACTCTGAACCGAGGCCCTTTTGAGGCGAGGGGGAAGGAAGCCGCCGCCAGCCCCGCCCGCCCGGGGCACACATTCAGCAGCTGTCGAAGGAGAAGTCGAGTTCTTGCCTTCTGGTTTATGTTTGTTTTCCTTCTTTTTGTCCTTTCGTTTGTTTGGTTTCAACTTGCAACCTTTATTCTGCTCTTTATATTTGCAAAGTGAAAAGAGATAGGAGCGACTCCAGCGTCTTCTATTGTTTGCCTTTCCTCCCCCCCTTTTTTCTTCCTTTTTTCCCCTTTTCCTTTTTTTCCCTCCTTCCCCCCCTTTTCCCTTCTTTTTCCCTTTCCCCCCTTCTTTCCTTTCTTCCCTTCTTTTCCCCTTTTCCTCTCTTCCCTTCTTTTTCCCTTTTTTTCTTCTTTTCCCTTCTTTTCCCCTTTTTTTCTTTTTCCCCTTTTCCCTTCTTTTCCCCTTCTTTTTCCCTTTTCCCCTTCTTTTTCCCTTTCCCCCCCTTCTTTCCCCCTTTTTTCTTTCTTCCCTTCTTTTTCCCTTTTCCTCTCTTCCCTTCTTTTTCCCTTTTTTCCTTCTTTTTCCCTTTTCCCCTTCTTTTTCCCTTTTTTCCTTCTTTTTCCCTTTTTCCTTTTTCCCTTTTTCCTTTTTCCCTTTTTTCCCTTTTTTTCCCTTTTTTCTTTCTTTTTCCCCTTTTCCCCTTTTTCCTTTTTTTCCCCCTTTCCCTTCTTTTTCCCTTTTCCTTTTTTCCCTTCTTTTTCCCTTTTCCCCCTTCCTTTCCCATTTTTTCCTTTCTTCCCTTCTTTTTCCCTTTTCCTCTCTTCCCTTTTTTCCCTTTTTTCCTTCTTTCCCCTTTTCCCCCTTCTTCCCCCTTTTTTCCCCTTTTTCCCTTCTTTTTTCCTTTTTCCCCCTTCTTTTCCCCCTTTCTTTTCCCCTTCTTTTTCCCTTTCCCCCCTTCTTTTTCCCCCTTTCCCTTTTCCTCTTCTTTTCCCCCTTTTTTCCCCATCTTTTTCCCTTCTTTTCCCTTTTTCCCTTTTCCCCCCTTCTTTCCCCCCTTTTTCCTTTTCCCCCTTCTTTACCCTTTTTTCCTTTCTTCCCTTCTTTTTCCCCTTTTCCCTTCTTTCCCCCCCCTTTTCCTTCCCCCCTTCTTTCCCCCCCTTTTCCTTTTTCCATTCCTTTTCCCCCTTTTCCCCTTCTTTTTCCTCCTTTTCCCCCATTTCTTGTTTTCCTTCTTTCACCCCCTTTTTATCCTTTTTTCCTTTCCCCCTTTTTGCTTTCTCCCCTTGCTTCTT
Source organism: Melanerpes aurifrons (assembly GCA_011125475.1). Classification (NCBI taxonomy): domain Eukaryota; kingdom Metazoa; phylum Chordata; class Aves; order Piciformes; family Picidae; genus Melanerpes; species Melanerpes aurifrons. Next base: position 1,949,736 of record WWNC01000042.1, on the reverse strand, counting down.
TTCCCCTTTTTCTTTTTTCCTTCTCCCTTCTTTCCCCCCTTTTCCTTTTTCCCTCCTTCTTTCTCCCCTTCTTTTTTTCCTTCTTCCCCCCCCTTATTTTTTTCCTTATTTCTTTCCCCCCTTTTTTCCCTTTTTCTTTCTTTTCTTTTTTTTCCTCCTTTTTCTCTTTTTTCCCCTTTTTTCCTCTTTCCTGTTTTTTTCCCCCATTTCAATATCTATCTATTTACAAGCCTTAAAGCTGCTCTAAAAGTTCTGAAAGTCTCCCTGGGACTTTGTTTTTCATTTGTTTGTATCCCCTCTCTCCCCCTTCCTCCCCCCCTCCGCAGGCTTTTGACCGAAGTGAATTGATTATTATTGGCTTTTTTTTGGAGCTCTCTGCTCCAAGATCCTTTTTGGCTTCCCCCAATGCCTCTCCTCCCGCCCCGGGGATGTTCATTCTCTGTGCTTTGATCACTCTCTGCTCCCTGCTCTGAAGCAAGCCGAGAGAGAGAGAGAGGCAGGCAGGAAAACCATCTGACACCGAAACAAACCAGCCCCAAAGCAAACCAAAGCCGAACCCCAACCACCAGCAGCAGAAAGCCAACCAAGCTCCTCCGCACCTGCCTCAGCCCCGAGCCCCCTCCGGGAAGGGCTTTGGGGCTGCTGCTGGGAAGCACAGCGGGAGGGGAGGGGAGGGGAGGGAAGGGAGGGAAGGGAGGGAGGGAAGGAGGAGACTCCTCCTTCCCTGCCTGCTTGGTGCTCTGCGACACAAACTGCTTGCAGCAACTGCAGCAGCAGCCCTGCACGGCAGGGAGCACAACTCTGCACCTTTCTCTTTTGGCTCTTTTTTTTTTGGCTCTTATTGGGATATTTATTTTTTTTTTTTAGCCTTTTACATTTTTTTAATTTTTTTTGGGATTATTTTTATTTTTTCCTTTTTTTCCTTCTTTTTAATTTTATTTTTCCCCTTTTTTTAATTTTATTTTCCTTTTCTTTCCCTTTTTTTTTCCTTTTTGGGTATTTTTTTCTTTGTATTTTTTGTCTTTTTTTCTTTTTTTTTCTCTTTTTTGATATTTTTATTTTTTTAATATTTTTTTCCCTTTTGTCTTTTTTTATCTTATTTTTTCCTTTTTTATCTTTTTTTCTTTTTCCTTATTTTTGTCTTTTTATCTCTTTTTTTATCTTAATTTTTTTCCTTTTTTATCTTAATTTTTTCCTTTTTTCTTTTTCTTTTTTTGTCTTTTTTTCCCTTTAATTTTTCTTTTTTTTATTTTTCTTTTTCCTTTTTTTTTGTCTTTTTTTCCTTTTTTTAATCTTAATTTTTTTCCCCTTTATTATATTTTTTTTTCCTTCCCTCCCCCTTTTTCTTTTTATTTTTCCTTTTTTTGGGGGTATTTTTTAATCTTCCCCCTTTTTTATCCTTTTTTTTTTTTTTCCTTTTTTATTTTTTTTTTTTTTTTTTTTGGTCTTTTTATTTTTTCTCTTCTTTACCTTTATTTTTGTTCCTTTTTTATCTTAACTTTTTTCCTTTTTTATCTTTTCTTTTTCCTTTTTTTTCCCCCCTCCCTTTTTACTTTTATTTTTTCTTTTTTTGGGGGTATTTTTTAACCTTTTTTCCCCTTTTTTAACCATTTTTCCTTTTTTATCTCATTTTTCCTTTTTCCTCCTTTTATATAATTTTTCCTCTTTTTATATCTCATCTTCCCCTCCTTTTATATCACATTTTTTCTCCTTTTATATCTTCCCCCCTCCTTTTATCTCTCATTTTTTCCTTCTTTTATCTCATTTTCCCCTTTATTGTCTTTTTTTCCCCTTTTTTTATCCTTTATCTCATTTTTCACTGTTCTTTGTCATTTTTAAACCTCATTTTCCCCTTTTCAATCTCATTTTTTCCCCCTTTCAATCTCATTCCCCCCCCCTTCTTTTTTACTCTCATTTTTTCCTTATTTTGTCCTTTTCAGCTTATTTTTTATCTTTTTTTTTTAGCCTCCTTTTATCATTTTCCTCTTTGTTTGTTTTTTTGTTTGCTTTTGTGGTTTCTTTGCCTGCTAAACAGATTTCTGTGTTTCTGCAGCTAGGAGGCCTGGTTGGAAAAGAATAACAACCAAGAAAAGAACAACAGCAAAAAAAAGGACACCCCCTCCCCCCCCAAAAAAAAAAGAACAACAAGAAAAGAACAACAATAAAAGAACAATAAGAACAAAGAGGAGGAGCAGGGAAAGAGGAGGGGCAGCAGGGAAAGAGGGGCAGCAGGGAAGGGGAAGGGCAGCAGGGAAGGGAAGGGGGCAGGAAGAGGGAAGGAAGGGAAGGGGGGGCAAGGAAGAGAAGGAAGAGAGAGGGGGCAAGGAAGAGAGGGGGGGCAAGGAAGAGAGAGGGGGCAAGGAAGAGAGAGGGGGGCAAGGAAGAGAGAGGGGGGCAAGGAAGAGAGAGGGGGGCAAGGAAGAGGGGCAGCAAGCAAAGAGGAAGGGCAGCAAGCGAAGAGGAAGGGCAGCAAGCGAAGAGGAAGGGCAGCAAGCGAAGAGGAAGGGCAGCAGGGAAAGAGGGACAGCAGGGAAAGAGGGGCAGCAGGGAAAGAGGGGCAGCAGGGAAAGAGGGGCAGCAGGGAAAGAGGGGCAGCAGGGAAAGAGGAAGGGCAGCAAGGGAAGAGGAAGGGCAGCAAGGGAAGAGGGGCAGGGGCAGCAGGGAAGAGGGGCAGCAGGGAAGAGGGGCAGCAGGGAAAGAGGGGCAGCAGGGAAAGAGGGGCAGCAGGGAAAGAGGGACAGCAGGGAAGAGGAACGGCAGCAAGGGAAGAGGAAGGGCAGCAAGGGAAGAGGAAGGGCAGCAGGGAAGAGGAAGGGCAGCAAGGGAAGAGGAAGGGCAGCAGGGAAGAGGGGCAGCAAGGAAGAGGGGCAGCAGGGCAGAGAAGGGGCAGCAGGGCAGAGAAGGGGCAGCAGGGCAGAGAAGGGGCAGCAGGGCAGAGAAGGGGCAGCAAGGGCAGAGGAGGGGCAGCAAGGAAGAGGGGCAGCAAGGATGAGGGCAAGAGAAAAGGGAGCAACAACCAAAATGGATCAAAAACCCCCAACCCCCCCAAACCAACCCAAGAAGAGATTCCAGCAGCCAAGGTTTTCTATAAATAAGCAGCGCTTGTGTGGCTTTGGTGCTCCCAAGCCCTCAGGGTTGCAACTCGCACCGGGTCGGTTTCTTTATTGATTTCTTTATTGAATGGGTTCTGTTCAAGTACCTCTGGCTGCCTCCTTTCGCTGGCGGTTCCTTTCCTCCGGGCTCACCACCGGCCTCTGGGGGCGGGGGGATGGGGAGGAGGGGGGCGGCTCTGAAAAAGAAAAAGAGTTTCTGAAGCTCTCTCCCCTGCTGTGCAGGAGGGGGCAGGGGGCGGGGGTGGTCTGCTCCGGAGTTGGCCTTCGCTGGGCTGCAAAGATTGGCGAAGAAGTTGAAAGGCTTTACAAAAATACTGCAGCTGTCGGCTTGGTTTCTGGTTTGGTTTGGTTTGGTTTCGTTTGCTTCCTTTCTCCTTTCCTTTCTTTCTTTCTTTTTTGTTTTGTGGTGGTGGTGGGGGGGGTTGGTTGCTTTTGTTTTCGTCCTGTTTGTACTCGGTTTGGTTTGGTTTGGTTGAGGGTTCTGTTTCCCTCGCTCCCCTCGGTGGTTGTTCTTTCCAAGCGGTAATTCCCCTCCGGCTCCTTCCCCCCGGGGGCCTCCGAGCAGGCTGTTAATTATCCTCCGACTCCTCCTCCGCCTCCCGCAGCCAGGTGAAGAAGGCAGTGACGGATTTCAGCGCCACCCCTTTCCCGTTCTGCTCCGCCGGGTCCTTGCTGCTCTCCCACTTGTAGAAGGCATCCTCTGAAATCACCTCCTCGTCGTACAGGCAATCGAAAAACATCCTCAGCAGATCTGCAGCGGGAGGGGGAGAGAGAGGGGGGAAAGGCTGTCAGGGTGCAGGGGTGGGGAACAGGGCAGAGAGCACTGCAGGGATGGGGAACAGGGCAGAGAGCTGCCAGAGAGCACTGCAGGGATGGGGAACAGGGCAGAGAGCTGCCAAAGAGCACTGCAGGGATGGGGAACAGCTTCCAGAGAGCACTGCAGGGATGGGGAACAGGGGAGAGGGCTGCCAGAGAGCACTGCAGGGATGGGGAACAGCTTCCAGAGAGCACTGCAGGGATGGGGAACAGGGGAGAGGGCTGCCAAGAGGGGGATGGGGAACAGCTTCCAGAGAGCACTGCAGGGATGGGGAACAGGGCAGAGAGCTGCCAGAGAGCACTGCAGGGATGGGGAACAGCTTCCAGAGAGCACTGCAGGGATGGGGAAGAGGGGAGAGAGCTGCCAGAGAGCACTGCAGGGATGGGGAACAGGGCAGAGAGCTGCCAGAGAGCACTGCAGGGATGGGGAACAGGGCAGAGAGCTGCCAGAGAGCACTGCAGGGATGGGGAACAGGGCAGAGAGCTGCCAGAGAGCACTGCAGGGATGGGGAACAGGGCAGAGAGCTGCCAGAGAGCACTGCAGGGATGGGGCACAGCTGCCAGGGTGCACTCAGGGATGGGAGCAGGGGGCACAGCTGCCAGAGAGCACTGCAGGGATGGGGCACAGCTGCCAGGGTGCACTCAGGGATGGGAGCAGGGGGCACAGCTGCCAGAGAGCACTGCAGGGATGGGAGCAGGGGGCACAGCTGCCAGGGTGCACTCAGGGATGTCAGACTGCACTCAGGGATGGGAGCAGGGGGCAGCCCTACAGCCTCAGGGCTCAAACCCCCAGCACACAGGCATCACTTACTAGGAGGCTGATCAAGTTTTACTATTGATGCTTGTAGTGCATAAAGTGCTTGTAGTTCCTTCTCTGTGTCTGAGTCCAGGTACTTGAGCAGGATGGGCACTCTCTGCTTGATCACAGCGGTGTCCACGCGGAAGCTGGCAGAGTCCGCTGAGGGCAGAGCACAGCAGGGTCAGCCCTGGCACGAGGCAGGGGGCACAGCTCCTGCATCACCTCCATGGGCTCAGGGCACAGGTTAGTGTGAAGAGAAAAGGGGGCAAGCAACAGCACTGCTGACCACGGGCTCCCTCTGGAGCTCTGGGATCTTGCCCCTCCCCACAGCCTGCTTTGCACAGCTCTGGCTCCGATGCTCTCTGACACACACAGGGAACCAAAGCCTGGCTGTGGCTGCAGATCTCTGCTTCCACAGGCAGCTGCCAGAGCCAAAGCACAGCCTCTGAGCTAGGGCTGAAACCTCAGGCCACAGCTGCAGTACTGGGACCAGTCCTGGGTCCCCAGTTCAAGAGCCAGGGAACTGCTGGAGAGAGGCCAGGGGAGGCTGGGGAGCTGCTGAGGGGCCTGGAGCAGCTCTGGGAGCAGCAAAGGCTGAGAGCCCTGGGGCTGAGAGCCTGCAGAAGAGCAGCCCCAGAGGGCAGCTGAGCAATGCTCAGCAAGAGCTAAAGGAGCTGTGGGGGGCAAGAGGCTGGGGCCAGGCTCTGCTCAGTGGTGCCCAGGGCCAGGCCAAGGGGCAGAGGGCACCAACTGGAACCCAGGAGGAGAAAGTTGTTTGGTGTGAGGGTGCTGAGGCCTGGAGCAGGCTGCCCAGAGAGGTTGTGGAGTCTCCTGGTGTGGAGAGCTTCCAACCCCCCCTGGGCCTTGTGCTGCTGGGCAGGGTGCTGTGGGTGCCCTGCTGGAGCAGGGCTTGGGCTGGCTGAGCTCCAGAGGTCCCTTCCCACCCCAGCAGGCTGAGCTGCTGTGACCCAGGGTGGCTCTTGCCCTGCCCACGCTGCCAGCTCGTGCCTGGCACTCGGTGCTGGTGGAGTGCCCACAGGAGCTCACTGGCACAGGGCTGGAAGTGCTGACTGCCCTGGTGCCATTCAGTGCAGCTGCACCTTCCCCAGAACCATCAGGGGCTGAGCTGCCCTCACTCAGAGCCCTCTGCAACATCTGCTCCTGTGAGGTCACCATCACACTGCCCAGCCCTGGGGCCCAGAGTGCTGCCCACACACTGCCCAGCCCTGGGTCTCACTGTGCTGCCCAGGCCTGAGTGCTGCCCCCACACTGCCTCAGGGGAGGGAGAAGGGACAGGAGCCTGACAAATGTGAAGCTGCTTTGCTCTGCCTGCTGTTTCTCTGCAGGTTACTCACCTATGATAGCTGCTTTACAAACTGCTGTCATTAAAGCTCTAAGGAATGTAGGTGAACTCATCTGGCTCTCATCTAGATTAGCCTGAAAGCAAGAGCAAAGGGACCAGTTCAGAGCACAGCCCTGGGGGAGGGCTTCCAACAACCTCCAGCTCAGCAGAGATCCCCCCCAGCAGCCCTCAGCCCCAGCTCAGCCTCCCCCTTCCCTCCTCCAGAGCAGCTCAGGTGCCTCAGCACACAGCAGCAATTCTGTGGCCAAGACACCCAGCTCAGCAGCCCCATGAGCAGCTCTCTGCCTGCAGAAGCAGCCACCCCAGCCAGGAGGGCTCCAGCCACCCCTGCCACAGTGTCTGACAGCTTTAGGCTTTCCCAGCCTGCTCCTTGGGTGAGGCCTTGCTGCCTCTGGGGAGGACACTGCCTGGAGATGTCACTGGTCCAAGGCTGCAAAGAGCCCTTGGGTGGCACTGGCTCCTCAGCACTGCTCTGCTCCCCAGGTCTCTACCAGCACCAACAGGAGAGATCTCCAACCCTGCCCCAGCCATGGACATCTCTGCAGTGGGGCTGCCAGGGCAGCCCTGACCCACTCAGGACTAAGCTAAGGTCCAAATGAATCAGGCTGGGTGTAACTGCAGGCAGCAGCTGGAGCATTGGCTGAGAGGATGCAGCCAGGGGGAGAGGGCCAAAGCCCAGTGGCTGCCAAGGCCTCTTCTGTAGTTTCTCTTACAGTGCCTGGCCCAATGGAGGGGGAAGGGTGCAAGGGCCCTGAGGGGCTGCCCTGAAGGGGGGGAAAAAAGAGCAGTGAGCAGCTGCAGGCTCTGCTCTGGGCAGGAATAGGATAGAACAGAATCAACCAGCTTGGAAAAGACCTTCCAGATCATCAAGTCCAACCTCTCCCCCAGCACCATCTGAGCAACTCACCCATGGCCCCAAGTGAAGGCAGCAGAGCACTGGGGCTGGGAGGTGATAAGCAGCATAAAGTCTACAGCACTTTGGGGCTGAGAGCCTGGAGAAGAGCAGCCCCAGAGGGCAGCTGAGCACAACTCTGGCTCTGATGTTTTCTGACACACACAGGGAACCAAAGCTTGGCTGTGGCTGCAGATCTCTGCTTCCACAGGCAGCTGCCAGAGCCAAAGCACAGCCTCTGAGCTAGGGCTGAAACCTCAGGCCACAGCTGCAGTACTGGGACCAGTCCTGGGTCCCCAGTTCAAGAGCCAGGGAACTGCTGGAGAGAGGCCAGGGGAGGCTGGGAAGCTGCTGAGGGGCCTGGAGCAGCTCTGGGAGCAGCAAAGGCTGAGAGCCCTGGGGCTGAGAGCCTGCAGAAGAGCAGCCCCAGAGGGCAGCTGAGCAATGCTCAGCAAGAGCTAAAGGAGCTGTGGGGGGCAAGAGGCTGGGGCCAGGCTCTGCTCAGTGGTGCCCAGGGCCAGGCCAAGGGGCAGAGGGCACAGACTGGAACCCAGCAGGAGGAAGTTGTTTGGTGTGAGGGTGCTGAGGCCTGGAGCAGGCTGCCCAGAGAGGTTGTGGAGTCTCCTGGTGTGGAGAGCTTCCAACCCCCCCTGGGCCTTGTGCTGCTGGGCAGGGTGCTGTGGGTGCCCTGCTGGAGCAGGGCTTGGGCTGGCTGAGCTCCAGGGGTTCCTTCCCACCCCCCCATGCTGGGCTGCTGTGATTTCAGAGGCAGTCACACAGCCAGTGGCTAAATCCCTTTCTTGCTGAGGCTGCTGCCTGCTGAAATGATGATCTGGGCTCCTTGCACACATCCAACCCTCTCCATGCCCTGTGCCTGGGCAGGAGGCTCCTTCAGAGGAGGCAATGTTTATGCAGGCTGCTGATGAGCTGTGTGCAGGGAGGCTGGGAACAGTCCTTGTACCTCTACCCAGTCAAAGATTTGTTCATCATTGGCCTTGTCCTCCACAATGAGTTTTTCCAGCTGCTTGCTCAGCTCCTCTGCAGAGAGTTCCTTCTCTGAAAGTGCTTCTGAGGGACTGGAACTGTCAGACTCGGTGAAGTCCAACTTCTGCAACACCAGAAGGGAAGAGGGCAGTTAGCTAAGTGCACTTCCCAGGGCTGGGTGGCACCAGGCTGCTGCTTTCTGGCCTCCTCCAGCTGCTCAGTTATCATCACAGTGAGCCTTGCTCTGTCCCAGAGAGGGTTCTCCACCCTGGGGACCACCTCAGCCAGCACCTCAGAGTGACTCCAGCCCAGCTGAGGGCAGGGGGCACTGAGCACAGGGAGTGCTGCTCAGCTGGAGCCCCTGGGAGCTGGGCTGCACTCCCCAGAGCTGGCATCAGTGCAACAGCCACAGAGCCCCAGGGCTGGAAGGGAGCTCAAGGCTCAGCCAGCTCCAACCCCTGCCATGGGCAGGGACACCTCACACCACAGCAGGTTGCTCACAGCCACCTCCAGCCTGGCTGCAAACACCTCCAGGCAGGAGGCTTCCACCACCTCCCTGGGCAGCCTGGGCCAGGCTCTCACCACCCTCATGGGCAACAACTTCTTCCTCACAGCCAATCTCAATCTCCCCACTTCTAGTTCTGCTCCATCCCCCCCAGTCCTATCCCTCCCTGGCACCCTCCAAAGTCCCTCTCCAGCTTTCCTGCAGCCCCCTGCAGATCCTGGAAGAAGCTGCAGCCAACCCCCCAGGTCTTTGCAAAATGCAGCAGAGGATCTCCAGCCCTCCCCAGCCCCAGCCCCAGCCCCAGGCATTGGTTTCATTTCCTGCACTGCAGCACTTCCCAAGTGCTGCAACAGGGCAGTGGATCCCCTGGAGCTCCAAAGGGAGACCTCCAGCTTCTTCTCCAAGACCACCAGCAGCAAGAGCTGCAAGATGTCCTGTGTCAGACCTGGCTCCTGGCTGCTCTCAGTTGTGAACCCCCCTGGGGCCCCAGCATGGGGTGGGATGGGTGAACAATTGCTGCCCTTTATACAGGCACCTGCTGGAGCAGGGCCAGAGGAGGCCACAGCAGTGCTGGCAGGGCTGGAAGGCCTCTGCTGGGAGGCCAGGCTGGGAGAGCTGGGGTTGTGCAGCCTGGAGAGGAGAAGGCTGCAGGGAGACCTCCTGGTGGCCTTGCAGTGCTTCAAGAGCTGAGCAGAAAGCTGGGGACAGACTTTATCTCAGGGCCTGCTGTGCCAGGCCAAAGGGGGATGGTTTGAGAGTTGAAAGAGGGAGATTGAGAGTGGAGAGAAGGGAGAAATGTTTGCCCCTGAGGGTGGTGACAGCCTGGCCCAGGCTGCCCAGAGAGCTGGGAGATGTCCCAGCTGGAGCCATCCCAGCTGAGGTTGGCTCTGCTCTGCAGGGGCTTGGACTGGATGAGCTTCAGAGCTCCTTTCCAACCCAAACCCTTCCATGACTCTCTGATTCTGGCCCTTCTGCTGGTGGCCTCTGCTTGTTTCAGAGCTCCTGCTCAGGTTCATTCCCCAGCTGGAGGCAGGGCAATGCCCCTGGGAGCCAGCTGACAGCAGGCCCCTGCCTGGGCCCCTGCCGCTGGGGCTTCAGCAGGCAGCTGCTGGAACAACCTAAGCCCAGGCTGGGGAGGGAGGCTCCTCAGCCCACATCCCAGCCCAGCCAGCCACGGGGGTGGGAGTGGGGGGGAAGGAGCTGCCCAGAGGGGCTGTGGGGCCAGGCTCCAGGGGCCCAGGCTGCAGCTTGCTGTGCACTCACTTGCTCCAGGAGGAAGGTCTGCACGTCCTCCCCGTCGGGCAGCAGGTCCTTCCAGCTGAGGCCAGACTCCCTCCATAAGGCTCCCACTCTCTTATGGCTCTGCAACACACACAGTTTGCCTTGGGGAGGGGAGCAGGGGCAGGCAGGGCAGCCCAGGCAAGCCAGAGAGGTGCAGCTGTGCAGGGGAGACCAGAAGGGTTCAGCCAGCCCCCCCCAGTGCCTGGCAGCCAGCTGAGGACACCCCCAGCAGAGCCCCCCAGCAGAGCCACAGCTCTGCACACCCTGTGCTGATGGGGGAGAGACAAGGCAGGGGGGGGCAGGTGGGGGAGGGGCAGCAACTCCAGCCAGAGGTCACCTCTGGGAAGTAGACACTGGGACCAGGACCCCTGGGAGGAGACCCTGGGAGAGAGACCCTGGGACTAGGACCCCTGGGAGGGAGACCCTGGGAAGGAGACCCTGGGATCAGGACCCCTGGGAGGGAGACCCTGGGAGGGAGACCCTGGGACCAGGACCCCTGGGAGGGAGACCCTGGGAGGGAGACCCTGGGACCAGGACCCCTGGGAGGGAGACCCTGGGACCAGGACCCCTGGGAGGGAGACCCTGGGAGGGAGACCCTGGGACCAGGACCCCTGGGAAGGAGACCCTGGGACCAGGACCCCTGGGAGGGAGACCCTGGGAAGGAGACCCTGGGACCAGGATCCCTGGGAGGGAGACCCTGGGACCAGGACCCCTGAGAAGGAGACCCTGGGACCAGGGCCCCTGGGGCCCACACAGAGCTGCCATGTGGAGAGCTCAGAGTCTTCTCCTGCCTCTGCCAGGAGCCTCCTGCCAGCCTCATCCTGCCTCTGCCCTGACAGGCAGGCACCAGCAGGTGAGCTGCTGTGAGGAAGCAGTGCTCAGGGGGCTGCTTTCTGTGCAGAGCCTGCAGGTAGATGATGCTGAGCTCACTGCTCAGCTCCCAGGGCTCACAGCAGACCTCCAGCAGTGCCTCTGCAGCACTCCCAGCTCAGCCTCTCCTGTCAGTGTCCTGCCCAAGGTGGCACAAGGCACAGCTCTGACAAAGCCCTCCCCAGGAGCTAGCCCAAATGCTCTGCCAGCACCTTCCTCCTCCAGCAGCCACACAGGGGAGGCCACTGCAGAGCCCAGGGGGCACCAGCAGCCTGGGCTGCAGGTCCCAGAGCAGACTGTGGTGAGCTCAGCTGTGCAGCTCAGAGCACCAAGAGCTGCCTGTGCAGCAGGGCCTGAAGGGAGGAGCCTGAGCTGAGCCTGAGACCCCTGAGCCTGAGTGCTGGGCTGGATGGGAGCAGCTGGGAGAGCTGTGGCAGGAAGAGTGTCTTAGAGTCAGTCAGGGGTGGAAGGGACCACAAGGCTCAGCCAGCCCCAACCCCCCTGCCATGGGCAGGGACACCCCACACTAGAGCAGCCTGGCCACAGCCTCAGCCAGCCTGGCTGCAAACACCTCCAGGGCTGGGGCCTCAACCACCTCCCTGCACAACCCAGTCCAGGGCTTCACCACTCTCCTGGGGAAGAACTTCCTCCTCCCCTCCAGCCTCAATCTCCCCACCTCCAGCTTCATTCCATTCCCCCTAGGCCTAGCACTGCCTGAGAGCCTGGAGAAAGCCAAAGCTGTGCCTCAGCCCCCCCAAAGCACAGCCCAGAGCAGGGGCAGCAAGTGGGAGCTGAGTGCTGCAGCCAGGAGAGGCCAAGAGGGAAAGACCAAAGCCTCTCCCTGCACTGCAGCACTGCAGCACTGCACTGCCCCTGGAGCATCCCACCCTGCCTGCATGCCTGCTGGGGAAGGACAACAACCACCCCCAGGCAGCCCAGCCAAGGGCAAGAGAGGGGCTGGAGAGGGCTGCAAACAGCCACTGCCCCCAGGGCACTGCCCCACTGCAGCCACTGCCCACTGCAGCCACTGCCCCACTGCAGCCACTGCCCCCACTGCAGCCACTGCCCCCAGGGCACTGCCCCACTGCAGCCACTGCCCCCTGCAGCCACTGCCCACTGCAGCCACTGGGCCACTGCCCCACTGCCCCCAGCCTGCCCCACTGCCCACTGCCCACTGCAGCCACTGCCCCACTGCAGCCACTGCCCCCACACTGCCCCCACACTGCCCCACTGCCCCTGCCCACTGCAGCCACTGCCCCTGCAGCCACTGCCCCAGCAGCCACTGCCCCTGCAGGCCCCCTGCAGCCACTGCCCCACTGCAGCCACTGCCCACTGCAGCCACTGCCCCCAGGGCACTGCCCCACTGCAGCCACTGCCCACTGCAGCCACTGCCCCCACTGCAGCCACTGCCCCCAGGGCACTGCCCCACTGCAGCCACTGCCCCCAGGGCACTGCCCCACTGCAGCCACTGCCCCACTGCAGCCACTGCCCCCAGGGCACTGCCCCCACTGCAGCCACTGCCCACTGCAGCCACTGCCCCCAGGGCACTGCCCCCACTGCACTGCCCCCACTGCACTGCCCCCACTGCCCCCAGGGCACTGCCCCCACTGCAGCCACTGCAGCCACTGCCCCCAGGGCACTGCTCAGCTGCACTAGAAACAAAACCAGAGAGACAAAAACCCCACAGCAAACAAAGGCTGCAGGGCAGCCAGGAGCTGTGTGGGAGCTGCAGGGGAGCCAGGAGCTGCAGGGGAGCTGCAGGTGAGCTGCAGGGGAGCCAGGAGCTGCAGGTGAGCTGCAGGGCAGCCAGGAGCTGCAGGGGAGCTGCAGGTGAGCTGCAGGGGAGCCAGGAGCTGCAGGGGAGCTGCAGGGCAGCCAGGAGCTGCAGGGGAGCTGCAGGGGAGCTGCAGGGGAACCAGGAGCTGCAGGGGAGCTGCAGGGGAACCAGGGAGCTGCAGGGCAGCCAGGAGCTGCAGGGGAGCTGCAGGTGAGCTGCAGGGGCTGCAGGGCAGCCAGGAGCTGCAGGGGAGCTGCAGGGGAGCTGCAGGGGAGCCAGGAGCTGCAGGTGAGCTGCAGGGGAACCAGGAGCTGCAGGGGAGCTGCAGGGGAACCAGGAGCTGCAGGGGAGCTGCAGGGGAGCTGCAGGGGAACCAGGAGCTGCAGGGGAGTTGCAGGGGAACCAGGAGCTGCAGGGGAGCTGCAGGGGAACCAGGAGCTGCAGGGGAGCCAGGAGCTGCAGGGGAGCTGCAGGGGAGCCAGGAGCTGCAGGGGAGCTGCAGGGGAGCCAGGAGCTGCAGGGGAGCTGCAGGGGAGCTGCAGGGAGCTGCAGGGGAGCCAGGAGCTGCAGGGGAGCTGCAGGGGAGCCAGGAGCTGCAGGTGAGCTGCAGGGGAACCAGGAGCTGCAGGGGAGCTGCAGGGGAACCAGGAGCTGCAGGGGAGCCAGGAGCTGCGGGGAGCCAGGAGCTGCAGGGGAGCTGCAGGGGAACCAGGAGCTGCAGGGGAGCCAGGAGCTGCAGGGGAGCTGCAGGGGAGCTGCAGGGGAGCTGCAGGAGCTGCAGGGGAGCTGCAGGGGAGCCAGGAGCTGCAGGGGAGCTGCAGGGGAGCCAGGAGCTGCAGGGGAGCTCCCCAGCCTGGCCACACCACTGTGAGAGCTGCAAAGAGAGCTCCAGGAGGCAGAGGGTGAAAAGCTGGCACCAGCCCCAGAGCTGGCAGGGTCACTTTGGACAAGCACCCAGCAGGCTGAGAAGGCCTCCTGGAGCTTATCCACACCCCCAGAACCTCTCTGCTCTGCAGGAGCAGCTCTCTCAAAGCCATTTCCTGCCCCTGCTGCTTCTGGCCAGTCCAGAAGTGCCTTGGGGATGCTCCCTCCTGCAGCACTGCAGCACTCTGGCCCCTGCAAGAAGTAAGGAGCAGAGGTGGCTGCAAAGGGGAACAGTGCTGAGAAGATAAAAACCAGAGAAGAGTGAGCTTTGGGGCACCTGGCCAGGCTGTGAGGCTGGGGAGGAGGAGGAGGAGGAGGAGGCAGCTTCCCAAGGCTCTCTGGAGTGGCTGGCCCCCAGCCTAGGGAGCTGGAGGGGGGCAGTGTGGAGCTTTGCTGCAGGCACATGCCCTGCCTGCAGGCTCAGGGCAGGCTCAGCTGGGCACTTACCATTTGTTTGCATAGAAGGTGCAAGATTTCAGCAAGCAAGACCCCAGCTCTTCCCACAGGAAGCAAAGGTTTGCTAAATTCTCTGGAATGCAAGGAAAAGAGAGAGGGATCCTCAGCACCTGCCCTGCCTGCAGGGGCCTGCCCCCCCCAACCATCCAGGCTGGAAAAGGCCTCTGAGGTCATGGAGCCCAACCACAACCCAACCCCCCCAGCCACCACAGCACATCCTGAAGCCCCACAGCTGCAGCCCCTGAACCACAAAGCTCTGGAGATCCACCCCAGCCACCAGCCCAACACCACCATGGCCACCACACTGTGTCCCAATCTGCCCCACACCTCCTGAGCCCCTCCAGGCCTGGGGACTCCACCACCCCCCTGGGCAGCCTCTTCCAACCCCTGACCACTCTCTCAGTACAGAAATTGTTCCTCCTGTCCAACCTCACCCTCCCCTTCAGGCCATTTCCTCTCATCCTGGTGCTGCTTACCTGGGAGGAGAGACCAAGCCCAGCCTCCCTGCAGCCTCCTTCCAGGCAGCTGCAGAGGGCAGGGAGGTCTCCCCTCAGCCTCCTCCACACTGAGCACCCCCAGCTCCCTCAGCCACTCCTCTGTGATGCCCTCCCAACCCCTCCCCAGCCTTGCTGCTCCTCTCTGCACACCCTTCCAGCCCCTCAGTGCCTCCTCTCCTGTGCTGCCTGGATCTGAACCCAGTGCTGCAGCTGTGGCCTCAGCAGTGCCCAGTCCAGGGGCACCATCCCTGCCCTGCTCCTGCTGCCCACACTGGCTTTGCCCCAGGCCAGGATGCTGGTGGCCTTCTTGGCCAGCTGGGCACAGCCTGGCTCCTGTTCAGCCACCCACCAGCACCCCCAGATCCTTTCCCCAGGCACTTTCCAGCCACTGCCCCCAGCCTGTGGCAGTGCTTGGGGTTGCTGTGACCCAAGTGCAGGACCTGGCCCTTGGTCTTGCTGAGCCTCATCCCACTGCCAGACAAGGAGCAGTGCCCAAAGCTGAGGCAGGGGAATCAGCTCCAAGCTCTGCCAGGGGAGGAGGGTTTGCTGCAGGGTTTGGCTGGAGCCAGCTGCAGTGTGCAGAGCTCTTGCCACAGCAGGGCTGAGCACAGAGGCTGGATTGGGTTTTTCTGGGGCCTCAAATCCCTGATTTCTGGGTGGCAGGACCCTTCTTTGGGGGGGGGGAAAGGCTTTTCTGCACCCAAGAGGCAGAGGAAAAGGGAAGCCTGCAGCTGGCTTCCAGTGCATCCCCCCCAGCACGTTGGAGATGTGTGAGACACAGCAGCTCTGCTCCTGGGAGCAGCCTCCAGCCTTGCAGGGCAGGTTCTGTGTCTGCTGAAGCTGCACCCTGCAGGCAGTCAGCACACCCTGAGGCTGCTGCCTGACAGCTCCCTCCCTGCACACAGAATCCTGCCAGGGGTTGGGTTGGGAGGGACCCTAAAGATCCCCCAGCTCCAACCCCTGCCATGGGCAGGGACACCTCCCCCCAGCCCAGGCTGCTCAAGGCCTCATCCAGCCTGGCCCTGAACACCTCCAGGCAGGGCACAGCCACAGCCTCCCTGGGCAGCCTGTGCCAGAGGCTCCCCAGCCTCACTCCCATGCGTTTCTTCCTGCTCTCCACTCTCAACCTGCCCTTTTCCAGCTTCAAGCCATCCCTTCTCCCAGCCTCAGCACACTCTCAGTGCACTCCAGCTGCACCACACTGGAGGACTTTTTGGCTCAGCTGAACCAAGGAGGATTGCAGGAGATCCCTGGAGAAAAGGCTCAGGCCTGAGGGCTGAGTGGAGAGCAGGAGAGCAGAGAGCTCCTCTCCCACCACAGCCAGCAGCAAGGACTTCAGCAGCTCCTGGAGAGGTTGCAGCTCCAGCCCTGCTGCTCTGGGAGCCAGGCTGGGAGCAGACAGCACAGGCAGGCTGCAAGGGAACAGCTTTGCTTACTGTATAAGTTCTCTCATAGAGATTCCTCCTTCTTTTAACATGGGGGTCACCAACTCAGCCAGGTACAGCCAGATGTGGGGGATGTCTATGGCCATGTCGTCTGCCAGCTCCAGGGTGTCTGAGAAGCTTGAAAAGAGGGAGGGAAGAAATGTCAGTACAGGCAAGGGGAGGCCTGGCCTGCAGATGTGCACCTGAGAACATCCCCTGGGGGAGGAAAGGGGAGAGACAAGAAAGAGGAGGAAAGGGCAGGGAGGAGAGGGAGGGAGAGCAAGCAAGAGGAGGGAGGGGAGGGAGAGCAAGCAAGAGGAGGGAGGGAAAGAAAGAGGAGGGAGGGAGAGCAAGAAAGAGGACGGAGGGAGAGAAAGAAAGAGGAGGGAGGAGGGAGGGGAGGGAGGGAGGGAGAGCAAGAAAGAGGAGGGAGGGAGAGAAAGAAAGAGGAGGGAGGGAGAGAAAGAAAGAGGAGGGAGGGAGTGAGACAAAGAAAGAGGAGGGAGGGAGAGGAAGGAGAGAGAGAAGAAAGAGGAGGGAGGGGAGAGAGCCAGAGGGAGGGAGGGGAGAGAGCAAGAGGGAGGGAGGGAGAGCAGGCAGAAAGGAGGAAGCAAGGGGAAAGAGAAGAGTGAGCAATGAAGAGCACCACAAGGGTACCAGCCCCCTCCTGCCCTCCTGTGCTTGCAGGCTGCCAGCAGGGAATGTCTGCACAGCCCCAGGGGCAGAGTGTGCCAAGGGCCTCTCAGAGCCATCCAGAAGCTGCACTCAGAGCACTCCTGGATGTTCCAGCAGGAAACCATTGGCTGACAGCTGCCCAGGAGCTGTGCTGGCAAACACAGACCCTGGAAGGCCTGGAGCCCTCCTGCCCTGACTGTGCTATGATGCAGCCCTGCAGAAGGGGAGATGATGGCAGAAGCACCAAGTGCCAGCAGGCAGAGGTGTGTGACACAGCAGCACAAGTGCTGAGGGCAGCAGGGGCAGGATTGCACCCAGAACACAAACCACAGCAGGACAAGGTACAGAGCACTCCCCAGCTCTGGAGAGGCCTTCCAGAGCTGCTCACAATCCTTCCTTCTGGGCAAAGCCTGCAGGTGAAGTCCCTGCCCAGGCCTGAACAAGGACATCAGCTCTGTGGCTCTCCTGCTGGCCATGATCCCTTGCTCCCTGAGAACTGTGGGGGCCAGCTGAGTGACCACACAGAGCTTTGCTCCTGAGCTTCCAACCCAGAGAATCACAGCCTGGCTTGGAGGGGAGCTCAGAGATCATCTACCCCAAGCCCCTGCCATGGGAGGGATGGATCACAACCAGCCCAGGCTGCTCAAGGCCTCACCCAGCCTGGCCTTGTGCTCAAGGCAGCCACAGCCTCCCTGGGCAGCCTGTGCCAGAGCCTCAGCAGCCTCACACTCAAGAACTTCTTCCTCAGCTCCACTCTAACCCTGCTCTGCCTCAGCTCCAAACCCTTCCCCCTTGGCCTGGCCCAGGCCCCCTCAGCAAAAGTCTCTCTGCAGCCTTCCTGCAGGATCCCTTCAGCTCCTGGCAGCAGCTCTGAGCTCCCCCTGGAGCCTTCTCCTCTGCAGGCTGCACAGCCCCAGCTCCCTCAGCCTGTGCTCCCAGCAGAGCTGCTCCAGCCCTGGCAGCATCTTTGTGGCCTCCTCTGGGCTCCCTCCAGCAGCTCTGTGTCCTCCTTCTGCTGGGGACAGCAGAGCTGGAGGCAGGATTGGAGGTGAGGTCTGAGCAGAGCAGAGCCCAGGGGCAGGATCCCCTCTGCTGCCCTCTGCCCAGCCTGCTCTGGCTGCAGCCAGCACACAGCTGCCTGAGGGCTGCAGGAGGCACTGCTGGCTCCTGGGGAACTTCTCCTTTGCTTTGTTCTTTGTGTCCTCAGCCAGCCAGGCTGCCCCAAGTGACTCAGCCAGAAGCTGGGGTCCTGTCAGGTATCACAGTATCACCAAGGTTGGAAGAGACCTCAAAGATCACTGAGCCCAGAGCTCATCCCACAGCAGCCTGGCAGGGGGGACTGAGTGCAGTGCTTTGGGGGTTTTCCTGGGCCCCCTGACCTTCCCTTGACCTTTCAGCCCCTCCAGGAGCTGTTTCAGCTTCTCCATGCCACACTCAGCTCCATCTCTCACTGCTTCACCCAGGTCCTGCCTGTCTGACATCACAACCACCTTCCCTCCTCTGGGAATGGCTTCAATCCCAATCCCTCCTGGAATGCCCACCCCAAACCCATCCTTTTGACCACCACTGACTCTGTGGACTCAGACCAGTTTGCTCTCTGCAGTCATGGAATCATTTGGATTGGAGAAGGCCTCCAAGGTCACCCAGTCCAGCCAGCAGCCCAACCCCACCAGGGCCACCCAACCATGGCCCCAGCTGCCAGGGCCACAGGGTTCCTCAGCTCCTCCAGGGCTGGGGACTCCACCACCTCCCTGGGCAGCCTCTTCCCAGGGGCTGTGCATTCCCTCTGGATGTCTTTCTGCTGCTCTTCCACAGCCCTCTGAAGCCAGGCTGCCTCAGCTTCTCCTGGGAGCCACTGGGCTGCAGCAGGCTGACACCCACTGCCAGAGCCAGGGGCAGAGAGAGCCTCTCAGGGTGCTCAGAGGGGATGCAAATGCAAGCAGCCAGCCTGGGCTCACACCCAGCACTCAGGGGCTGAGAGAAGATTTCCCCTGCCTGCTGCTGGCTGCTTTGGTGGGGAGCCCCTGCTCTGCTCCTAGAGTCCCAGAGTTGCTTTGGTTGGAAGAGCCTTTCACAGCTCCTGGAGCCCAGCCCTGCCCCCAGCCCTGCCAGGGCACCACTGAGCCATGGCCCCAGCACCACAGCCACACAGCTCTGAAACCCCTCTGGGGATGGGGACTGCACCACTGCCTTGGGGGGCCTGGGTGAGGCCCTGACAATCCTCAAGGGGAAGAAATTGTTCCTCATGTCCAAGCTAAACCTCCCCTGGGGCAGCCTGAGGCTGTTCCTCTCATCCTCTCACTTGTTCCTAGGGAGCAGAGCCCAACCCTCATCTGGCTCCAGCCTCCTCTCAGGGAGCTGCAGAGGGCAATGAGGTCTCCCTCAGCCTCCTCTGCTCCAGGCTCAACCCCCCCAGCTCCCCCAGCTGCTCCTCCCCAGCCCTGCTCTCCAGACCCTTCAGCAGCTTCCTTGCCTGCTCTGTGCCTTGCTGAGGACTGAGTGGGTGCCAGGGAGCTCCCTGGGAGCAGGGATCCCTTCCCAGCTGGACCCCTGTGCAACTCCAGGCTGGGAACACAGAACCCAGAGCTGACAGGAAGCAGCAGCTGAGCCTCAGGATCCCTTGGGGAAGGTCTAAGCCATCTGACACTGCAGCTGCTGCCTGCTCTCCTCCTCAGCCCTTGGGGACTTGGCCACTCTGTAAGGCTAAGTGGCAGTGTATGGGTGAGCCTGGTCCAGCAGTGGCTGTGCCCTGGGGCTGCACAGGGGCTGCACAGGGCCCTGGGGCTGCATAGGGGGCTGCACAGGGCCCTGGGGCTGCACAGGACCCTGGGGCTGCACAGGGGCTGCACAGGGGCTGCACAGGACCCTGGGGCTGCACAGGACCCTGGGGCTGCACAGGGGCTGCACAGGACCCTGGGGCTGCACAGGGGCTGCACAGGGGCTGCACAGGGGCTGCACAGGACCCTGGGGCTGCACAGGGGCTGCACAGGGCCCTGGGGCTGCACAGGACCCTGGGGCTGCACAGGGGCTGCACAGGGGCTGCACAGGACCCTGGGGCTGCACAGGACCCTGGGGCTGCACAGGGGCTGCACAGGGGCTGCACAGGACCCTGGGGCTGCACAGGACCCTGGGGCTGCACAGGACCCTGGGGCTGCACAGGGGCTGCACAGGGCCCTGGGGCTGCACAGGACCCTGGGGCTGCACAGGGGCTGCACAGGGGCTGCACAGGACCCTGGGGCTGCACAGGGGCTGCACAGGACCCTGGGGCTGCACAGGACCCTGGGGCTGCACAGGGGCTGCACAGGACCCTGGGGCTGCACAGCCTCCTGCCTTAACCTCAGCTGGAGACTCCTGAGCTCTCCCCCTCCTTCAGTGGGATTCAGAGCTCTGCCAGAAGCCAAACAGGGCCAAAGGCAGCACAGAAGTGAAGCAGACACCCACCTGGATCCCCCTGAGCACACTGCCCTCGCCCCCAGCCCCTGACCCACTCCCAAGTCCCTCCCAGGAGGTCGCCCTGAGGGATCCACCCTGCTGGGGCCCTGGGGGCGGCCGCGGCGGGGGCAGACCGGACCCCCAGCCCGGGCGGCCGAGGGGCAGGGCGCAGGGAGTACGAACCCCTTGAAGAAGTCCTGCTTGCTCAGCTTGCCTGCCTGCACCAGCTGGTGCAGGAGCTGGCCCAGGTGGTCCCTGGTGAGCTGGCTCCGCTCCAGCGTCGACTCCACTCCCACTCGCACGAAGACAGGCAGCAGGCTCCGGGCGCTCAGCTCCTCCACGCACTGCGTCGCCTCCTGCGCCGGGGACACAGGCACAGCGCTCAGCCCGGCCCCACGCCGGCCCTGGGCACGGCTGCCACCGCCTGCCCACGCCTGCCCCCTCCCCACAGGCGCCCAGGGCCAGGCTGGGCTGCTGGGAGGGGTCCCTGCCCCCGGCGGGGGCTGCAGCTGGCTGAGTTCTGAGCTCCCTTCCGACCCAACCCAACCCACTGGGAGGGAGCTGGGGTGGCTTGGCCTGGGGAAGAGGAGGCTCAGGGGAGACCTTCTTGCTCCCTCCAACTCCCTGAAGGGAGGCTGGAGGTTGGTTCTCTTCTCCCAGGCACCCAGCACCAGAACAAGAGGACACAGGCTCAAGCTGCACCAGGGGAGGTTTAGGCTGGAGGTGAGGAGAAAGTTCTTCCCAGCAAGAGAGATTGGCCCTTGGGATGTACTGCCCAGGGAGGTGGTGGAGTCCCCATCCCTGGAGGTGTTCAGGAGGGCACTGGATGTGGCACTTGGTTTAGTTGTCAGGAGGTGCTGGGTGACAGCTTGGACTTGCTGAGCTCTGAGGTCTCTTCCAACCTTATTGATCCTATGATCTATGTCCTTGGCCAAAGGCTTCTGAAACACCAAGGCACAAACTGGGCCTGGTTTCTGCAGGGTTTCTTAGGCAGCCAGCATCAGGGCAGAGCTTGCTGCAGAAGCTGCTTCTCCAAGGAAGTGGAACATCAGTGATGATGGCCTCTCATCCCTGAAATCCCAGGGCTGGAGGTGAGGAGAAAGTTCTTCCCAGAGAGAGTTGTTGGCCATTGGGATGTGCTGCCCAGGGAGGTGGTGGAGTCCTCATCCCTGGAGGTGTTCAGGAGGGGACTGGATGTGGCACTTGGCAGCCATGGTTTGGCTGTCAGGAGGTGTTGGGGCTTAGGTCCTAGGTTGGGCTTGATGAGCTCTGACTCTTTTCCAGCCTGGCTGAGTGTGTGACTGTGTCTGAGTCTGCAGTGGCACTGCTGGGCCTCAGTGCAGTGACATTGGAGCACTTAATGCTGCTGCCATCAAATGACCAAGGTTGGAGGAGAGCCCAGAGCTCATCCAGCCCAGTGGCTGCTCCAAGCAGGGGGCTCTGGCCCAGGGCCACCTGGGGTTTGAGTCTCTCCCAGGATGGAAATGTCCTTAGGAAGAGGCAGCAGATGAGCAATTGCTGGAGCTTTGCTTGGGTCTTATAGGGAAGGCTGAGACAGGTTGGACTTGATGAGCTCTGAGCTCTCTTCCAGCCTGGTTCATCCTGTGTCTCTATGCAAGCAGAGCACTGCATGCATCACCAATCCCCAGCCAGCCCCACTGAGGATCTCAGCCTAAAGCTGACAGGGGCTGCAGAAAGCATTCTGTGGTTCTGTGACTCAGTTTTGCCTTGGGCAGGGAGCAGTGAGGTGAAGCTGCCAGGCCAAGCTGCTGAGCTGGGCTGGGGACCCTCCTCCCAACTCACTGCTGCACACTGGCACTGCTGCTAGCCATGGGGCTGGGGACAGGGGCAGCAGCAACCCTGCTGAAGAGAGCAGAATTCACAGCACACAGGCAGCAAATCCTAAACTACAGAGTCAGGCTGCAGCTCAGCTGCTCAGTGAGAGGGTGGAGATGGTCTCCTGGGGGCCACCACCACACCTACTCCTTCAGCAAATCCCAAGGCAGGCACATGGAGGACATCAGGTTGGGTTCCTGCTCTGACCTGGCACAGGAATGTCCCTGTCACAGATCCAGAGACTCACAGACTCTCAGAACTGCTGGGGCTGGAGAAGGCCTCCAAGGTCACCCAGTCCAGCCAGCAGCCCAACCCCACCAGGGCCACCCAACCATGGCCCCAGCTGCCAGGGCCACAGGGTTCCTCAGCTCCTCCAGGGCTGGGGACTCCACCACCTCCCTGGGCAGCCTCTTCCCAGGGGCTGTGCATTCCCTCTGGATGTCTTTCTGCTGCTCTTCCACAGCCCTCTGAAGCCAGGCTGCCTCAGCTTCTCCTGGGAGCCACTGGGCTGCAGCAGGCTGACACCCACTGCCAGAGCCAGGGGCAGAGAGAGCCTCTCAGGGTGCTCAGAGGGGATGCAAATGCAAGCAGCCAGCCTGGGCTCACACCCAGCACTCAGGGGCTGAGAGAAGATTTCCCCTGCCTGCTGCTGGCTGCTTTGGTGGGGAGCCCCTGCTCTGCTCCTAGAGTCCCAGAGTTGCTTTGGTTGGAAGAGCCTTTCACAGCTCCTGGAGCCCAGCCCTGCCCCCAGCCCTGCCAGGGCACCACTGAGCCATGGCCCCAGCACCACAGCCACACAGCTCTGAAACCCCTCTGGGGATGGGGACTGCACCACTGCCTTGGGGGGCCTGGGTGAGGCCCTGACATCAGGTTGGGTTCCTGCTCTGACCTGGCACAGAAATGTCCCTGTCACAGATCCAGAGACTCAGAGGCACAGAACTGCTGGGGCTGGAGGAGCTCTCCAAGCTCACCCAGTCCAAGCAACCACCCAACCCCACCATGGCCACCCAACCATGGCCCCAGGGCTCCTCAGCACCTCCAGGGCTGGGGACTCCACCACCTCCCTGGGCAGCCTCTGCCAGCCCCTGACCACTCCTGCAGCACAGAAATTGTTCCTCAGGTCCACCCTGAGCCTCCCCTGGCACAGTTTCAGGCCATTTCCTCTTGTCCTACCACCTGATATGGGAGAGAAGAAACAACCCCCAGCTCCTTTCAGGTAGCCACAGGGAGCAATGAGGTCTGCCCTGCCCTCAGCCTCCTCCACACCACATCAAGAAGCAGAGAAGAGCTGGGGAGCACCTGGAGGGTCCCCTTGTGGAGCTCCTTCTTTCTGGCCTGTGCTCTGTGTAACCTAACAAAGAAAGCCCCTCAGGGACTGCCACAGAAGCACTCAGGGTCACACTGCAGACCTCTCCACTGCCACAGCAAAGACCTTCCACTGACCTCCTGCCTCCACAGCTCCCTGGCTGGGGACATTTGCTCTCTGCCTAGGCTGTGCAGGAGCTGGCAGCCCAGACCTGTGCCTGCAGGCCTGGAAGGGTTTTGCTCTGCAGGCCAGGGCCCTGCTGGTCCCAGAGCACAGGCTGGGGTCAGAGCTCCTCCATCACTGTGCTCCAGGATGGACAAGTGGCCATGGCACCACCTGACCCTGCTGCCACCACAGAGCTCTGAGCTGCAGCCTGCAGCAGTGCTGGGGGCATGGGACACAGGCACTGCCCTGGGGGGATGTGAGCACAGAGCCATGGAGGGGCTCAGGCTGGAGGGGACCTCACAGATCATCTCCTCCAACCCCCTGCCATGGGCAGGGACACCTCCCAACTGCACTTGACTGCCCAAGGCCTCACCCAGCCTGGCCTTGAACACCTCCAGGGAGGAGGCAGCCACAGCCTCCCTGGGCAGCCTGTGCCAGAGCCTCCCTCATGTCTGATCTCCCTCTCAGAACCACTGAGGTTGGCAAAGGCCAGCTCTGGTTGCCAGGCTCTCCGTGGGCCAGGAGGGGTGTGAGGAGCTCTGGGGGGGTGTGGCTGAGCCTGGGGCACTTTCCTCTTGCCTTGGCTGGCTGCTCTTGGCAGCTGGAGGGAAGATTCTCCTCTGCCTGTCTGCAGGGTGGGTAGAACCTGAGCAGGGCTGTGTGGAATTGCATCAAAGCAGGGGGGGATGGCTCAGCACAGGGCTGTGCTGTGTCCTGCTGTTGATGGAAGGCTCTGGGTGGCAGCAGGGAGGAGCCATAGGGGAGGATCAGCAACTGGTTCCATTGACTCCTGGAGGTTGGCAGAGCCCTTCAAGATCATCACTGCAACCCTTACCCCTGCTCCACCAAGCCATGTCCCCAGGCACCACATCTCCACAGCTTCTCAGCCCCTCCAGGGGGGTGACTCCAGCAGCTCCCTGGGCAGCCTGGGCCAGTGCCTCAGACCCCTGTCAGTGCCAAGCCCCAAGCTGCTGCTGTCCAGCCTGAGCCTAAAGCTGCCCTGTGCAGCCTGAGGCCATCCCCTCCTGGGCCATCCCCAGTCACCAGGCAGGGCAGTTGCAGCTGGAGCCCTGCAGCCTTTGCAGAGCACCAAGAGCTTCTCCTTCTCCAGCAGCCCCCAAGACACAGCAGCTGCCTCCAGCTGAGGGCCCTCTTAACCCAGGGCTGCTCTTGTTTCACACAGCTCACCTCTCTTCCCAGCCAGCCATGAAAAACACAGCATTGCACCCCCAAGCAGAGAACCTGCAGCAGCTCCCAGCCCCAGGCAGCCAGGGGCTGGGCTCTGAACTCCAAGCAACCAGCAGAGGGCCAGGAGACTCCTGGCTTAGGCAGTGTCACCACCCCTGACTCCTCCTGCCCAGGCTGGGGCCTGGGGCTCATGGGGAACCCAAGGGGAGGATTTCTCTTCTCCACACAATAGTAACCAGCCATGGCCCCACAGCAGCCCAGCACAAGGAGCTTGGCCTGGGTCAGTAAGAGTCTGGCCAGCAGGGCCAGGGCAGGGATTGCCCCCCTGGCCTCAGCCCTGGGGAAATGCTGGGCTCTGTTTTGGGCCTCTCACTCCAAGGAGGACATTGAGGAGGTCCAGAGAAGGGCAAGGAAGATGGTTAAGGGTCTAGAGGACAGGGCTGGTGAGGAGCAGCTGAGGGAGCTGGGGTTGCTCAGCCTGGAGGAGACCCAGGGGAGAGCTTCTGGCTCTCTACAAGCCCCTGAAAGGAGGCTGGGGCCAGGGGGGGATGACAGCACAGGAGGAAAAGGCCTCAGGCTGCACCAAAGGAGGTTTAGGTTGGACATGAGGAACAATTTCTCCAGTAGAGTGGTCAGGGACTGGCACAGGCTGCCCAGGGAGGTGGTGGAGTCCTCATCCCTGAGGGTGCTGAGGAAACCTGCGGCCATGGCCCTTGGGGCCATGGTTTGGTGGCCATGGTGGGGTTGGGCTGCTGGTTGGCTTTCATCTCTAGAGATCTTCTGCAGCCTTAATGATTCTCTGACTCCATGGCAAGAATCCTCCTCCTGACTGGAAGTGGAGGTGCCAGCAGCAGCTCTGCTCTGAGGGTGCCCAGCCAGCAGCTCCCTGGTGCTGCCACCTCACCCCTGGAGGTTCTTGGAGGGGAAGCTCAAACCCCTCAGCTCTGCAGCCAGGGGAAGCCTCCCTGCAAGCTGCCTGCAGAAGCTAAAAATCCACTGCCAAGAGAACTCCAACCCCAGCCTGCAGCCAGGAGGTGCTGGCAGCCCCAGCCCCAGGGGCCACAAACCCTCTGGGCTGCTTGGCTCAGTATCTGCTGGTGCTTTAGCTGCCTCCTTGCTTTGGGAGCCCAGTGGAAGCCTCCAGCTGTACTCCCACTGCCTCTCCTGCCTCCCAAAGGGCCACTGCTATGGAGCTGCTCAGTGACTCCTGCAGGCACACAAACACAGAATCAGCCTCACAGCTCATCCAGCCCAGCCTAGGGCCTAAGCCCCAGCACCTCCTGACAGCCAAACCATGGCTCCAAGGGCCACATCCAATCCCCTCTGGAACATCTCCAGGGCTGGGGACTCCACCACCTCCCCAGGCAGCACAGCCCAATGGCCAATCTCTCTTGCTGGGAAGAACTTTCTCCTCACCTCCAGCCTGAACCTCCCCTGGCACAGCTTGAGACTGCGTCCTCTTGTTCTGCTGCTGGGTGCCTGCCTGGGGGAAGAGCCCAACCCCCACCTGGCTCCAACCTCCCTGCAGGGAGTTGGAGAGAGCAAGAAGGTCTCCCCTGAGCCTCCTCTTCTCCAGGCTAAGCAACCCCAGCTCCCTCAGCCTCTCCTCCCAGGGCTGTGCCCCAGACCCCTCCCCAGCTCTGTTGCCCTTCTCTGGACACCTTCCAGCAGCTCAACCTCCTTCCTAACCTGAGGAGCCCAGAACTGGACACAGGACTCCAGGTGTGGCCTCAGCAGTGCTGAGCACAGGGCACAAGGACTTCCCTGCTCCTGCTGGCCACACTCTTCCTGCTGCAGGCCAGGATGCCCTTGGCCTTCTTGGCCCTCTGGGCACACTGCTGGCTCCTGTTCAGCTGCTCTCCACCACTACCCCCAGGTCCCTCTCTGCCTGGCTGCTCTCAGCCACTCTGCCCCCAGCCTGTAGCACTGCCTGGGGTTGTTGTGGCCAAAGTGCAGCCCCTGGCACTTGGACTTGTTACACCTCCTGCCCTTGGCCCCTGCCCATCTGTCCAGCCTGTCCAGGGCCCTCTGCAGAGCCTCTCTACCCTCTGACACCTTCACAAGCTCCTGAAGCCATGAGCTGGGTGAGTTCAGAGCATGGGAGAAAGGTGGGAAGGGCTGACTGCAGAGAGAGCTTTGCTCTTGAGCTTCAAGCCCAGAAAGCTCTTCAGAGAGTCATAAATGGCTCAGCTTGGAAGGGAGCTCAGAGATCATCTACTGCAACCTCCCTGCCATGGCAGGGACAGCTCAACCAGGCTTGGTTGCATAAGGCCTCACCCAGCCTGGCCTGGGACAGCCCCAGGCAGGAGGCAGCCACAGCCTCCCTGGGCAGCCTGTGCCAGAGGCTCAGCAGCCTCACACTCAAGAACTTCTTCCTCAGCTCCACTCTAACCCTGCTCTGCCTCAGCTCCAAACCCTTCCCCCTTGGCCTGGCTCAGACCCCCTCAGCAAAAGTCTCTCTGCAGCCTTCCTGCAGGATCCCTTCAGCTCCTGGCAGCAGCTCTGAGCTCCCCCTGGAGCCTTCTCCTCTGCAGGCTGCACAGCCCCAGCTCCCTCAGCCTGTGCTCCCAGCAGAGCTGCTCCAGCCCTGGCAGCATCTCTGTGGCCTCCTCTGGGCTCCCTCCAGCAGCTCTGTGTCCTTCTTGTGCTGGGGACAGCAGAGCTGGAGGCAGGGTTGGAGGTGAGGTCTGAGCAGAGCAGAGCCCAGGGGCAGGATCCTTCTCCTGTTAGCAGTGGGCAGCAAACAAGCTCCAGGGACAGCTCTCCTGAAACCACTCTGGGAGCTGCTGCTGCCCAAACCTTCACAGCACTGCAGAGCTTGGAAGAGACCTTTGAGCTCATCCTGTCCAAGCACTCCCCCAGAGCTGACAGCCCCAGCACTGCTGCTCAGCCACTGCCACCAAACCACCTCCCAGGTGGCCTTTAAACCCCTCCAGGCACTCCACCACCCTCCCTGGGCAGCCTGGGCAGGGCCTGGGAACTCTTTCTGGGGAGAAATTATCCTACTCTGCAAGCTGACCCTGGCCTGGCACAACCCAGAACCCCCACTCCTGCCAGCTGTGTGTGAGGGGAGGCCTGGCAGAGCCTCTGGCCCTGGAGAGGAGCAGAGCAAGGCAGGGCAGGGCAGGGC
This sequence comes from Melanerpes aurifrons, assembly GCA_011125475.1. NCBI lineage: Eukaryota > Metazoa > Chordata > Aves > Piciformes > Picidae > Melanerpes > Melanerpes aurifrons. Next base: position 1,922,303 of record WWNC01000042.1, on the reverse strand, counting down.
AGGGCAGGGCAGAGCAGGGCAGGGCAGGGCAGGGCAGGGCAGGGCAGAGCAGGGCAGAGCAGGGCAGGGCTGGGCAGGGCAGGGCAGGGCTGGGCAGGGCAGGGCAGGGCAGGGCAGGGCAGGGCTGGGCAGGGCAGAGCAGGGCTGGGCAGGGCAGGGGGCAGGGCTGGGCAGGGCAGAGCAGGGCAGGGCAGGGCAGGGCAGGGCAGGGCAGGGCAGGGCAGGGCTGGGCAGGGCAGGGCAGGGCTGGGCTGGGCAGGGCAGGGCAGGGCAGGGCAGGGCAGGGCAGGGCAGGGCAGGGCAGGGCAGGGCAGGGCAGGGCAGGGCAGGGCAGGGGGCAGAGGCAGGGCAGGGCAGGGCAGGGCAGGGCAGGGGCAGGGCAGGGCAGGGCTGGGCAGGGCAGGGCTGGGCAGGGCAGGGCAGGGCAGGGCAGGGCAGGGGAGCAGGGCAGGGCAGGGCAGGGCAGGGCTGGCAGGGGGCAGGGCAGGGCAGGGGCAGGGCAGGGCAGGGCAGGGCAGGGCAGGGCAGGGCAGAGCAGGGCAGGGCAGGGCAGGGCAGGGCAGGGCAGGGCAGAGGCAGGCAGGGCAGGGCAGGGCAGGGCAGGGCAGGGCAGGGCAGGGCAGGGCAGGGCAGGGCAGCAGAGCAGGGCAGGGCAGGCAGGGCAGGGCAGAGCAGGGCAGGGCAGGGCAGGGCAGGGGGCAGAGCAGGGCAGAGCAGGGCAGGGCAGGGCAGGGGGCTGGGCAGGGCTGGGCTGGGCAGGGCAGGGCTGGGCAGGGCAGGGCAGGGCAGGGCAGGGCAGGGCAGGGCTGGGCTGGGCAGGGGGCAGGGCAGGGCAGGGCAGGGCAGGGCAGGGGGCTGGGCAGGGCAGGGCAGGGCTGGGCAGGGCAGGGCTGGGCAGGGCTGGGCAGGGCAGGGCAGGGCAGGGCAGGGCTGGGCAGGGCAGGGCAGGGCAGGGCTGGGCAGGGCTGGGCAGGGCAGGGCAGGGCAGGCAGGGCAGGGCTGGGCAGGGCAGGGCAGGGCAGGGCAGGGCAGGGCAGGGCAGGGCAGGGCAGGGCAGCAGGGCAGGGGGCAGGCAGGGCAGGGCAGGGGCAGGGCAGGGCAGGGGGCAGGGCAGGGCAGGGCAGGGCAGGGCAGGGCAGGGCAGGGCAGGGCAGGGCAGGGGCAGGGCAGGGCAGGGCAGGGCTGGGCAGGGGCAGGGCAGGGCAGGGCAGGGCAGGGCAGGGCAGGACAGGACAGAGCAGGGCAGGGCTGGGCAGAGCAGGGCAGGGCAGGGCAGGGCAGGGCAGGGCAGGGCAGGGCAGGGCAGGGCAGGGCTGGGCAGGGCAGGGCAGGGCAGGGCAGGGCAGGGCAGGGCACAGGGCAGCAGGGCAGGGCAGGGCAGGGCTGGGCTGGGCAGGGCAGGGCAGGGCAGGGCAGGGCAGAGCAGGGCAGGGCAGGGCAGGGCAGGGCAGGGCAGGGCAGGGCAGGGCAGGGCAGGGCAGGGCAGGGCAGGGCAGGGCAGGGCAGCAGGGCAGGGCAGGGCAGGGCAGGGCAGGGCAGGGCAGGGCAGGGCAGGGCAGGGCAGGGCAGGGCAGGGGCAGGGCAGGGCAGGGCAGGGCAGGGCAGGGCAGGGCAGGGCAGGGCAGGGCAGGGCTGGGCAGGGCAGGGCAGGGCAGGGCAGGGCAGGGCAGGACAGGGCAGGGCAGGGCAGGGCAGGGCAGGGCAGGGCAGGGCAGGGCAGGGCAGGGCAGGGCAGGGCAGGGCAGGGCAGGGCAGGGCAGGGCAGGGCAGGGCAGGGCAGGGCAGGGCAGGGCAGGGCAGAGCAGGGCAGGGCAGGGCAGGGCAGGGCAGGGCAGGGCAGGGCAGGGCAGGGCAGGGCAGGGCAGGGCAGGGCAGGGCAGGGCAGGGCAGGGCAGGGCAGGGCAGGGCAGGGCAGGGCAGGGCAGGGCAGGGCAGGGCAGGGCAGGGCAGGGCAGGGCAGGGCAGGGCAGGGCAGGGCAGGGCAGGGCAGGGCTGGGCAGGGCAGGGCAGGGCAGGGCAGAGCAGGGCAGGGCAGAGCAGGGCAGGGCAGGGCAGGGCAGGGCAGGGCAGGGCAGAGCTCTCTGTGGCACCTGCAGCAGGATTTAATTTTGCTTACCTTAAAATCATTAATGTGCAAGAACTCATCAATGATGGATTTGCATTTTCTCTCCACTTCCTCTTCTGACAGGGAAGGTTTGTCCTGTGCTGGAGCCTGGGGAGCCTCAGGCTTGGCTGGGGGAGCAAAAGAGACCAAAGAAACCATACTTAGAAAAGCAAAAGCAGAGGCCAGGAGAGCAGGGCTGCTGCTGCTGCCTCACAGCTCCCTGCTGCTGCCCCACAGCAGCCACAGCTCCCTGCTGCTGCCCCACAGCAGCCACACAGCTCCCTGCTCCTGCCCCACATCACCCACAGCTCACTGCCCCCTTGGCTGCTTCCTCCTGCAGCACCTCCCAGGATTTCATAGAGCACAGAATGGGTTGGAAGGGAGCTCAAAGCTCAGCCAGCTCCAGCCCCCTGCCATGGGCAGGGACACCTCCCACCAGCACAGGCTGCTCAAGGCCTCATCCAGCCTGGCCCTGAACACCTCCAGGCAGGGCACAGCCACAGCCTCCCTGGGCAGCCTGTGCCAGGTCTCCCCACCCTCACTCTCAACAATTTCTTCCTCATCTCCACTCTCAGTCTCCCCTCTCCCAGCTCAAAGCCATTGTCCTCATCCTGTCCCTCCCAGCCCTTGTCCAAAGTCCCTCCCCAGCTCTCCTGGAGCCCTTCAGGTACTGCAAGGCTGCTCTGAGGTCTCCCTGAAGTCTTCTCCAGGCTGCACAGCCCCAGCTCTCCCAGCCTGGCCCCACAGGGGAGGTTCTGCAGCCTCTGATCATCTCTGTGGCCTCCTCTGGAGCCTCTCCAGCAGCTCCAGCTCCTTGTGCTGGGTGCTGCAGAACTGGAAGCAGTGCTGCAGGAGGGGTCTGAGCAGAGCAGAGCAGAGGGGCAGAATCCCCTCCCTGCTCTCCCTGCCTCTGGTGCAGCCCAGGCCATGAGCTGATTCCTCTCAGCAGCCTTCCCACAGGAGCAGAGCTGCAGGGACTCAGGCTGCAGCACCTTCAGCCCTCTCTGTCAGCATTCAGTGAGTGCAGCCTGAGCTGGCACCACGTGCTGCACGTGTCAGATGTGCCAGCTGTGATGGGCAGCAACCCAAAGCCACCTCCTGGTCCCACCCCCACCACCTTGGTGCCCACCAAAGTGCCACAGCCCCAAGAGCAGTGTGTGCTGTGCCACCTGAGGGGTGCTCCTCACTGCAGAGGTTTCCAGGGGGTTCCCAGGGAGCAGAGCTGCTCATCACAAAGGCTCACCTCACCCTCAGTGTCCTCAGTGTTTGCTCACCAGCAAATCAGCTCAGGCTGGCAGGAGGCAGCTGCAGCACTGAGCAGTGCCAGGCCACCCCAGGGGGTGCCAGTGCCAGGCTGCACCCAGCCCTGCTGGCAACACTGGAGTGCCAGCCACGCTCTGCCCCAGAGCCTCATCACTGCTGGGGCCCTGGGGAACCCCTGGCAAGGGTGGGCATGGCAGGGGGCACCGCAGAAGCAGCCCTGCACAACTCTGCCTGGGTTGGAAGGGACCCCCAAAGGTCATCTGCTCCAAGCCCCTGCAGGCAGCAGGGACAGCTCCAGCTGGAGCAGGCTGCCCAGGGCCACAGCCAGGCTGAGCTTGAATGTCTGCAGGGATGGAGCCTCAGTCACCCCCTGGGCAGCCTGTGCCAGGCTCTCCCCAGCCTCCCTCTGCAGAGCTTCCTCCTGATCCCCAACCTAAGCCTCCCCTGCTGCAGTTCCAAACCCTTGCCCCTCAGCCCATCCCCACAGGCCCTCCCTGCTGGGGACTCTGAGCCCAGAAGGCAGCAGCAGCAGTGCCAGAGTGTGAGCAGGCAGGAGTGCAGTGCTGCCCTGCCGCCCCCTGCGGAGGAGCTGCTGAGGTCTGCACCAACCAGCTGTGCTCCAAGCCCTTGGGAGGCAGCTGCCAGCTCTCCCTGTGCATCCCTGTGAGCCAGCCCTCCCCAGGCCTGCACAGCCAGCTGGCCCTGCCCCGGGGGGCTGTAGAGCTGCCCCAAGGCTCTGCAGGGCTGCCCCAGGGCGCTGCAGGGCTGCCCCAGGCTCTGCAGGGCTGCCCCAGGGCTCTGCAGGGCTGCCCTGGGGGGCTGCAGGGCTGCCCCAAGGCTCTGCAGGGCTGCCCCAGGGCTCTGCAGGGCTGCCCCAGGGCTCTGCAGGGCTGCCCCAAGGCTCTGCAGGGCTGCCCCAGGGCTCTGCAGGGCTGCCCCAAGGCTCTGCAGGGCTGCCCCAGGGCTCTGCAGGGCTGCCCCAGGCTCTGCAGGGCTGCCCCAAGGCTCTGCAGGGCTGCCCCAAGGGGCTGCAGGGCTGCCCCAAGGCTCTGCAGGGCTGCCCCAAGGCTCTGCAGGGCTGCCCCAAGGGGCTGCAGGGCTGCCCCAAGGCTCTGCAGGGCTGCCCCAGGGCTCTGCAGGGCTGCCCCAAGGCTCTGCAGGGCTGCCCCAAGGCTCTGCAGGGCTGCCCCAAGGCTCTGCAGGGCTGCCCCAAGGTGCTGCAGGGCTGCCCCAGGGCTCTGCAGGGCTGCCCCAAGGCTCTGCAGGGCTGCCCCAGGGCTCTGCAGGGCTGCCCCAGGGGGCTGCAGGGCTGCCCCAAGGCTCTGCAGGGCTGCCCTGGGGGGCTGCAGGGCTGCCCCAGGGCTCTGCAGGGCTGCCCCAGGGCTCTGCAGGGCTGCCCCAAGGGGCTGCAGGGCTGCCCCAAGGCTCTGCAGGGCTGCCCCAGGGCTCTGCAGGGCTGCCCCAGGGCTCTGCAGGGCTGCCCCAGGGCTCTGCAGGGCTGCCCCGGGCGCGGCGCTCACCGGGCTCCTTGGCTCTGCCGCGCTCGGGCTCGGCGCCGCTCCTCTCCAGCTCCACGCCTCCTGTCAGCTGCTTCACGGTCTCCAGCATCTCCCTGCGCTGCTCCTCCTGCGCCTGGTTGTCCAGGAGCAGCTCCTTGCTGCTGCTGCCCCGCAGGAAGGCGCTGGGGCGGGCCAGGGCCGGGGGCAGGGCTTTGTCGTTCTTCTCCCTGCCGGTGCTGCCGCGGCTGCCGCGGGGAGGCAGAGCCTGAGCCGGGGGCGCCAGGCAGGGCCTGCCCACCGCCCGGGCCCCCCGCAGCACAGCTGCAGCCAGCAGGCTCCAAGGCCCCCAGGAGAGATCAGGCAGGTAGCTGAGCCCTGTGCTTGTCAGCTCAGAGCCCGTGGGATGAAAGGCTCCTGGTACCTGCCCGCAGCAGGCAGCTGCCCTGTGGCTGCCCTCGGCTCAGCATCACAGAGCAGAGGGTGGCAGGGGCTGGAAGGGACCCAAAGAGATCATCCAGTCCAACCCCCTGCCAGAGCACAGAACCCAGCACAGGTCACACAGGAACACATCCAGGTGGAGCTGGAAGGCTCCAGAGAAGGAGACTCCACAACCTCTCTGGGCAGCCTGCTCCAGGCCTCTGGGAGCCTCACAGTGCAGAAGTTCCTCCTCATGGTGAGGTGGAACCTCCTGGGCTGGAGTTTCCATCCACTGCCCCTTGGTCTGTCCCAGGGTGCAGCTGAGCAGAGCCTGTCCCTGCCCCTCCTTCCTGACCCCCAGCCCTCAGCTATTGATAGACATTGATCAAATCCCCTCTCAGCCTTCTCCTCTCCACACTAACCACCCCCAGGGCTCTCAGCCTCTCCTCCCCAGGCAGTGCTGCAGTCCCTTCAGCATCCTTGGAGCCCTCCCTTGGACTCTCTCCATCAGCTCCCTGTCCCTCCTGAGCTGGGGAGCCCAGAGCTGGACAGCTTGTAGGTAAGTGAAAGACTCTGTCTGCTGGAATGCTTTGCTGGGCACAGCTCTGGGGTTTCTTCCCTCTGCCATCCTGGGGATATTTAAGGCCCTCAGGTGTGTTAATGAATTTGCCTTCAGCATCTCCAATCACTGCATGGGAGTCAGTGATCAACCTGCTGGGATGGGGAGGGTTTGACAGGGGAAACCAAACCTGCAGCCAAACCCAGCAGGGAGGCTGCTTGGGCTTCTTGCAGTCTTAGCTAAGCTGAGGATCAGCAGAACTCACCCAGGTGTCAGAGAAGCAAAAATCTCCAAGGAGTGGATTTCATAGATCACAGAATGGGTTGGGTTGGAAGGGAGCTCAAAGCTCAGCCAGTTCCAGCCCCCTGCCATGGGCAGGGACACCTCCCCCCAGCCCAGGCTGCTCAGGCCTCATCCAGCCTGGCCTTGACACCTCCAGGCAGGGCACAGCCACAGCCTCCCTGGGCAGCCTGTGCCAGAGTCTCCCCAGCCTCACTGGAAAGAATTTCTTCCTCATCTCCAGTCTCAGTCTCTCCTCTCCCAGCTTCAATCCATTCCCTCTCATCCTATCACTCCCAGCCACTCCCTCGTCAGAAGTCCCTTCCTGGCTTTCTTCTCTGAAGCTGTGGCAGAAGTCTCACCTGCCCAGCAAACACTCTTGTCCTGGCTGTGGTTGGTGTAAGGACTGAGATGGTTGCTGCTGCTGAAAGGGATTAAGCTTTGACTTGGCCACTTCAAGCCATGGCTTGGCAACACCCCAGGGCACCCCATGACATGGGGACACAGCCACAGAACGACTCAGGTTGGAAGGGACCTCAGAGATCTTCTGCTCCAAGCCCCTGCCATGGGCAGGGACACCTCCCCCCAGCCCAGGCTGCTCAAGGCCTCATCCAGCCTGGCCTTGGACACCTCCAGGCAGGGCACAGCCACAGCCTCCCTGGTAATGGCTTTGTAAATCCCAGAATGGCAGCGTGGGAGGGACCCCAGGGATCATCTGCTCCAAGCTTGCTCGGTGGATCACAGGATCAGAGGATGTCAGGGGTTGGAAGGGACCCAAAGACTCATCAAGTCCAACCCCCCTGCCAGAGCAGGAGCACACAGTCTAGCTCAGAGCTGCAGGGAGCTGGCCCAGCAGCCTGCCCAGCTGAGGCTTGAAACTGCCCAATGCAGGGGACTGCAGCACCTCCCCTGGGAGCTGATCCTCATCTCTGACTCTTCTCATGGGGAAACATTTGCTTCTGGAGCCCAGTGGGAATGTCCCCAGCCCCCCTTGTGAACCCTGCCTGCCTCCCTCATGCCATTATGGAAGGTGCAGGTGGCTGAAGTTAACTCCAGCCCCCATGGGGAGCAGAGCCCCAGGCCCTGCTGGGGCAGGGCAGGGCAGGGCAGGGGGGGGCAGCCTGAGGCTTACCTCGTTAAGGCCCTGCGAGAGTCGAGCTCTGAGGCTGCAGATGAGGCAGAGACAGCTGAGCCTGGGGGCTGCAGGGCAGAGAACCTGTTCAAACTAGTGGCACTTGGTCGTAAGGAGTCTGGCAGGTGGGAAAGACAACACAGAGAAGAGTGGCAGCAAGGTCAGCAGCTGCTGGCACCACCCAGGCCTCGGCAGCTGCTGCCTGCAGGGCACAGGAGGAGGACCCCCAGGGAAGGGCTGCTCCTGCCCCGCTCTAACCCCAGTGCCAGGCTGACAGGCACAGAGGTGAGCACTTCAGCCAAATCTGCTCTTAGAATCATAGCTCATGAGGGTTGGGAAAGGCCTCTAAGATCACCCAGTCCAAGCAGCAACCCAGCACCACCACAGCTGTTAAACTACAGCCCCAAGTGCCACGGCCACAGCAGCTCGGAGCCCCTCCAGGCATGGGGACTCCACCACCTGCCTGGGCAGCCTGGGCCAGAGCCTGACCACTCTGGCAGGAAAGAGATGATTCCTAATGCCCAGCCTAACCCTGCCCTGGTGCAGCTGGAGGCCATTTCTTGAGGCCTCCTGGCAAGGGGGCAGAGGGGGAGGCCCCCCCAGGTGACTTACCCATCTCGCTCGCCTTGGCTCCACCGCTGCTGCCCTTCCCCCAGCTGCCCAGCTGGGCTTTAGGCACAAGCTGAATCTTCTCATCTATTGTGGGCTGCAAAACACATCAGGGCACCCCATGACATGGGGCCACAGCCCACAGAATGGCTCAGGTCAGAAGGGACCTCAGAGATCATCTGCTGCAACCCCCCCTGCCACGGGCAGGGACACCTCTCAGCCAGACTCAGCTGCTCAGGGCCTCATCCAGCCTGGCCCTCAACACCCCCAGGCCGGAGGCAGCCACAGCCACACAGGAGCATGCAGAAGCCAGCAGGCTTCCTTTGTGCTTTGTTTCTACCCAGCACTACCTCTGGGCGTTCACAATGCCCTCAGACCCCAGGGTCTGAGCTGTAACCCCCAGAATGGTCCTGTCCCAGCCAGCCAGGAGCAGTGAGGCAAGGCCTGGCCAGCTCAGTGGCAGTGCTGGCACCTACCTTGGTGATTTTAAGGAACTTGGTGGGGTCCAGCACTCTGCTGTTCTTTGCCCCCTGCACAGTGTTCCAGCCACCTTCATCGACCCTCTGCACACCTGCCAGTGACAAACACAAGGGCCTCAGCTCAGCCTCTGCCCCAGCTGCAGCCCAGCCACATCCCCCTGAGCTCAGCAGGAGGAGGAGCAGAGAAGGACACAGGTCCTGAGCCTCAGCCTGGCTCTGTGCAAGAGTGCTGCACAGAACCACACAGCAGTGGGAAGGGAACCTCTGGAGCTCATCCATCCAACCCCCTGCTCCAGCAGGGCACCCACAGCACCCTGAGTGCCATCTGAGTGAGGGCAGCTCAGCCCCTGATGGTTCTGGGGAAGGTGCAGCTGCACTGAATGGCACCAGGGCAGTCAGCACTTCCAGCCCTGTGCCAGTGAGCTCCTGTGGGCACTCCACCAGCACTGAGTGCCAGGCACGAGCTGGCAGCGTGGGCAGGGCAAGAGCCACCCTGGGTCACAGCAGCTCAGCCTGCTGGGGTGGGAAGGGACCTCTGGAGCTCAGCCAGCCCAAGCCCTGCTCCAGCAGGGCACCCACAGCACCCTGCCCAGCAGCACAAGGCCCAGGGGGGGTTGGGAGCTCTCCACACCAGGAGACTCCACAACCTCTCTGGGCAGCCTGCTCCAGGCCTCAGCACCCTCACACCAAACAACTTTCTCCTCCTGCTCAGCTCCAACCTCCTGGGTGCCAGTTTGTGCCTCCTGACCCTCATCCTATCCCTGGGCACCACTGAGGGAGTCTGGCCCCAGCCTCTTGCCCCCCACTCTTCAGATATTTGTAAACATTGATCAGATCTCCTCTCAGCCTTCTCTCCTCCAGGCTCAACAGCCCCAGGGCTCTCAGCCTTTCCTCCTCAGGCAGCTGTTCCAGTCCCTTCATCTTCCTCACAGCCTCCCCTGGCCTCTCTCCAGCAGCTCCCTGCCTCTCTCCAACTGGGGAGCCCAGCACTGGGCCCAGGCCTGCAGATGTGGTCTCACTTGGGCAGAGCAGAGGGGGAGGAGAACCTCCTTGACCTGCTGGCCACACTCTTTTCAATGCACCCCAGGGGACCATTGGCCTTCTTGGCCATGAGGACACATTGCTGTCCACCAGGACTCCAAGGTCCCTCTCCATGGAGCTGTTTCTCCATGTAGTGTCCCTCCAGGCCCAGCAGACACAACCATCCTGCCTGACAACCCTGCCAGAGGAGACCTCAACTGTTCCCCAGCTGCTTTTGGGGGTGGTTCCTCCTGGTTGGGTTCCTCTTGTGGTCTGGACACAGCAGCACACTCTGAGCTCCCAGAAGGTGCAGGCAAGGAGCCTCTGCTAACCCCAGGCCACCCCTGTGGCACAGCTCCCAGCAGTGCCAGGGCTGCTCCAGGCACAGAACCACTCAGTGCCAAGCTCCTCTCCTCCTGAGGTCCCTCTGAGGCCACCCAGCCCAGAGCCCAGGTTGGATCTCCTCATGCTCTGTTTTCACAGCCCTTCCACCTGACAAACCCTTAGGACTGAAGAACCCCAGCCAGGATTTTCTCCCTGCCCCTCTCCACCCCAGGCTTTATTTTCCCAGTCACTGAGGCAGTGCCAGGCTGAGGGCTTGGCACCACTCTGAGGGGATGCTGAGACACTTTTGCCTTCTGAGCTCCCACCTCACAGCTTCAAAGTGCTTCCCCTTGAAATCAGGCCAGCTCCTGCTGCAAGCAGATGAGGAGGGGATGGCCAAGCTGGCTGGCAGTGACCTGCTCTGGCAGGATTCTGGCAGCCCAGCACAACCCCCAAGCTCTTTTCCATCCATGTGAAGCTTCAGCACCATTGGCCTGGGGTTATTTTTCCCCCAGGGGTGTGCTCCCCAACACCCCCCAGAGCCAGGCCATGGCAAGCCTGCTCCTCCCCCAGCAGCCAGCCAGAATCAGCTCCCAGCTCCCTGTCCTCATCACAACCCCCCCCAGTTTCCATCTTTCCCCCCTGTGAGGGGAGCAGCCAGCTGGGCTTGGGCTTTACCTGGCCTCCTCTTCTCTTTGGTCATGAGCTGTTGGACCTTCCTCTGCTCTTCCTGCTCTTCAATCTTGGCCTCTTTATGAATCTGCTCGATGGTCTTGGGGCCCTGGTCTGCTCTTCTTGACACCCAGTTGCACTAGGAAGGAAGCAAAGGTTTGCTCAGACTCCAGGGGGGTCTGTCCATGGGGGACCTGGAACACCAGGAGTGAGGCCTGAGCCTCCCCCTCTGCTCTGTGCCAGGGGGCTGCTCCTTGAGGGGCCAGGAGAGATTCTGTGCTGCTGGATCAAGTTGTGGCCATGGCTACCCCAGCACCACAGGACAGAGAATCCCAGAAGGGCTCAGGCTGGAAGGGACCTCAGAGATCATCTACCCCAAGCCCCTGCCATGCCCAGGGACACCTCTCAGCCAGACTCAGCTGCTCAAGGCCTCACCCAGCCTGGCCCTGAACACCCCCAGGCAGGAGGCAGCCACAGCCTCCCTGGGCAGCCTGGGCCAGAGGCTCAGCAGCCTCACACTCAAGAACTTCTTCCTCAGCTCCACTCTAACCCTGCTCTGCCTCAGCTCCAAACCCTTCCCCCTTGGCCTGGCTCAGACCCCCTCAGCAAAAGTCTCTCTGCAGCCTTCCTGCAGGATCCCTTCAGCTCCTGCAGCAGCTCTGAGCAACCCCTGGAGCCTTCTCCTCTGCAGGCTGCACAGCCCCAGCTCCCTCAGCCTGTGCTCCCAGCAGAGCTGCTCCAGCCCTGGCAGCATCTCTGTGGCCTCCTCTGGGCTCCCTCCAGCAGCTCTGTGTCCTTCTTGTGCTGGGGACAGCAGAGCTGGAGGCAGGGTTGGAGGTGAGGTCTGAGCAGAGCAGAGCCCAGGGGCAGGATCCCCTCTGCTGCCCACCCTGCTCTGGCTGCAGCCTGCACATGCTGTTCCAATCCAAGCTGTGTGTCCTGGTAGAGGTCTGGTGGGGAATGGAGGCTGCAGTGCAGAGGCACAGCTGAGTTTGAGACATTTTAACCTCCAGCATCCTGCACCTCCCCAGTTTCCAGTCCTTCTGGGTTCTGAGGGGAGAGCAGAAGCAGAGGGAGGCTGCTGTGGCTCTCTCTCCATCTGTCACTGACACTTTGCTGGAGTCCTTCCTCCCAGCCTGGGTTAAAACTGAGCCTCTGGAGCTAAAGCAGCCAGGAGTGACTGCACTGCACCTGGAGATTGGGATCTGCCACCCAGGGGTGGTGATGGCTCAGGAGGGAATCCTGCAGAGAGAGCTGGAGCTGCCTCTCCACACAGCATCTCCACTGCTTGCTGTGGCTGCTCAGACCCAGCCTGCTCCAGCCCCCCTGCAGCTTTGGGGCTGACTCTCTCTGCATATCCTGCAGTCCAAATGGTGTCTTCAGCTCCCCAAGGCCCCAGTCTGAGAAGCAGCTGGTCAGGATTTCAGCCCAGTGCTGTGTGGTGGCTAAAGCCAGGCTGGGGCCAGCACCTCCCTGGGGAAATCAGAGCTGCTGGGGAAGCTCTGTGCAAGCTGCAGTCACACTTTGAATAACACAGTGCAGAGAGACCCTGCACAGGGCAGGGCTCCAGCTTCACTGCCTCCAAAACACTGCCTGGTCACAGCACAGAATGCTTTAGGCTGGAAGAGACCTTTGAGATCAGGTCCAACCCTTAACCCAGCACTGCCAGGGCACCACTACACCACAGCCCTCAGCACCACAGCTGCACAGCTGTGAAGTCTCTGTGGGGATGGGGACTCCACCACTGCCCTGGGAAGCCTGAGTCAGGGCTTGACAGCCCTCAAGGGGAAGAAACTGTTCCTCAAGTCCAGCCTGAACCTCCCCTGGGGCACCTGGAGGCTGTTTCCTCTTGTCCTATCTTGTTTCTTGGGAGAGGAGACCAACCCCCAGCTGGCTCCAGCCTCCTCTCAGGGACTTGTAGAGAGCCAGAAGCTCTCCCCTCAGCC